>KV751356.1:3421688-3451255 GCA_001698575.1 Mola mola | reverse complement strand
TGTGTGTGTGTGTGTGTGTGTGGGTGTGTGTGTGTGTGTGTGTGTGTGTGTGTGTGTGTGTGTGTGTGTGTGTGTGTGTGTGTGTGTGTTTTAATATCAAAGACTGGATGCTACATGTAGAACTCTGTAGTAGCCATTTAACTGTTTTCAATTTGAATGTGTGATGGAGTTTCAACTTTACTACTGCACACCCTCTTCCTTTATTATTTATTGGAAAGCTTTTGAGCATGTCCTTAAGGGTGTATGTGTACCTTGTCCATCTTCAGTCTCTTCAGATAGGATGGGCTGTCGTAGCCTTTCGCCTGCCGTGCTTCTTGTAAGTGATTGATCATCCAGACATTCTTCCTCTGCTTGGCGAGATCTAGTGGTGTTTCACCCTAGAAAAACAACAAAGGACCCATATGTATTTATTAGCATGAGTTTATATATCAGACAAAAATATAACAATGACAGTGGTTGAAGCTGTATAGAACGCGCTACCTTGATGTTCTGAGCATCAACATTGGCGTTGGCGTCCAGCAGCAGGCTGATGACTGTGGTGTTCCCAGCCAGCACGGCCCAGTGCAGTGCTGTGTTTTTGTGATATTTGTCACCCAGGTTGACGGAAACGTTAAAGGTCAGTAGCAGCCGGGTGGGGTCCACACTGCAAAACAGAGGAATAATATCAAGTCAAGCTGAGATGGATTAGTTAGAACCCAACCTGACAACCTGACAAACAGGCTTGCTACAAGTTCAAAGAAATTCATGAACAGAAATTATTTTTTTACTCTGTAACTGAAAACATCAATTTAATTACTCCTGCTGCGACACAGCAGTCAAACTGTGATTAGAACTGTTATTATATTTTATCTTAATAAAATATTACAAAATGCCAGTAAGTTTCCCGAAGCACATAGTGACATCTTCAAATGTTTTTATTCCACCTTTGGCTTTGCCTACTGACAATAGATCAATTACAATCAAAAAGTGACTGAGCATGTTCAGGGCAAGCCATCACATCAGTATGATTTAGAACTAACTTGGAAAAGTGGCCAAATAAGTGTGTCAATGTGATTTGTCTTAAGAAATTTTACTTTTTCCTTAATACTCCTTCCTTTGCAATGTTGCACTGCTTTTTTTCTGTTAATGATGTGAAACTCCTCAAGGACCAATAAGTTTAAATTATAAATAAAGATGATACCTTAGCAAATTACTTATTTGGGAAATATTTCAATAAAGTGAAGCAGAGATGCTGGGACTGGTTTTCCCATGTGAGCAGTCTGTCTGATTAATAACCACTCATGTATACATGATAGGATGTGTGTGTGGCTGGAGTCAGCAGAAACAGGTTTTATCTTGTTCAAAAGTTTAGTGCACATTTGCACTGTGTGTCAGAGTTTTTACAGTCAGTGTTGTGATTTTAAGTTGGAATTATTGCCAAAATTTACTTTCACCGTGTCATTTCTTGCTAAGGCAGACTGAGCCAAAAAAGCATCTGATCGATTAAGCTGCAGTTGCACAAGTTTGTAGTGTTTACTTACACAACTCACAAACATACAAACCTGTGTGTCCTGTAAGCTGCCCACATCAGAGGAGTCATGCCATTCTGATCCATCATGTCCACATCCTTGATTAGAGGAAAGATGCCATAAACAAAGTAACACAGCTGAAAGAGAAGTGAGATGTGGAAAACAGAAGCAACAGGGCCCCCCCTGATGGAGGGCATGGGTACAAAATCCTTTCAAAACAAAAACTACCAAAACTATAACAGAAGAGACCCAGGCAGGAAGAAAATATTATAAAGGAATAGAGGTTATTTAGTTTACAATTGCCACGTCTCTTTTAAGTTATCCCAGTGGATCCGAAAATAATTACTTTTACAGATCTCCTGTCAGATCTTTTAGTGCATTTTAACTTTCAGCTCTCTCACTGACAAAGCTGCAATGTTGGTGTTTTCTACCTGTCCTTTCGCAATAAGGTAGGCAACGATGGAGGTGTGGCCGAACTGGGCGGCCAGATGAACGCAGCTGCAGCCCTCGCCGTCGATCAAAGATGGGTCTGTACCATATTTCATGAGCTGCACCACCATCGATAGATGACCTTGTCTGGGAGAAGAGAAACACAAAAACAATTTGAACAAAATTTCCCATGATGTTTTAAAATAAAATGAATCGTAATATTTTCCATTTCTTATGAACCCATCTTATGATTTCATACCGAGGAATAGTTGTAAGTTGGTAGCCAGTAGCATACAGGAAAAATAACTCTGATCTTGCAGGGGTTTAGGCTGAAGAAGACCAAAAGTCACCTTATTTGAAGGCTAAAATCAATAGTTCAAAGATAAAAATCTTACTGCTACTGAGCTGCAATGTAATAATGTACTCTCATTCAGGTGCCATACTTAAAAGACCAACTTCCTGTCAGCTCCTATCATGTGATGTTTTTCTCTATGGAGCAGGTGATTTGTTACATGCTTTTTTTGGTTTATATTGCCAACCTATTTGCTGACTAAAGTTCCCCCCAAAGAAAAGCAAAGATTTGATGATGATATTAAAGTCAATGTTCCAGCTTTATTTCACTACCATATTGACTCTGTGGTAGTAGCACTTTCACTGCAATAATATGCTACTGCACTAGTGTGATAGGGACCGGCTGAGCAGACAAAAGCCCTTCATGACACAGAGAATCCACCTTATCCCCACACTGAAGTTTCGCCAGTTCCGCACCATTTTTACTTTACTCAGAATTGAGCATTAAGAGCACTAAGGCGCTTCTGTGTGGCTGTGCACACAGCGGGCAAGTTGCAGAGTCAAGAGAGGCATGACTTGCGAGACGTGGTAACACAACAGTGTCAGCCTTTAGTGTGACATATTAGTCTACCAGCAGGTGGCGACCTCATCAAAACAAAAAACCCAGCAATGGCGAGCAGGCCTGGAGCGTTTATATAGACGAACTAGGCACTTGCCAGAGCAGCACTGTTGCAAAGGCAGGGAAATGCAGGTCAACTGAGAAAAATGTTGGAGCAGTAGCTCGCCCATATTGTAAACACAATGCAAGGTTGAGGATTATGGCAATCACACACATTGTGTTTGCATTCAGCTCTCACCAGTCAACAGTAGCCTGGCCTACTGTCGCCAGTTTTGAATGTCAAAAACAACCTCCAAAAATTTGAAGGTGCAGAGACACTTTGGTGGAAAAAGGGCTTTTCTGGGTTTTTAAAAAAAAAAAAAAAAAAACTGAAAACTTAAACTAAGCTTAGGTCTACATTTTCCAACCTGCGCCTTCTGAAGACATAGTTACACCTAGGGTTGCAAAATTCCAGGAATTTTCAAAGTTGGAAACTTTCCATGGGAATTAACGGGAATTTATGGGAATAAAACAGAAATTTACAAAATTGAAGGTTTGGCCTCAACAGGGAACTTAAATATAGTTGGGGAAAATATATTGTAGCATAATCTTGGCTAAAACAACCAGATTTAATGCAAGTACACTCCTCAATCACATGCACACAGCACTGCTTACTGCAGGGCTATTGAGGCCACGCCCCCTGCATGCACTGTGCACTCCTCCATCACATGCACAGATGATTGCTTAAACCCTGGAGGCCACACTTTTGAGCCCAAAGCACAAGACTATTGAAGCCACACAGTTGAGCCTGCGGATTATATAAAGTCAAGTAAGTTTTTTATAATATTATGGGGTAAATATATTTGATCTATAATGGTATTACTGTTTAACTTGCAAAAATTAAATAAAAATGTATTCATACAGTAGCTAGCTAGCTGGTAAGTTAGGTGCTAAATGTAAGCTATTTTTCATTTCATTGACCATTTAAGAGGCTAGCTTATTATAGCTACCTCAAATGTGATGCTGTTTCTTCTGACTCCTGCAAGACGGTTTTCTGTAACCATACAAGAATTTATACATCAATTGTAAAATATTTTGAAGACCATTCCAGTTGTTTAGCCAACTATATTTCTGTTCATGCCATTGCATTAGTGTTTTTACAAGCTTTTTTGTTATTTTATTCTACAGAAAAATGCCACGTTTGCCATCTGATGTGTGTAAGCATTTCCCACAAGCTAATGTTGAAGGAAAGTCTTTGTATATGTGTAAATATTGTGGAAAGACATACGTGAAGAATGCTACAAAAATGCAGCAGCATATTGCAAAGTGCCAAAAATTTCCTCAAGGCTCAAAACATTCAGCAGACAAGAGTTCCACTCAAGGGGAAAATGATTCTGCTGTATCAGAGTCAGATACCCTCTCATCAGCTCCTGGTCCCTCTGGTATCAGAGGATTCTTTGATTCGATGGATGAACGTAGCCAGAGAAATGCAGATGAGTGTTTTGCTCGTGCAGTCTATGCAACTGGCTCACCCCTGATGCTGCCATCCAGTGTGTACTGGAAGAGATTTTTGAATATTCTCCGGCCAGCATACACCCCCCCAACCAGGCATGCGCTATCTACTCATTTGCTGGATGATGAGTTCAACAGAGTGCACATTGTCACCACCCCTCAACCTGTATTCTACAAGAGCACAGACACAAAGGACAACAGACACACAGGCCCCTACATTGCTGATGAGCTGAAAGCAGTCATGAATGACCTTGGACCAGAGAAGGTTTTCGCACTTGTCACTGACAATGCACCAAACATGAAGGTTGCCTGGGCACACGTGGAGGAGACCTACCCTCATATAACAACCATTGGCTGTGCTGCCCATACTCTTAATCTTCTACTGAAAGACATCATTGCACTGAAGACAATGGACACACTACACAAGAGAGCTAAGCAAGTTGTGAAGTACGTGAAGGGCAAACATGTAGCTTCAACAAAACTACCTCTCAAAGCAAAAGGAAAAAAACAACAGTACCACACTGAAGCTCCCCAGCATCACACGATGGTGTGGCGTTGTCATCATGTATGACAGTCTACTGGAGGGAAAGGAGTCTCTGCAAGAGATGGCCATATCCCACTGCAGGCATGGGAAAGGAGTCTCTGCAAGAGATGGCCATATCCCAGACTGCAGGCATTGAAAGTGACATCAAGAGAATCCTGTTAGATGATGTGTTCTGGGAAAGAATGACTAGCAGCCTGAGAATCCTCAAACCAATTGCAGCAGCAATTGCCAAGATAGAGGGTGATGATGCTATCTTATCAGATGTCCACTGTCTCTTTGCCGACCTCAAAGAAGAAATCCAGACAGTCCTGCCCACTTCCCTACTACTCAAAGCAGAGGAAACTGCTGTGGTCAAGTCATTGGAGAAGCGCCGGGAATTCTGCATGAAGCCAGTGCATGCAGCAGCGTACATGCTGAACCCAAAATATGACAGGGGCATACTCTCTGGAGAAGAGATTAACGGTGCTTATGCTGTCATTACAGCCATGTCTGGTCACCTGGGCCTGATAAAGGCAAAGTTCTGGGCAGTTTGGCGAAGTTCCGAACCAAGCTCCTTTCATTTAAAATTTTGAATGGGACTTTTTGGGGGGTGGGGGTGGGGGGCATTTTACTTTTTGATTGGGTGGGGGAGTTCATGTTCATGTTTTTGTTGTTCATTAAAATAATTGATTGTTCATTGTTCAAAAATTAAAACTAAAGTTCTACTCAAATAAATCTGTTGAAATGTCATGTTTTTTAATTGTATTATTTTACAAGGATGTTTGCTTATGACAAAACAAAAATATTTACATTTATGTTTGTATATAATACAGTTTGTTTAAATTACCCACAATTTCCAGTTAATTCCCATAAATTCCCAATAATTCCCATACATTCCCCAATAATTCCCATAGAAAGTTTCCAATTTGGAATATTTCCGAAATTCCCCAGCTTAACTTCCCATGGAAAGTTTCCGGAAATTTTCCGCCCCTTTGCAACCCTAGTTACACCCAACTCAAAATAGGCTGATGCACGTCGCTCTCATGTTCATGGAGACATCCGGAACAGTCTGGAAATTAATGCCCTGATGATGCCCTTCAGCAGAACCAACCCAGAGACAACAGCCACATTTAAAGTTCTGTGATGCAGACCAATAGTAAGACATGTATTTATTGCCACTGCCTTGGCACAGCGTACATGCTGTGTCTTAATTAGCCAGTGTAAATTTTGGATTTAGCTTTTCATATTTGTATTGGCAGTGGGCAAGTTGCCAACGTGTAATGTTGCACACTTAATCTTTTTTTGGTCCATGTGAAGTGCATCAAAACAAAAAACCCAGAGGCCATTCCATGCATCTATGGTCTCCCCAAGATCCACAAGGAAGTAGCGCCACTCAGACCCAATATCAGCAGCATCAACTCCGTGACCTACAACATCGCCAAACACCTCTCTAGTATCCTGTCCCCTCTAACACACCACACCACATCCAAAACTCCATAGATTTCACAAAGAAGGTACAGAACCTCACTCTGCCACCGGCTGAAACCATGGTCTCCTTTGATGTCACTTCTCTTTTTACGTGCATACCCACCAGTGAGGCAGTAGAGATTGTTAGAAAATGTGTACAACAAGACAGCTCTTTACACACCAGTACTAACTTCAACCCTGACCAAATTTGCAACCTTCTGCACCTTTGCCTTTCCACAACATACTTCAAATACAATGAAGTTTTTTACAGACAGAAACACGGTTGTGCCCTGTGTTCTCCAGTGTCTCCTATCGTGGCCAACCTCTACATGGAGGAGGTGGAGTAGAGGGCTCTAAACTCCTTCACAGGAACAACTCCCAGTGACTGGTTCAGATATGTGGATGACACATGGGTCAAAATCAAAACTCAAGAATTGGAGGTTTTCACTCGACACATAAATGCAGTGGACACGAACATCAAGTTCACAGGGAGGATACAAAGTTTAACAGTTTGCTCTTCCTGGATTGTGTGGTGTCTCTTGGTAAGGATGGTAACCTCAGAATCGAGGTCTGCAGGAAGTCCACACACAGACCAGTCCCTGTTGTTTGACTCCCACCATGCACTGGAGCACAAACTAGGGGTAATATGGACACTATAAGACTGGGCCCAGAAGGTTCCATCAAGCACAGAGGTAAAACAAAAGGAACTGACACACATCAAGACAGCGCTCCAGACATCCGGCTAACCCTAAGTGGACCTTTGTCAAATCTTCCAAAAGGTGCCACAAAGAACCACCCGAGGCAGAAAGTGAAAAATGGAAGAACGTGGTCATTCCATATGTGGCAGGTCTCTTGGAAAAATTCTGAAGAATCTTCCAAAAACACAAAATTCGAATTAACGTCAAACCGGGCCAGACCTTAAGACAGAGACTGGTCCACCCCAAGGACAAAACACCCATGCTTAAGCTCAGTAATGTTGTGTATGCTGTTCAATGCACAGAGGAGTGCTCTGACCTTTATATAGGGGAAAACAAACAGGCCCTCCACAGACGCATGGCACAACACAGGAGAGCCACCTCATCGGATAGGACTCAGCTGTACATCTGCATCTTAAGGAGAAAGGTCACTCCTTTGAGGACTCCAATGTCCATGTTGTGGACAGAGAAGACAGATGGTTTGAAAGAGGAGTAAAAGAGGCCATCTATGTCCATTTGGAGAAACCTTCTCTAAACAGAGGTGGTGGACTAAGACACCACTTGTCTGCAACCTACAATGCTGTCTTGGGAGCCCTCCCCAGGCGGTTTAACCCTCATACACACCTGGGGCCATGTGATCCCAAGGTGTCACATGAAACCAGGGGTGAGGGGCAAATACTCTCGAGTTATTCACACCTGGGCTCATGTGACCTTAACGACTCACATGATGCCTAGCCAGAAGATCGCCCCCCCCAGGCTGGGGGGAACTCCGGGCTAAATACTTGGGTTTCCCGCACTGACCCTCAGAACTGAAGAAGCCTTTCGAATGAGAGGCGAAACGTCTTCAAACAAGATAAGAAGTCCAGTTTCTCTTATTAAACACAAAGTTATCAGAGTTTTTATAATCAGGCCATTTTAGTAGCATTATTTATGTAAAGATCTGTAAAATGTCTGTATATTGCACACATTAATATTGTTGACACAATGAGCTCACTAGCAGTACAAGACTTTGTGTGATGTATGTGACATATTAGCGTTTGTGTGCTGTTGCTGGTTTTTGCTCCACATACATATCTGTCCTTGTGTGTCATTGCTGTTATGGTACATTGCAAACAGAGGGGCGGCCTGGTGGTGAGTTAATTCGTCATTGTTCTTTTGTGTCATCACAAACCCCCAGCCCCGATAAGGCCAGCAGGCTTGTCCGTTTATAAAGACATCAGCTCGTCTCTGATACTACCTACGGAGGCAGAAAAGAGGCACATCGAAACTGACCCCCCCAAGCTGCCAAGGTACCTTTGACATAGATGACAAGGCAGGGAAAAGGCGCACAAAAGGCAGTGTATAAGAGGCTAAAGCCTTCTACACCCCACACTTAACACCAGCATGTACCTAAACGGCTGAGCTCATACAGACATAGACAGCAGGAACGGGCTTTTAAAGGTCAGAGAATAGCTTTAGATGTAGTGGGTAGAGGGGAACACAGGACGCCTAAATGTCTGTGTACCAGTTGTTGCGTATTGTCAAACCTATCAATAATGGAGGACAGGAGTGTGTCAGGCATTCCTCTCTGCTTGGAAGAGGGGGCGTGTGTTATCATGTGACCTGTCCTTTCTCATTAGTTACAGCATGACTGAGTGATTGTTAGAAGGAGTAACAAGGAAATAGAACATCTTTAAACCGAGTAAAGATGGAGCTGATAATCAATAGCCTCATATAAGCTGGTCTTTGCTTTTGGTTACATGCGACGTTGCCATGTTTAAAAGCCTAATCTTGAATTCATTTACTGAGGTTTGTTTTAAATTAAGTTGCTTCCTGTTTTAACTTAGTGAGAGCTAATAATGATAGATATACTGTGTTGAATGGATGTTACCTGGTGGCCCAGTGCAGAGGTGTGGAGTTTAGGTCTCCTCCAAGCTGGTCTACTATGGCTCCCTTTGATATGTAGTACCTACACAAACAGACAGGATCATAAAGTGAAACGCAACACCACATGAACCTGACATCTTGTCATTTGGTATAAGCACAATAAACTGATTTTTAGATGTTTTTTAATGTGTTTAAGGATGTTTAAGGACAGCTGGATGACAAATGTTGAAATCTGAATGCCACATAAACTACACACAGGAGGCAAGCAAAAACATTTTCCATACATTTTGAGACATTTTCATTTTTTTCTGAACTGTTGGTTTTATGTTGCTTATTAAAACATAAGCAGAATACACTTTTTTTCTTGGATAATATTCTATGTTTCTGGTGTGATATCAAAGGAAGGATAGCACATTAGAAAAAAGTGGGGTGCTAGAGTGGGTCATTTATGTCATCTTACACACTTTAACATAACTGTAACATCAGCCAATTCAGTGCTATATTGGTGTTAACCCCTTTCTTACATTGATGATCGATGAGAAATGAATGATTTAATAATTTCCATTAATTTATTCTTGAACTTGGTTGACTCAGCACATCAGCCTAGCAGGGATTTGCTTCTCCATTATGACAGGGCAGAGCCACAGCTCCTCATGTGACTGTTTTCGCTTGTTCTCGTGTCTCTGAGGTATTACTAAAGAAGGTACTCACAAACCTTTGCCAATGCCGTGTCAAAGTAGCTTAATTTAATAAAAATTTGTCATACTAAAGGCTTCTAGTTAGTTTGTTTTTCATTTAAATGCCTTTATTACGAAGCCGCAAAATTTGGAAATGTTTTTTTCATCATGTCAGTCTTTCTGCTGTGCAGTCAGACCACAGACTGCAGCAAAGTGCACCTGCAGAAAGTTGCAAAAACTGGGGGAAAAAAAGCAGAGGCCACATTTATTTTTGCCATACGATTATCTATTTTAGCCTAGGGCAAAGCTGGCTGAGCACACTCCTTCTGCAATGACCTGCTGCTATATGTTTCAAAGTGACACCTGGAGACTGAACAGCACATCCACATATTGCCAGTCAATCCCGGGACTTGGACTGGAGTTTCTGACCTTCTTTTTGCTTATGGCAACAATGGCTTTATACAAAACATGCTTGGACTCACTTGACCAAGTCTATCCTGTTGTTGATTGCAGCCCAGTGGAGGAGCGTTACGTTTTCTTTGTCTGGCTGCCGAACATCGAAGCCCGCCTCTACCAACTCTCTGCAGCGCTCGAAGATGCCGTACCTAAGGATGAGAGGTGTTAAACTAAACACATGGTTGATACTTCTTACCTAGACAGTGACAAAAGGGACACAAAAAAACTGACTTAAACTTAAACAAACTTAACAACTTAAAACAAAACAAAACAAAAAAAACAACAACAGCTACTTAGACCCAAAGAAGATCCCCACTCTATGGCACTACCTTACTTCAAATGGCTATTCCTAACTTCTTTACAAAGTAACATAGTTCTCTTATTCACAAATTTGATAACACCCCAGACAAAGCATGAGTTGTCTCAAGAGGAAGACACAACTGTGTGTTCAAAGAGCGCAACAATATTACATGAACTGTTTTTAAGGTGCTTCTTTGTCATGATGACCTGATCTGTTTTCTATTACAGTTTAATTATTTCCCACTTTAGATCAAGATATTATTATATTATATAATAGTTACAAGTATTATCTCAACAATGCTCAGACTACATAGTGTGAATTATGACTAAATCAAACAAACTTATATACCATTTTTTGAGGTTACATCAGTATCTGACCGCACAAGACAACAACAACACACATATTGTGCACTCACTGTGTGGCTTTGACAATGTCCCATGTGCTATAGTCATCAACATGGTTTTTACGGCTAACATTCTCACTGTAGCCATGGTTGTAATGACTCTGGGGTTTGATTTCCTGGAAAGGAGGAAGAAAAAGAGACAGGGACACAGAGATAAAGATAAGCTATTAAAAATAAGTTATATCATCAGAATTGCACTGAAACAGGCCAAATACCATGGCAAGTGTTGATTGTGAGGGTGTAATCTATACTTAATACATAACACAGAAAGGAGGTGGGTAACATGGATAAAACCTATAGCAGATGTAATAATGTTATGAAAAAATTAAAAAACACATTCAACCCATAAAGAAGACTGATTGATATGTCCACGTAGATACGTGATATGTCCAAGTTTTAGAGTGTTACTCTTACACAATAAGCAAAATGAAGACGTTACCATGCCATTAACCGGGACAAATTCTGCCATTTTTACATGGATAATATAAAATAGAATTTGTCATACTGCCATTTACCTATTATAGTAAAGAACATTAGATAAGAGATCAAAGAAAAGGGTGACATACAGTATATGTACAGCTGGCATGTGCAAAATGCCTTCATATTTATTGGTGTTTCCAATGCTTTTCAAGTCAACAGTGTTAAATGTGTAGCTAGGGAACCTGTTAACTGACTGTGCCCAGAATGGGAGCAGTGAGACAGTGACTGAACACGCACTCAGAGAACCACCTCGTTGACAGCAAATACAGCTGGTTCATAGCACCCTCTATAACAGCAGAGATAATCAAGCTAACAAACTAACAGAAGCTATGGTGAACAGCGATTAGATTACAACAAATAAAGGTGTCTACAAGCAAATGCCATAAAAATCACAAAAAGATGGTGCTGAGCAGCATAAGGACATCAAAGGGAAAACCCAAATTTCTGGGAGCCCCCAAAACACTCTTGATTCAACCGCATCATAAAATATTGAGGCAATTCATTCACATTAGAAAACTTAAATTACAGAAGAATTCAGATTCAGATTCAGATTCAGAATACTTTATTTACCCCGAGGGAAATTGTTAAGAACACAAGCAGGAGCAACTGCAACAGGCTGCACGCGCGGTCGGTGCATGTGCACTAAAAATGTATGTTTTTGTCATTGTTCAGCAAGATACAGGTATATAAATAACAATCAGAGCAGAGTATGTGATGAGACATTTATATGATGTGATATTTTTACTATCTATTTTGATTTCATTGGAGTTTTTTTTTAAACTTTGGAATTGTACTGTAATGATTACTTCCACCTATGCTTTTTTGGCTGTGACAGATGAAAAATGTTTAGGAACTCAATTCATCTGAGAACTGAAAAGAGACAAGAATGTTTACAATGATTTCATGAAATAAGTACAAGGTTGACAGGATTCCAAAGAACATGTTGACTGAATTACTGCACAAAACATTTACATCTCAATAATACAGCTTTAAAAGATGAAAATAAAGGCTGCAGGACAAAGACTATCTTGTCTTGTAGAGCCTAGTTGCTGCTCAAGATCTAATCTGTTACTCAGATGTGGCGACTGCTACTGGCATCTAATTAGCTTCCATAGTAACGCTATGGAACCCACAATTAGCCTCCACCACCTGGAACAAAGGGCTGCATCTAGCAGACACAGAACACCCACACTGCTTTTTGCTGTTTTGATTCTTGACTTGGTGAATACGAGCAGTCATATTTTACTGTCAGAGAAAATATATTTACGTTTATTTACCAAAACTAAGGAGACATAAATTATTTTGGAATTAAATTTGAATCAAAACTGTAGAATCAATAATTGTGGTATACCATTTTCCCAAGCTTAAATTTTTGTTCAACTATCATAAAGGCATTCACTTCTCTTCAGTTGTACTGCTGATTTGATGCAAAATAAAGATGTGAGGAATAATGGGGCAGCCTCTGGGGACACTAAGGACGCAGCAGGCTTGTGCAGAGCTGCTAGGAAGCCTGAAGCAAGGGGGCCGAGATTGTACTACCAAGCCTCTGAGTTAAGCTTGGGCTTCCCTACAGAGAAAAATGATGCGCTGAGCCAGCATTTCTGCCACAATGGGGAATGCTGATGGAGAAACAAGATGGAGACTGAGCATAAAAAAAAGACAGACAGAAAACAGCAAATTTTAGGAAATTACATAATTAAGAATGGACAATCTAACAGATCTCAAAGATTTTTTTTTTCAGTCAGATCAACTTTATTGGGATATATAATTTGATTATATTACGGTATCCTAATAATGACTAAAGCCTAAAGAAATCGAAGGGTTACATAGTTTATCAAGTTAACCCTAAAGTAAAAAAATACCTCTTTTTACTCTTACCTGTAGTACAATCTACATTGTTTTGGTGTGAGTTGCTCAGTTTTGGACATATCAGAACTAGATGACACGTTACTTGTGGTGCTCGAGGAGTCAAAAAGAAATACTTCTGAAAGTCAACAGCTTGTTTCTTTACAGAAATCACGGCTTGGTTACGGAAGACAATCGAAAAAGAGAGTAGTTCCACAACAGTATGAACTGTTGTCATGCATCATCATGCATAAGGAATTGCTGGGTCTCTTATTTTGCTGTTTTGTGCTTTTCTCGTGCCCACTGTTCTCTGCGCTATTGCCTACATTATATTTACATTATATCCTATTGAAAATAACCAAATGTGTAACCAAATTTGTCCTTTTACCATTTGTGTAGCGCTTCGAAAATTGTTACCCAAGCATTACTTAATGACATTTCGGCTGGACATGGTGGGAATTTAAAGAAAATAACAGCCACATGTACACTGTTAAGCTCATATGACAAAAACCACAAAATAAGAATATAAGAAAATAGACAGACATTGAATAGAATAGAAATTGGTACATCTTGAAATGACGGCTCCCAAAGGAGGATATTTGCTTTTAATAATTCCTATTGCCTTGACTCTTCTCTGGTGTCTTTTTCTTACTCCCTCAGGATAAATAAGATGAATATATTAGCTACCATCACAGTTCACCTGGGTACCACACCATCCCTTTGTTGTCCAGACATAGTTTTAATCACATTCCCAATGTGTTGTCCAATGTCTGGAAAAACAGCAGACTCTGAGCTGCCCTCTGGCATTTTCTTGTAAACAAAGCTCATGTTTACATTCAGCCTTGCTCATGAAAACATACTGCGTCTCCTTGATGTCTGAAGAAACACAACAAATGTATGCTTAATGCTTCATTAAACATTGGCAAACAAAGTACATTCTAATATAACCTTAGCCAACATGTTTACATTTGTGTTTACCCGTAAGCATATCCCTCCTGCCTTTATTGACACATGTGCACAGTTTCTGGATTATTACCATCACCTGTAGATCAGAGGAATATTGTGACACCATTGACAAAAGTGTGACCAGTAATAGCTCCTGCAATTTAAATTTGAAAGTGGCACTCAAAAATGGCAATTTTAATAAACACAATTTCCCACATGTAACAACATGGAAAAGCTCTGACTACCTATAATAATACATGAACATTCCTATTGGTCAAATAACACAACTAAAATTTAGATGCTTCATTTTCACACACTGGACCTTTAAAACTTGTGTACAAAAGTTTATAGATATGATCACTTGCAACATCTCTCTTTGAAATTGAAAGGTTGAATTAATAATTATTTGGTATTTTTCCACCAGACACTTTGCCCATTGATAGTTTTTTCTGCCACTAAAATACAAAAAACACTATTCAGGAATATCAGCAGCCATGGTGACTGTCAAAAAAAGGTCTAGTGTAAACTCTGGCCACCATGTCCCCTTACTAGGCATACATATTCCTCCTCTTCATACTGTATTTCCAAGTGCGACCATCTTCTCCCCGGCCACTTCCACCAACTCCTCCGGGGGACACCAAGACGTTCCCAAGCCAGCCGAGAGATATAATCCCTCCAGCGTGTCCTTGGACACATCTCCCGGGGGACGTCCAGGAGGCATCCTGACCAGATGCCCAAACCACAAACTAACTCATTAGCTAAGGCCAGCAGAGGACAGTTTATATTTTTTACAGTAAATCAGTCTACGGAGGAGTGTGTGAGAGAAAGGGAATGTGAAAGTGACCATCTCATATTTTATTTCAGTATCCTCAAACCTGCCAGCAAGCATTTGCACTTTCCATTGCCAAATTTGCTAATTTACAAACCCATAAGATCTGTTTCAACCATGCCATGTGTGATTCCGACTGAACCCAGGAAAATTAGGCCGCTTCCTTTATTTGGATATTCAACTGAAGGGAGAGTGCTTGGGGGCTCACTGGCAGGGTGAGTGCCATCCTGTCAATTGAGAGACACGGCTGGAAAGGTTGTTACGACTATATCCATCTCAACCTTCTGTGAAGATGACCATTGACAACACTCATTGCAGCCCTGTTCTTTCTTTTTCATTCCCTCCATCCCTCTAAAAAGCCGATGGCATTTGTAACTGTATTGATAAATGCAGACTGGGCATTTTTGCCCTCTTAATTACATACCTAATTATTGGCGATGCATACAACAGCTAAACAGACAGCAGGACGATGCCATATAAGCGTCTATGGAGATCAAAGGAGCAGCAGGCTTGGCGCTAGTCAGTGAGACACATGGCAAATCACTAGTCCTTGGGAGGGTGGAAATCACATGACTTAAACTAAAAATGTCCAAAAGCCCATTTCTGAAAATATATTGGTTTACAGTAGATTCAACAGTTGTAGGAGTAGTAATCTTTGTAATACAGAAAAATAAGGTGACCAAGTCTTTATTTCAGACTTAAATTTCAACTTGGGGGAAAAAAACAAAACAGAAAAAACATCTGCAAATAATACTTTTATAAGACTAAATTTAATTGTTATCCCTCTTCATAGTCATAGCTCATAATCTGATCTTTTCTGAAATTACAGTCATGTCCATAGTCAATTTTAATTTTCAAGGCACAGTTTACGTCTACAGATCAGGACCGAGCAGACAGGGTACACTACCTTTAAAACGGAAACATTTTAATGGTGCCAAAGAAACAATACATTTATTATACCATACATTACAAATTAAGTTATTGGCTTAACTTTGTCCCTTAACGTAATTTTCTTCATAAGTGAGAACACTCTTCTGCATCATCAAGTGAGAGTGGAAATGTTTTCACTCAACACATTAGACTGGACAGAAAAAAGGTGCATGGACTTCTGAGTGTGCAACTAAACCTCTGATGCTCTATTTCAGGTTTCTCATACCTGCAGCTCCATTCTGCCTTCATTGCAATTGATGTGACAACCCAGATTTTAAGTAACATCCTGCCTAGAAAGGGAGCAGTTTTAAAGGCAAACTGTAGGAATGCACAGATTTATTGACTCAGTATTGTTATTGGCCGATTTGGATGTGTTGACTGGTATTGATGTATTGGCAAGTAAGGTGGCATCCATAGTTACCAGTGGATTATATGTTACATTTATTTATTTTATTTTTTTTGCAGTGGCTACATCCACTGTCCTACAACACTGTCCTACACCTGACACAAAAGGGTATTGGTAGCACTTAGACAAATAGAGAGCACAGTATTTAGTACAATAGGGATGTAGGGATGTCTGCGATATGAACATGTTGCTAGCCTCACTAGTCAGTACCAGAAATACAAGTCAGTTACTAAACAAATTACAATTATCCTAATCCAAATATTAAAAATCAAATAGGTAAAACAGAAAAATTTGTATTTTCCTTTGTTGAATGAAGCCACAAGTATCATTTGGTTCATTAATTCTGATTAAAATATTGCCATAATAATGACAAGTTTTTCAAGGATGCACTGAAATGGAAATTCTGGGCAAATACTGATATTTATAAAAAAAATGTCCTGTATTAAAAATAACTGAACTTCTACAACATTAAGCCCCACGCCCACAAGTTGTCTTTTTTTTTTTTTTAGATTTTCTGCAGAGAAGAGCCAGGGTGTCTAAACTATCATTGGTGGATAGCAGACAAAGGCAGAAATCATTAGTCATGGCGTTGATTACTTATTTTGGTCACAATGTGTGTTGTAGTACATAAAAAGCACCACATGGACATGCTAACCAAGTCAAAAACATGATTTTCATAAGAGATGATCTTTAAAACTGCAGCCAGGTGTAGGACAGCAGATGTAACCAGTGCAAAACACAAATGATTATTATCGGCCACTGGTATAGGCGAATGCCATGTTATTTGCAGATACACTGATACCAGTCAATAGAGCTGTCACAGAGGGAATTTCCCTGGTGGTGATTAAGGGAGGCTTAACAGTGCAATATGGGATATTATCGCACCCCACCCATTTTATTTGACACAATTTTGTAAAGAGTATCCTACAGTGATGAAGTTTAAACAGGACTGTCTTCTGTCTTACCTTCACTTACACTTAAAAAAAAAACAAAAAACAGATGACAGTTTTAAAAACATAAAAACACTTATCCCTTAATTAAATGCTGAGCACGGGTAGCAAAGGTGTGCAATAAGAAAGCTACGCCCACACTGTTTTTCATCAAGAAAATAAGGACAGAGCTTGTCATGTACCAACTGTAATCATAAGGAAAAAATTAATAAAGAAAATTGTTAGGATTAAATCACAAGTGCAAAATAATAATACATCTCAATAAAGTGGAAAGAAAAGTGCCTATATTTTTTCAAAGGAACTATATAACAACTTACCGGGGCAATTACAGGGCACTGAATAAGATAAAACATGCTGTACCCGAAAACATCATGTCGCTAATATTTATACCTGGGTTGTTATGATCTTGTTTGGTGCGAAGAAAATCAACATATTGATTTTGTGAGGTATCATAGAGGAAACCAGATGACCTGCAGCATTAAAAACTCTCTGATAGTGCGCTCATTGCACAAATGCACATGTACAGTGGGGGAAATAATTATTTGATCCCCTTCTAAATTTGTAAGTTTGCCTACTTACAAAGAAATTAACGGACTCAAATTTTTATTGTTGTTTACTGATTATGGCAATAAACAGAATATCAGTCAAAAATGCATAAAAAACACAATATGAAAGTTATAAAATGTGCATTTTATTGAGTGAAATAAGTATTTGATCCCCAACAACTCACCCAGAATTCTGGCACCCACAGATTGGCTGGTGCCCATGTGGCACACAGCTGTGCACTATCAACCAATTACCAATACTCCTGATCGTAACTCGTCATGTGTATAAAGTTCAGCTGCTCTAGGAATCAGTTTCTTCCATTCCAATCTCTATAGCACCATCGGTAAGACCAAAGAGCTGTCAAAAGATGTCAGGGACAAGATTGTAGACCTGCACAAGGCTGGAATGGAAAACCATCAGCAAAAGCCTTGGTGAGAAGGTGACAACTATTGGCGCCATTATTCGAAAGTGGAAGACACAAAATGACCATTAACTGTCCTCAGTCTGGAGCTCCATGCAAGATTTCGCGTCGTGGAATGAAGATGATGATGAGAAAGGTTAGGGAGCAGCCTAAAACTACACAGCAGGAGCTTGTTAATGGTCTGAAGGCAACTGGGACCTCAGTAACCTAGAAAACAGTTGTTAACACGCAGACTGAAATCCTGCAGTGACCACAAGGCCCCCCCTGATCAAGAAGGCACATGTACAGGCCTGCCTTAAGTCTGCTAGGAAAACCTAAGTGACTCAGAGAAGACTTGAGAGAAAGTGCTGTGGTCAGATGAAACCATCCATCCATCCATTTTCTACCACTTATCCTGTTAGGGGTCGCACGGGGGGGCTGGAGCCTATCTCAGCATCTTCGGATGAAGGCGGGGACACCCTGGACAAGTCGCCAGTTCATTGCAGGGCCAACATACAGAGACAAACAACCATCCACACTCACATTCACACCTATGGGCAATTTAGAGTGACCAATTAACCTAACCCCCAGTTTGCATGTTTTTGGACTGTGGGAGGAAGCCATAGTACCCGGAAAGAACCCACACAGGCACAGGGAGAACATGCAAACTCTGCACAGAAACGCCCTGACCCAGAATCGAACCCAGGACCTTCTTGCTGTGAGGCCACAGTGCTAACCACTGCACCAATGTGCCGCCCAGATGAAACCAAAGTTGAGCTATTTTGCATCAACTCAACCCGCCGTGTTTCAAAGATGAAAAAATGCAAGTATGACCCAAAGAACACCAGTCCCACAGCCGAACATGGAGGTGGAAACATTATGTTTTGGGGCTGTGCAAAGGGTACAGGGCATCATTCCCTGCATTGAGGGGCCAATGAATGGAGCCATTTACGTTAAAATCTTGAATGAAAACCTCCTTTCCTCAGCAAGAACAAAGAAGGGTCGTGGGAGGGTCTTCCAGCATGACAATGACCCAAAACATACTGCCAGGGCCTCAAAGGAGTGGCTCAGCAAGAAGCATATTAAGGTCATGGAGTGGCCTAGTCAGTCTCCAGACCTCAACCCAATAGAAAACTTTTGGAGGGAGCTGAAGCTTCGAGTTTCCAAGCGGCAGCCAAGAAACTTGAAAGGATTTAGAGACTTTCTGTAGAGGAATGGGCCAAAATCCCTCCTGAGTTGTGTGCAAACCTGGTGACCAACTACAAGAAACGTCTCATCAATGTGCTTGCCAACAAAGGTTTCTCTACCAAGGACTAACTTATGTTTTGCTTGGGGATCAAATACTTATTTCACTGAATAAAATGCACAACATTTTATA
Organism: Mola mola; assembly: GCA_001698575.1. Lineage (NCBI taxonomy): Eukaryota > Metazoa > Chordata > Actinopteri > Tetraodontiformes > Molidae > Mola > Mola mola. The sequence continues at coordinate 3,431,820 of KV751356.1, read as the reverse complement.
ACTTTTATATTGTGTGTTTTTTATGCATTTTCAACTGATATTCTGTCCATTGCCATAATCAGTAAACAACCATAAAAATTTGAGCCCACTAATTTCTTTGTAAGTAGGCAAACTTATTTATTATTACAAATTTAGCAGGCGATCAAATAATTATTTCACCCACTGTAAGTGTGGGTGACTTTGGAGAGACGTAGAGATCTGTTGTCGCTCCATCAGCTGATTGAGCCGAGTGGGTCTGAATTACAATCTTCCATATACCTTCCATATCGACTGATACCCATAGTGAATCCAAATCTGTGTATCCATCAAAGTTTCCAGTATTAATTTAGGCTGCATTCATTGTTAGTTAATCAAAAATGAAAACATTTGTAGTACAATATATTTGTTGTCGATAAGCCAGTTTTTAAAAAAAAGGCTGGATTCATTCATCAAAAATGCCTGTCTATAATGGCTCTTCAAAATAACCAATTTTCGAGTCAAAAAAATTGAACAGTGTTTAATTTTGATTTCTTTTTTAAATATTTCCTTACCAAGAAAATCAAGTGCAAGTCAACATAATGCCATATACTTTCCGGCCCACAATGCATGGATTAATTGACTGTGGAGATGTTACCCTTACTTTTAGATAAGTGTCATGAAAATAAAAATTATTCAGCAAAGTATGTCTGCACAGTGTCAATTACTGGCTCAGACTTCAACAGTGAATCCAATTACAGACTGACCTCAGACATCCCAGCTGGGTCAAGCAGTGACATCGGACAAACAAAAAAGGAAATCACAAACAATTCACTGCATCAGGAGGAAAGCAATGAACAGATGGCAATTGCACTTACATTGATCAGTAGACACCCTTGTTTGAAATTTGATATTTCCTATGTCTCAAAGAGGAAAGATCTTCAACAGTAAACAAAAACTAAGAGCTAGGTGGCTGTTGGTCTACACTACACTATGTTGTAGTATCAGAGAGAAAGAGCAGTGTATCTAAAACAGAAAATAAAAACATTGCTGTCTGACTGCAAAGAGGACATAGTGTGCGACTAGGAGTAACGCGGAAACTCCAACTACCTTTTGTAAACTGATCCATAAAAGAATTTTTTTACTGCATTTTATTCATGTAAGAAATGCTGTTTTCCTAAGGTGATTTAAAAATGTGTTCTGTGTACCAGAACACATAATTTTGAGGCCTAAAGCCTTGCTAATGTCTGTCCAGCCTGGAATAAAATATATAGCTGTCACACACAAGAATCACATGTGACAGGCATCCTACTTGGCCTGTTACACACACACGCAATGTGCTTGATGCAGTCATAAGACTGCTGTCACAGCCTTCAACTGCAGTCCTACAGGCCCAACTGTCAAGCAAAATTACAGGTCTCTCTGTCTGCCAATTTTTTTCAACAAGTCAGGTTGTAGCTTAAATTTCACTTGTATAGCAACAATTACATAAAAACAAATTATCACTTTTAAAGACACTTATTCAACAAAGAAAAGGAGTTACATGACAAACACCAAAAATCACAATTTATGTGTAAAAAACAACTGCTTCAGCTGCAAAGCAGTATACATTTCACTGCAGCATCCAAGCAAAACAAGTGCTTATTATCTCAAAATGTTTAGTGCCTTACATGGACTTGCTGGGTGAAAAGATGAAGAACAACATTAAACATATATTTATAAAAAAAGACAAAATGACATGATTAGAATACAATTATGTGCTTTTCAGAAATGTAACTAATAATGTTCACTTTCTAATTATGTGGCAGGACTGGGCAGTGTGTCCTTCAAATAATAAGACAATAGGTGCAATATATGCCCATATTTCTCATCAAGATCTCTTCATACATTCTAGAACCATATACCTTGATAGTGACTGTTGGTACTTTGACAGAATGATATCAACACTGATATTTCTGAGAAACAGTCATCAGTAATGTAAATGTAATGACTGTATAATATTGACACAAAGGGTGAACTGGACTTTTACACTGAGAGCTTTAAGCAAAAGAGGCCAAACATGGCTCTTCCTGTGGCTTATATTAGCTGCACTTCACACACAAAAACTGCAAAATGTAATAAAATATAAGAAAAATGTCATGTTTGTATGCCTTGCACAATAAAAAAAAAGAGGAACAGAGTACGGTTTTGTAGAAGACTATGTCAACAACAAGCCACATAAATTATTTTAGGTTGCTGTGACTCTGGTAGCTGTGTACAATGGAGTAAAAATTTTAAAAGGTGGTTAAATTGGGCTTAAATACATAGCTACGGACAGGTAACTAACAACGTAGATGGCAATGCCAGCTCGCATCAATGTAGAAATCAATCAGTTTCAACAGCTATGTTTTTTTTTTTTTTTATCCACAAATCACTATGATTGAATGCATATGGTTTGGAAACTTTCCTTTTTCCTGTTCATTTAAATAATTCGAAATAGTTCAAATCCGACCTGAACAAGACATTTCCATGGCCGTTACATGACAGCGAGGAAGGCTAAATGACAAACCAGGACAGAAACGTTCCTGACAATCCTAAGTGACACCGCTGCAGGTTAGCTCAGGTTGGACGAGGGTCAAAACAAAACTACAACCTAAGAAACTAATGTGCTTTCAAAGAAAAAGTCAATTCCTTTTACTTATCTTACTCTGAGCACTGAACGGGAAGCCCCAGCTTAATATACCCATATACACTTGACCCCAATTTACATCATTGCAGCTAACCCAGGCAGCACCATCAGTGTAGCCACTAAGCTAACGCCATATGAGTGACTGAGGATTAAGCATTAGTGTTACTTTTTCCATTACAGATTTTAACACTCGGCTTACACTCTTGTTGACTACCCTCATGGCGTCAGTACCAGGGAAAGCACTACCTAGCTTAATGATACATTAATGCGGACATCTGCCCAGCGGTTACTTTCTATGCAGCAGGAGGGGGGGGCTAGCGATAGCCCCTTTAGCATCGTTAGCTACCTGCCCCCCCACCAACTGGTGCTTTTGCAGGGGGCCTCGGAGTTTCCGTGAAAGCGCTGCAAAATCCCACTGCAACCCACACGCAGTCTGCGGTAATGTGTTTTCAGGGATGTTCATTGATGTGAGCTAAGGCGTGAAGTCTAAGGACCATACCTCGGGATGGAGAATAGGGACGCAGCCAGCCTCTTTTTCATATTCCTCCATAGCGTCGGCCATCTTGGTGGTGATGTTCGCTGAGCATTGTGGGAAACGAGAGGCTGTGCAGGGGGAAACGAGCAGCGGAGGAGGAGAGACGGCCTGTCAACATTTACAGAGGGTCACATAATCACACCCCACAACTGATGTGCAACAAGCAATAATACTAGGCATTATTATTACTATTATTATTATTATTGTTATTGTCTTGATTGTCTGGGTCGTCTATTGAAAGGTTGAGGATAAAATAAAAAAAATAGGATCTGTATCTTTCTCACAACAAAGGAAAAAAAACCCGAGATGTGTAATTTCCCACTTACCTTTCGCATAAGCAGGATTTGACACAGTCAAGTTAGCCGTTACCAACACTATATGCCATGTTATAACACTGTAAATACAGTCATTAGGCCCACTGATCATCAAGTGCCTTAGAGCTTAAAAATACATTCAAAAAATAGTAAAGGAGACCAGTTCTATAGTAAAAAAATTGTTTTTTTTAACATTCTGTTTTGAGATGTACTGTTATATTTGGCCTATCCCCAATCTAATTTCATTCTGATTTATGAACACTTTTTTTGTTAAACTTTGAATTTGTAAGTAGTCTATTTTTTCTAAATGTACATGTTATTTCTAAGACTTGATTCTCCTACGGCATCATTTAAACTGCAATATATTAGCCAGTATACGTATCAAGCTCAAATTTTAGCTGTATCATCAAATTCGTTTTTCTTTGCAGACTCGGAAATTAACGTCAGAACTTTCCCATTAACCTTTCAAACACCAGCTACAGTCAAGTCATTAAGTAGGCATTGGCTTATGTTTTCAAGTCTGGAAATCTATATGCAGAAACTGCATGAGTTGAGAATGAAGAAGCCTAATTTTAAACACTCTCTGAACCCCTTGTGTAGTGGTTAAATATGCACATCACAAATAATGTATGCACAATTTATTTAGATTGTTTGAGCTGAGACAGAACTACATGGCAATACATTTTGGGACATAATTTTCTTCTATTTCTTAACATTTACATCACAAAATATGCTCCATTTGAAAAGACTGCACTTGGATTATTAGAGAATAACAAAATCCTCCAAAGAAATAAAAACAACAACAAAAAAAGCTGGATAAATTGTTTAAGGTAAGACAGAAGCCCCACAAGACATAATTAATTCTATGATACATGGGGTCTTGAATTGAAAATACAAACACAAAAAACATCAAACAAATCAATTTAATGAACGTTGACTAGATAAATAAAGCATATACAGTCAAGAGGAAAGACATGGGGGGACATGGGGGGGCCTTGTGTGAAACATTTCAAAAGAGGGCCAACAAGGGCCCTTGAGACGCACAACACTCCAGTTACTAAAGTGCGCATCCTCAATGTCCCAGCTCCCCTACGGTCAATCGGCCCCTAGATGGCACTCTGAGTGAAAACAGCTGTAAATATCCTGGTCTTGGCAGGTTACAAACCTACAGAAAATTAGAAAATTCACAGCTGGAACTGAAAGGCGCATAGGAGGCAATAAAAGTACGTACATAACATCATACTACATACATTCAGTAGGCTATTAAAGTAAGTTTACAGCAATGACTCCTATAAGCATGTTAGATGCGTTAGTTATTTGATGTTATATAAACATTCATAATTTGTTTCACCGCGACAATATTACGTCATTAACAAATTACTGCGTTTATTACATTTCTGCATGTATTATATAGAAAAGGTTCGTGTTACCATGTCTAAATCATAACGACTTGAAGTAAACAATCTATTTCTGAGATTTGAAGGATTCATCTAGACCGCTTCTAAAGCCAAAGGGGAGTAAACCAGAACCCTTGATGTGTCCAGTCAGGCAAATCAGATGATTACCGAGCAGACATAGAAGCGGAGGAAGGCGCTCCTTCTGGTGGGTCAAGTCACACCATCAAAATCAGAGACCGGATATTGGGTCTTTGGCCTTCAAAATAAAATCAAAACGGCACATTGTTATTACGACGAGATTATAATACCACCAGACGTTGTAGCGCTTTCACGCCGACACGATGCTCGTTCTGGTTCTGGTTCCGTTCTCGGGTCTTAGAACCTTGGTGCTTTCTATCGAACCAGCCCACGTTCAGACAGGTCGAAGCGGAACCAAATTTCCCAAGGCCGACGTAACCATCAGAGGGCGTTACTTAATACGCAGCGCACATTTAAAATTTGGCTTTAATTTGGTCAGTTGTTTATGCAACTCAAGCTTTGCCGACTCGTCTGCCAGTTCTGCACAAGCAGTTTCGTTTTGTTGAGGTGCTGCCTCCGAGTTCCTCCTGAAACTCGGGGATGCCCAAATTGCAACCAGACATTTTGTTTCCTCCACAGATTACTGAACAACTTTCTTCAGTGTAAATTTGGTCATCATCCCTCCCTTTTTGCCTCTCGCCTTTTAGTTTTTGTTTAATGGTGGTCGGCAACCGACACTTGTTTGTCTCTCCTTCCTGATAATAAGATTTGCCCACAGAAGACATCACTTAAAGCTCTCCGGAGACGTCACGGTTCTCAAGGAAGAGACAGTTATTTTTGGTTCCCGTGCGAACCAATTTCCCAGGTTCCGAACCTCTTAGTGTGAACGCTCTAAACAGAACAAGTTAACAAATAGTGACATAATACAGGTATAATACAGGTATTAATAAAAACGTTTAGAGATTGCAATAATCAGGTAGCAAGACATATTAAAACAGGATAACAAAACAATCACATAAACAGAGTTGCAATTTACAACAGAAAAGGCTTAATATATAATGTTTTTTTGTCAATATGCACTGTAAGTGAAATGATACGCCACTTTTCACAAATGTTATATTTAGTTCTGGGTGAAAGTTCAATTTGTGGGCACAAAGGGTCTATGAAATATGGACAGGCCTTTAAAGACAGACAAAAATGTATTTAACCACAAATTATTACGTATTATTCAAGATTTATGGTTGTACTTATTTATGATTTTAATAAAATGATATATAAAAAAACAGAGCAAGAAATTTGCTGCTCTTAAATTAGCTATGTCTGTGGCTTTTAGTTTGACATGTGTAACCGGAACTGTGTTTCATTTTATGTCCTTTTATAGTCGCCCTCACAAACCCATGACAGAATCGTGCAGGCGGGCTATTGACTAACAACTTGACTGAATATCGGTACTGTGTGAAGATAATAAAAACCACACCACTAATTCATTTTTTGTATAGCTCTCCAAACTTCAAAGGCGGAAAGCAGTGACAGCACTCGGCTGGGGAGGATATGAGCTGCCGCCATTCGACTCAAAATGCCTGGAAATAAACATTAGAACGTTTCCAGCTAACAGTTAGCAGACGGACAAACCCCTTTTGAGGACTGAACAGCCTTTTCCTTCCGTGAATCAGTCACACAGAGATCCCCAACGGAGCGGAGGTAAGCGCCGAAAACAAGCAAAACAACTACAAGCAACCCCCGTCACCCGCTGATGTTGATTAAGCGCAGCTAAGCTAAATTGCTAATTGTGTTCGTGTTCTGTGTCAGGTTAACAGCGGTGACTCGGTGTTGGAGCAGCGCATATTATTATGTAATAAACTCGGGTTAGCGGCTTTCTCCTTTCTGCACATCCTGCTTTACGTCCTTGCGTTGGTTCAAAACGTCGCTCCGGTGTGACTTAATAATTCGCGGAATAGGCGTCGATTTAAGTTTGTTTGCAGTCGTGCATTTAAGACGTTAGTGGTGAGTGGTAAGGCGTGTTTTTTTTTTTTTTTAATTTTAATTCCCTTCCATTAAATAGAATGGGAAATTAATGGCAAATGGATGTAGATTTTTAAGTCAGTTTCCATCACCACCATAATCCTCAAGCATATGACGCTGCTGCCATGCGTCTGCCAAGCACCTCTGCTCCTTTCAGGACCCTCCCCAGACAGCTGATGGATCCACTATATCCTGTATGCCCATATCGGCCTGTCATATTGTCCACCTGAGTGGACCCTTCTTTTTCCTCCTACTTATATTTGATTTGTACAATATATACAGTGCTGTGCAAAAGTCTGTTATTGGAAGGGGGACAGGGTGAAAGACTAAGATATGCTTAAGCTTGCAATGGTTGGAAAGATCGTTGCAAAATAGTTTTTGGGAGTGACAACTTTTGCAACATGTGCTTTTTTTTGATTCAGTGGACATATATTTCCTGTATTTTCTGGGGGTTTTTTTCTCAATAAAGAGTCAGAAATAAATATGGCTGCTAATTCAAATTTGGCTAAAACAAAAAAGCCGGTGGTGGCTTCAAACTGAGGTTTCTAAATGAGGTTTTACAGTTGAAAGGTAACTGTAAAATGTGATACGTGTGACATTCTGTTAGTATAACAAAATAATGTTGCTTTGGCACGAAGGGGCCCAAATGTATACACAGGTAATAATAGAATGAAAATATGAATGTTGGCCATGGTCACCTTAGCTATCATAGCAATTGAAGTAATTAAAGAGCAGTTTATTTTTCTGTGTGCCTGTGCCAACTTACCACTCATTCTGAACTTGCATCGTTTCCACTTTGTGCTTATTTGCATATAAATTCCAAATGTTCCCTGCAAAACTCCTTGCTGAGGTGAGACTCCCCATTCAGGGTCGCAAGAGTTAGCAGCTTATTTGACAACCAAATAGAGTTTTTTTTTTCCATTCTGCTCCTCTGGAACTGCACCTGGTTGCATGTGCACTGCTTGGGTAGACCCAATAAAGCTCTAAATTTGAATGCATAATCTACTTTGAGAGAACCAGTACTGCTCAAATGCTCAAATGCAAGGAAGCCAGTGATTGATGATTTTTCAATTCGTCGCTGAACTGAAAAGAATTAAAGTATTCTCCCATTGAGCATACAGCAGAATCAAAATTAAGTTTCAATTAAATATGCCTAATATTTATAGCCTATCAAGGTTTAATGCTGCAACTTAATATATTTTCATTCTATAGTAATTAGCTACTAATTAATATCATTGCTTTCTTAAATAATCATGTCTGCAAACTTTAGAAAACTGTGAAATAGGCCCATTCCATTTCTGCAGAGGTAGGGAATATAACTTACATTTTTTCCCCCTTTTTTAATCACAGAAATCCCCATTGCAAAGTGCATGTCATGGCAAATTGTGGTCCTTTGATATTGAGCTACACTTTGCCAATTTATGAATAATTAAGTGTTTTCATCACTGCAGGAAATGTGATAAATTTGCAATAGTAGGAATACATTTTTCATTTGTGGAAGATAATCTACAACATTTCGTAGGGAGCTGAAAGCTGAAGTCTTGTATCTGACTCCAAACCAGCTTTCATTTGCATTTTATTGCCTTGTGTGAACAATAAATACAGCAGGTAGGAAACAATATGCTGCGCAATATGAGCAGGTTTGACAGATATTTTTTCCGCTCTTATAGAGGACATATTTTCCATGAAAAATATTTTTTGTTGCACTGAAAAAAAGGATTTTTTTTTACAGATAGTTTATTTGTCCCATATTTATTAATTCATCTGGGTGTTCAGTGATTTGGCTATATTTTTATCCAGACTTGAAAAGCTACCAAGAAAGATGGGAATCTACAGACAGGAGCACAACACTCTGACTCACACCAATGTGCCTGCTTGTGAAATGTTTTTTTGAATCTGCATTTCCATCTGGGTGTGGGGCTCTCTGATGTCCATTTAGTTTCTGCAGAAGGCATGTGGTGATGTATTTGCATCCTTTAGATATTTTTAATCACTGCATTAAAAGTTGCTGTGAAACGATTATAAACTGCTTATCTTCATAGACAGAGGTCAGTTAGTGGTTATCTCAGCTGATACCAGTAGGGCTCAGCTTGTGATGCCTTGTAAAGTAAAGTATGTCTATAGTCCTTGATCACATCTACAGTCCTCACAGCAGCATTATGCAGCAATAAAACAGCCCCTTAAACTTGAATCCATGAAATGCCCAGGCCAGAGCATCAGTTTTTTGTAATTACTGTTGGTCTGTCTGCATTCAGTTTACATTTCATCTTGCTTTTTCAGCTGTCTTTATTAACGTTTAAAAGACTTTTATCTCAGGTCTACCATTGCAAACAGTTTTAATCACATGAAAACATATTATTGTGCACCTTTCACTACCAATAGCCTTCATATGTTGAACACTAAACACATACATATGGAAATTTGCACCGCTCGACAGTGATTAAGGGTTTAGTTAAGGGTGGTGTCTTGTTTCAGGCTTGCATCACCTCTAGTGAAGGAGCGTAGGCATGTCACTGCCTTCATGAATGTCCCAGCTCACTAACGTCAGCGAGCACCCGTGTCAGGCTTCCAGAGCATTACTTTGGAGCCAGGGAACCTTATCATCCAATGGCTTCAACATCATGCCTAATGAGTAAAGATTTATTTACACTGTAGTTGTATGTCAGCTCTACAATGGCTCTACTACTACTCATGTACATTTTATACCAACATTGCGCTTGTGTGTCTGCGTCGATCTGCCATTACGTTATTTGTATGCTACTGCAGTGAGCTACTTCCTTTTTCATATAGTTCCTGTCAACAGTGGCCACTGAAACACAGCGCTTTCTGTCAGGGTTGATAAATGTAAACAGCACTTACTTGCAACACAGGTTCCTCTGCCTCTTTGTGCACTCTGCAATATCCAGACAAATGTTTGTAAAATTTGCTTTCAATTTTCTTTCAAGTTTCCCATCTCGCTAACAATTTCAACCAATCAACAAATGGAGATTTTCTAAAATATGTGTTGTCATTAATCCAGAGTTTCGGAGACACAAAGCTGTAAAGCTGACACTTTAAGATTAGCAGTGAGTCTCCCTGGTACAAACCTGAAGATTTCTTCCTTAAAATGACCGAACTCATTTTTCACACCCAAATTTGTCTACGTTTCCCTTTCAATATAAACAGTAACCTGTCCTATGAAACTACTACATCAAAATGCACTCAAACATAATTTTAATTTCCT
>KV751356.1:3394090-3417289 GCA_001698575.1 Mola mola | reverse complement strand
GAAGGGTGCACAATGCATTGCTTTTGATCAGCCTCTTTGATGCACAGAGATGGTGATGCTTTGTTTTTTGGTTAAGCTTTTTTGCTATGAGAGAGTGCTCAGCAAGGATATAAATTTGATTTTGTACCAGGAAGTTGGCAGTAGCTTTGAACTTTAGACAGGTATTTGTTTCAGCTTCTGTTTGTGGTGTATCTCCTCTACACTGATATCAGTACAGGTCCAGCTGTAATAATCCCCTCAGACAAAGCTGCAGCCTGGGAGGAGACGGATATTGGCTGTGACGCAGACTTTCATACTTTCATTATTCCCACTGAATTTCTACTTGATTTATTACATTTCTCAACTTGCAGAGCTTTCGAAGTAATGTCTTAAAGCACTGGTGATTTGAGCAAATCACGACAGACAACTAGCAAAGGAGGAAGCTGAATGTTGAGATGGCATTTAGTTCTAGTAAAGTTAGCATCTCTCCTACACTGTTGTTTCTGCACTGTTATATCCATCAAAGACTTCTTTTTCTATCTCTTACCTGAACATGATTCAGAGAAAAAACAATTTTTTTTTTTTAAATTTGGAGTTAAATTTTACTTTTCTATCTCTTGTTTCTATTTTGTGCTATGTTACCTTTTCATTGCTGTCTGAAAATTAATTTAGCCTTATCACTGTTTGGATAAGTTTTCTTTTTGGGCCCATGTCTATGCCTTCTGTTCAGGCTGAGCAGTTTTTACAGAGTTTGGGCGAGGATTTGGGCTGATAATAATTTAGATTGTTTCTTTCAATACTTCTATTCTCAACAAAACAAATTTACTTTTGATCAAGTATTGTTAGAGAATTAAACCTTTGGCTATTATCTGCCTTCTGCCTTAGTCTAATAAGTTTTGCACTGGATTTATAATACACTGACTGCACATTGCAGGTTTTTCAAATGTTCATATTTATCAGATTATATGTTCCAGCGATGCAATCTGAATGTCCTCATATGATCGCAACTTGTGCACAAGGCACCAAGGCCAGACGAGCTCCCACAGTTATTGAAAATCTCATTAGCATTTTTCTAAGAACTAAGAAAGCTATGACTGGGATAATTTATTTCTGGTTCAGTTTTTGAAGCTTGATGTTATAGTGATACATGGAGACCCTAGGTAGCTGGCTGCTACTAGATTTTCAGCTTTCTCCATTCATTCTTATTTCCATATTGAATTGGAAAAACCTGCAATTTTTTTTGCAAATGTAATTTTTCCAACAGGAATGATAACAGTCCCCTTTGTTTCAGACACTTAAATGCAGATTTGTGTGTGTGTGTCTGTTTGAGGGTTCAGGTGGGCTTGTAGACTCTTAATACATTGTGGCCACATCATGCAGAGATGTGTTGCTACGTGAAGCCGACTCCTCTGTCTTTGACTAGGGAGCTCTCATTGCTGCTCCAGCGCCAACACTGGCAGCCCTGCAGCACTAGCCTGTATTTCAGAGAATGAGGAGGAGGAATTAAATATGGTGATGTCATCCCTTTCTCTCTCCCCTCATCTCTTTCCCCCTCTCTGTCACCTTTTCTCAGAGAATGTTGTGAATGTGTTGTTGCTGCTAGTGCTGCATGAGGTAAGTCCTTCATTCACCCCCTGCGCTGTCTTGCACATGTGCATGCTGCATCGCCCCAGTTGCCTTCAAGCTGCTGTTTGTTAAAAATGTACCTGCGCTTGATCTGGATTATTGTAGTCTGTACATTTTCCTTGTATAATGACTAATGTCACTCTTGGGCTACCTTTTGGTTTGTTTTCTTGCTGTGTATGTGGGGGAAGACTCCATTGGGGTTAACAGATGCTAATACTTTGGGGTCACCTTACTGTGTAGCTTTATGCTGAGTCCTGATACGCAGCTAGCTACTCAAAATGCGTGCTATGGTGTCAGACTGCAGAAAAGGACCAAAATTCCATACCGAGACATCATATTTGTCCAACTTCTGACATGACCGATCCTGTAGAGATGATGACTACGATCCCTCTTTCAGCTCCCTCTTTTTTCCCATGTGCCTTTTTCTTAAAGGTCATACCCAGTAAAATTGTCCCACACCAAAAACTTTGCACTCTTCCCTTTCATGTTTGTAAATGCGTTAGAACATGAAATATTAAAATTTGTTGACATCTTAGTCACACATCTTATCTCCCTTGTCTGTTATGCAAGAGGTAGCACACTAAACAAATGATTTGATTCAGGCTGCATGCGTCATACACAATTTCAGTGTGCAAAACAGTAGTGGAGCCGTGGTTCTGTTCTCACTGTGCTTTTCCTCTCTGTCTTTGTGGCAGTGTGGATTTTTTGGCTGCCTGTTAGAAAGCCAGACAGCTGCAGTGTTTCTTCAATAAGTGGATTGAACAGTAAGAGGTCACTACAGTATCCTTGAAATCATCAGAGTTTAGACCTTCACATCCTCCTCCTCATCAGCATTCTCATCCACATTTCGCTCTGATGCATCAGATGAATAGATGATAGCGAGTGCTAAGTTACCTTGTTGCATTTTAAAAAGGTTCAGATTTTGCAAAGTGACACTCATGGTCCTCCATGTAATATTATCCGATCAAAACAGCACTTGGGTCATGTGGGAATTTGCTGTCTAGGATATCAAAGCAAAACAGGAACACTGTTTTTTCGAAGCAGCAACCTCTGAGACTGAACAATAAAGTTAACGGAGGAGTGGCAGAAACTGCAGTCTTGAAATGTTCATTTGTCCAAAACCAAGTAAAACCCTGTAAATTGTCTGATTTTACAGCAAAAATAAACATATTTGTGGCATAGTAGAAAAGCAGTTTGGGTTTGTGTAGCTTATTATCATATGTGTGACACCACATGTAGAGAAGTTTCATATTAACTCATATGTTTAAATTAAGGCAGTTAAAAATGTGCATACTAAAGGGAGTGGCTGCCTTGAGTGACAACTAGCTGCTAGCTGTCCTAGGCATCTACACGGCAACTTTGAGTTACTAAACTTTACCTCTCATGCTTTTTGGAGAAATGGTCACGTAAATATCTGAAAAATACAAAGGTTAACTGTGTGTTTGCCATTCCAATAGATAGTGCTTCATCTGTTGGACTGTTTTTGGAGAATAGTTCAAATTTGGTAAAAGTCAGGTTAGGTACTGCCTAAATTACGACAGCTGGAGCCATCAGAATGAGCTTCACTGTGTCTCTTCAGAAACCTATGGCTATGATAATAGTTTTAATACTTGAACAGTGATAATTTTTTCAATGCTGGTATGCTACTTGTTTTGCAGGGGTACAGAAACTGGCTTTAATGGAATGCATCTAACACATGAGATAATATGACATTGAATTTATTTTAGTTGATGATACACTTATGGCAGCAGATATGGTTGTAACAGCAATTACTGAAGATGAAGTGTAATAAAGGATAAACAGTTAACGGATCAGTTAGGGACATATTACCACGTACTAAAAGACACACTGAGCAACCTATGAGATTATTTATTTATTTTTTTTCTCAAATTCAGTTTTATCTGTTTTAATTTATTGGGAATCCATTTTTTCATTACCCCACCACATAATTCACTTAACAGGTTGTAACAAGAATGCAGGCTGTTAAGTTAATGTAACTTATCAGTGCTGGGTTTTAGGCAATGCAATTCCCAGCATCAGTGGTCTAGTCTACAGCTACAGAAACCTTTTTCCCGTGGATGTTCTGTAGCATGCCAGAGATATGTTGCTCAAACACCCGGGGCAGGTGGATTTGACAAAGGCTGCTAACACTTTCAGTTAGTGCTCCTCCATGTTTGTCAGTGCTTCACCAGAAAAGGGCGTAGCTTTACTAGTTTTCCAAGGGGATGTTAGCCTCAGAGCACACAGCCACAAAACCCTGAACAAACTTTCCTCTTAAGTCTGCTGATGTTTTTATAGAAGCAATTTCTATCTGAAGGGGTGTAATGGCCTGGGTAGTGTTAGCAGCAACAAGCTGTTTTTCCTTGTTTTTTAAATGGAGTTTAGAATGCAAGTGGTCTTCGCATGTTTTGCACTGCCAAATTTCTCACTAAATACTTATCCTGGTCGCGGGCCATCTTGAAAAAAATGTTTGTGTTGCATTAGTAAAGAAAAATATTTCAGCCGTATTCACCTGATTGACCTTTTTTTTTTTGGACATTTCAGTGATTGCAAAAAGAAACAAAAAGAAACAAATAGTCAGGTGTTTTGTTTGCTGTTATTAAACACAAACAGTGTCCACTTAGCATATGCTGATACCGCGCAATAATGCATTTATGCAAGCTATTTTTGTTCAGATTTAAGGCTTTTAGATGTGTCAGGACTGTTTTTTATACTGTATCTAATGTCTGCTCTATTGCATGTACTCTCAAACCAAAACTTTGGGATGCTACCAGGTGCTTTGTAGTGGAAGGGACAAAGTTGTTTATGAAAACAAAATCTGTTGAGGAATGACATTTAAACTGTAGTACAGGAATGGCTGCCAGATAATTATGAATTGTACAGCGCTGACGGATCTGCAACTCTTCTAATATTCTAAACAACATGTTGTATAACTGTTCTGTCCTGCACTGTCTCCAAACACTGAAAGTGTTTTTGGTTTCCTATGTATACTCTCAAATTACAGTACCGTATCAGTCTTCCATACATTTATATCTAGCCTTGATGGCGGGGATGAAAAGGGATTCTTATCCTGGTGAAACATGTTGAATTCTCTGTGGTCTAGCAAGGCAATACTCTGTCTCTACTTGCTTGGTTGATTAATATTCCTCACACCCTGACCTACATGGATTAATTCTGTTTAAAGATGTCTCCCCCTGAGCACAGCACCAAAGTGGGGCAGGCAGAAGATTATATTAAACTAAGCAACCTTTCTCTATCCTGTTGATGTTAAAATGGTATTAGCACACAGTGGTGAAATCTATTAGTGGTTTGGTAAGATGGGCAGCATTCTTACAAATATTCAGACAATTTCTGCAGGTACATACTTAAATAATAATAATGTACAAAGAGTTTGATGCTCTTTGACTGTACCGTCTCAACAGTCCATTACTAACTTGAGAAAGAACCTTACAGCAGCACATCTCCTTTTAAAATCTTGACAGAGCACCCTTTGCTGTGTAGAAGATAATCTTAAAAGCTTCAACGTCGCTCAGCAGGAGTGGAAGCAGTAGAGGCCTTGTTCAATTATAAGAGTGGCTGACTCGTCACTTCATGGAATGGTGATGAAGGACAGATTGAATCCTCAGACAAAAGTGTCTTTGCCTTGGTTTGGTGTTTGAACTCTATCACTGAAGTAAAGGGAAAGTATGAGTGACCAACGTTACAGTCTCATCCCTCGCAGTTATCTCGCATGTAGCATGGTAGTTGCACTGCACGTCTCACTTAACTGCAGGTAATCATTTCCCAAACACTCAGCAGTGACAGCAGTGATAGGCCACAATAGATGTCTTCCTCAGGCTGTCAGAGAGCTGCCTCTCTCTTTTGAACAGACAGCAACATCACTAAAATCCTCTTAGGATCCTGAAATGATTGCTGTCCTTGCCTGCCCTTGAGCTGAACTTGACCATTAATGTAAAAACAATCGAAATCAATTCACCGCTGCAGATTCTGAACAATAGTGAAAAGCAATTCCAGCAATTGCCTCCTGGTTTGTTCTCATTATTTTTAAACCTAGCTTTTTCATACTGCATGTTTTCGGTGAAACATTTGGCTTTTAAATACACACTGCTATATTTGTAATTATACAGTTGCTATCAATTTATAACTATAGGTAACAGTCACCTTGACTGTGGAATTCTAAGGGTTTTGTATGAATTTTCTGAAATAGTTATCAAAGATGCAGACTAGGAAGTATAAGTAATATTTGCAAGATAAGCTGTAGTTATTGAAGCTGAACTAAAGCAGCATCCATACCCAAGAGGAACATGACTTGACATAAATAACCTTTGATGAAAGCCAGTTGTTTTTGTTGCTAGATATTTTGTGTAATCACTCTTAACAAAAACTTTGCATTGGTTATTGTTGTACTGTCTCATAGATCACTTAACCAACACAGCACAGCATCTCTCAGAAAAGGCAGCACCAGGAAAAGTTAAAAAAAACAAAACCTTTATCCTTCAGTGTTCATCTCGATTTATTGTGGCACTGGTTTTGTTTGCTGTTCAGCGAGACTAGCATCATGCCGAATACAAATATATCAGGAGAGAGACAAGTATCAGACAGGGTCTCTAAAGATAAAGCAATAAACTGCAAAAGTGTTTTGGATTATGCTAAAGCATCAAACAGTGCAGCAAACACAGTGTAGTCAATGTACTGCCTCTCTGCCCTTTTTGGCACAGTGTGATCTTCCCATTTTCTCATCTGTAATTCTTATCCATTGATTTATATAGATTCATGCATATGTTCAGACACCCTGTATTTATGCTCTTGAACAATGCATTGCAAATGAGAAAATCTGTCTACGAAAAAAACACTGTATCCAGAGGTTGTTCTGCTATCTGTTGGCTCTGTTGAGAAACTCCTCTGCCAGTGTTTCCAGCTTTGTTTTGGCACCATTGCCAAGCCGCAAATTTAGGATTCCCTGTGCGTTTGCTCTCTTGTCTTTGGCAGTGATCTACAGTCTACTGTTGTACGGATGAAAGTAGATTGTCACATGCCAGCTTGTGTGAAGGGGCAGAGTGTCAGTTAAGTGTTGGGCAAAAGTGAAGACAGTAGAACCATAGCTGAGTTGGATTGCCTGCCACTGCCATGTCTATTGTTTCTCTCATTGTTTGCCGTTTGTAATGAAAATAGGAATCCTGCTTCATCAGCCAAAAACTAATTGATATACTAGTTAGACAATAAAAGTAAAAGATAAAGAATTTACACTCACATTAGACACTGTCTCTGCTCACGCATATCATTGCTTCCAGCTAAATTTTAATGTCTGCATTCTAACACATTTACATTGACAATGTTAACATAGCCTACTGATGTTTGGCAAGTTTAATGACTTGCTGTTTTCCTAGCTTGTTTTAGGGGGTTTCCCATGCAAACATTTGCTAAGTAGCACCAAAGACAAACTTAGGCTGGGGCTTATGAGGAATATATTTAGTCGTGCATTTTGTGCAAATTATTCTAATTTTACATATTTTGTTTTAAATGCACACAGTGACTGCTCTCTACAGGTAGAATTAATTGCTATAGTTGTAGTATTTGTAGTTGCAGCTGCGTTATTGTCGTCTGGTGTTGTAAGAGCACATGTCATGTGATATTCATGACATGTAAGTTGGTAAATGATGGCTCCAGCCTCTCAGAACCAAGGTGGTGTCTTCTATGTTCTGTTTTACTACTGCTGCTGAAAGTGAAGGGGTTATTCCTGAAGCAAGTCTCCCCTGTTCCCAAACAGACACAGAGCAGAAAAATGCTAATGCCATATGATGCCCTGATAGGCTCTCTGATTAACATTGTGAACTAAATACTGAAAAGGTAAGTCAATGCCAAAGAACTAACTCAAGACCTAGAGATAAGATAGAACACTTTTGTATCCCAGAGGGAACACAATTTAGAGATAATAAATAGCAACAAATCTTCACCAACATTGATACATCAATTTTTTCACTTTTAGACCACTACAGAATATTCTCTGTAGTTGCAGGCCTTGAGTTCTGTATTATTCTCCCACCCCAGCTATGTGACTGCTGCTTCAGGTTGGGTCATGGACTGATTACTCAAGCTGGTTCTGAGGAAGAAGGGAAAGCATCTCTCTCAGCGTGACAGGTCCCTGAAAGTGGAAACCAGATAAAGTGCGTGTGCTGGTCTACACCAAACTTTTGGAGCACTGGAGTGTTGCATTAGTAGAATGACCAGTGGAAGGATTTGGTGACCTTCTCTTTCTAGGGATCTCCTCCTGCCTTCTTTCAGATATTAGACATTATTTGTTTCTCAAAAGTTTCCTAAAGGAACTTCCTTCCTGCTATCTTTTTTCAACTATGCTCTTGGCATACAAGTTGTTTTTTTTGATATTTTTTTTTTCCCAGTAGCAGCGCAATTCAACTTGCTGTTAAAGTTAATGGTACAAGGGAATGCCACTTTGAAGGTTTTCTTTAATTCAAACCTGAATCATTTTCTCTGTCACCTACAAGATGTGTAGTGGACAAATGTGAGTTTGCTGAGACGTGGTCAAAGTAGTCTATTTTATAGGATACGTGTCGGTCAAATACAATTTCACAGTAATGTAGAATTGGTCGGTTTGAACATTGCCACTGTCCCGCGGAATTGTGCTTTGGCAGTGCTGATTTTCGGTGCAAAACAACCTCACCTTTATTTCCTAGAATCATCTGAATCCCTACGGCCCATTTTCTTTTATTACTAGTCTGGGGCTTTTATGATTTTAAATGGAAAAAGCTTTAATATGTTTTCATAAAACACCGATGGCACTGTTCCATCTCTGATTGGTCTGGATAAAATTGTCCTCTCTTGTGATCGAATTACCGGTCTCAGCGCAATAAATAAAACTAAACAGAAAGAAATTGTATATACAGTACATATATATACAGTGTATATAATTGGACCCTTATGGCAATAGTCTAACAGAATGTAATCCATGTGTTGGCAGGCATCTGTGTCACAAAAAAATAATCCCCTTCTGAAAGAGTAGACAGTAATTAATAGAGGTTCCCTCTTGTTTAAGAAGTCATTTGAGGATTTAACTGACATTTGCATTAAACTGAAATCATGGTGTTAGGCCTATATTATATTGTGTGCAGGTAAATGTGCATGGACAACCCATAGGTGATGAGTTCTACCATTTATGAGCTTTATAAAGGATAGGATGGTGGGAAGTGAATGTTAATGGAAAGACGCTTTATGCAGTGTGTACATACTGCATGTATATGAAAGTTAGTTCTTAGTCATTGGCTGGTAGTGCTGTCAATGTTAATCTATAATCCAATTCAAATTTCATTCCTTATTTGACTATAGTTGAATTTTTATGTTCAAATTTTATTAATAATATTTACTATCCATGTACATACAACTACATAGCTGCCAGTGCCTGTATCACCATGTGATTGTTACACATTTTGTCCAATAGAGGTTTTTCTAAATAAAGAAATGATAACAGCAAATAGCATTGTTGTGGGAAGTTTTCGAGGTGGACCAGAAAATAAAGACTTTGTCAAAGCAGTTCTGTCTTTGTCAAGTTTTATGTAACTTGCAAGGAAGAGACACAATTCAAAATGAGATATAAAGTCCATGGTGTCTAATGTCTCTCTGCCAATGCAGAATTGGGTTGAGTAGTTATAGTGTAAGGAGAAAGAAAGAAAGAAAAAAAACTATCCACTAGGCCTCTGCCGAAAACGGCCTTCACACTTGCTAGATAAACCATCTGTGTCTGTGAAGAACAAAAAGAGGATTCATAGAGAATAAAAGGAGTTTAGCTGAGGAACACATGGATATTATGAGCACATACACAAAGTCATATAAAAACATGTTTCTGTAAATTCCCATTACAGCATTCTAAATTTCAAGACAGCCACCTACACCGCTGCACACAGTTTATCCATAACTAAATTGTCTGTGCAGGTTTAAATCTGGTTTCTTATTGCTAATTGTGTACCAGCAGCTGTGGCCTCTCCCTTCTCGTTTTCCACGCTGAATTACCCTGAATACTACCCTCAAAGGAGGATTCTGGAGAGCAAAGTTTTCTTAAAGCTGCTGCTGTCCAAGTTAGCGATAACCATGAGGTGCTTCAGTGATAATTTCATTCAACCAGACGGCTGCAGCTGAAAGTTCAGAGTGGCAGAGCCATATCTCTGCGTCCCGAACTGAAATGACTGGGGGGGGGCCTAATTTCCTTTTGTTTCTACAATGGAAGTAAATTGCAGGCCAAGACGAGTAGGTAGAAATTCAGAAATGGTAGCAAACACATTTCTAAATCTAAAACACTCAAATAGCGTTTTCAGCATTTGAGTATTGAGTTCTTAACTATTTGAATTTTGAAAATTCATTCCAACAGCCCTATTAGCTACTCAGTTGTTTTGGGAATTTAAAATTTTATTTCTAGGTATTCAAGGTGTGTGGATGGGGAGTAAGATATGAGTGCCATGTGTGCTGATAAAGTATAGCTAAAACTTGTATTCCTTCATGTCTGTCTTTGTGTTTTACATACACATACCACATTGCTCATTTGATTTTACCTGTTGTTGTTATCAGATAAAAAGGCTCTTCTTTGATCTGAGTCTTTTCATTTCTGAGTGTGCCCATAGCATATGGGTATGTATGGGTTAAAGGGACATTTCTGCCCCAAATTAACCTAAAAGATAAGAAAAATTAAAGTATGTTGTTGTTCTGTCAAAGAAATAATAAAAGGACACTTTTTCATTTAAAATTTGTCTTTAATCTTCTTTTTCTTTTTCCTATTTCAGCTTTACCTAGCTTTTTCTAGGAGTCACCACAAAGAATCACCATCCTCCATCTCTCCGTGTCCTCTGCATCTCCTTCTGTCACACCAGCTATCTGCATATTCTCTCTCACAACACCCATGAATCTCCTCTTTGGTCTTTCTCTTTGCCTCCTGCCTGGTAGCTCCATGTTGATCATCCTTCTATCAATATATTCGCTGTCCCTCCTGCGCACATGTCCAAACAATCTCAATCTGGCCTCTCTAACTTTTTCTCCAAAATGTCTGACCTGTGCTGTCCCTCCGATCTGCTCATTCCTAATTCCCAAATTAATTTCACTCCCAAAGAGAATCTCAACATCTTTAAGTCTACCACCTCCAGTTCTGTCTCCTGTCTTTTGGTTAGTGCCACAGTCTCCAAACCAAACAACATTGCTAGTCTCACTACCCTCTTTTAAACCTTTCCTTTCACTTTTGCTGCCAATGCAGATGCAGCAATGCAGCAATCCTCATTGCTCTAAACAGTTTACCCCAAGTACTTGAACTCATGGACCATTTCCACCTCTTCTCTCTGTAACCTCACTGTTCCATTTGCCTCCAGTTAAATTTTTGTAATTGTAATTTGACTTAATTTGCCATCTCATTTCATAAAAACAAAAAAATCGTATGAAATCATGAGTGAATTAAAAAGTGAATTTTTACATTGTCATACAAAATATTTTCCTTCTAACTAACTTTCCTGCTAACTGTGTGACTATGCAGAAGACACATGTACCCTCAGCTGAGCTGTGTGTAACACTACCTAGCTTAGTTAGCTTTTGTATCTTGCGTCTCATTCATTGAGACGATGCATGCTTCCTTCTGCGTAGCATAGTGATATAGAAAGAACAAACTCTTTGCCTAAAACTATCAGAGTACTATATTTTCAACACAATCCAGTGAAAAAAACTGAGCACCTTTGTTGCATTGTTTTCCTTTTGTGGTAACACATTGCTTCTCCCTCTTGACAGATATGCAGTCTTTAGAGCAGCGCTGATAGGCGTGAATCTGGACCAACATGACGATGGAGTCCTCCTCTGAGCCCCAGCAGGAGCCTGAGAAAACTTTGGTGAGTACAACACACTTGTGTAATTATACAATATGTAGGGAGACATTAATGTGCATATGGAGATGTCCCAAAACCAAACTTTACCACTACATACTACTTCCAAAATTGTAGTTGGGAAATAAGGAGAAATAAAATCAAACTCATGTAATTGCCATGTTTGTAAATATTGTGACTGATGGTAAAACGTTTTGAAATTAAACTGTAGATGGCCGATAAGCTTAAATTCTACCCAACTGCCTATTAGATAATGATACAGTAATTGTCACTGACAATTGTTGATCTTCACTTAACCTCCTTGTATAGTCTTATGCCAGAAAGGGCTCTTGTTTCCTGTCAACATAAGTGACGAGAAGTCAGCTCCACAAGTACACTCTTGAAACCTTAATAATTAGCTTAAAGTACTAATATTACTAACCTGCCATAGGCCTGTCAGACTAGCTGCTGGCAGAAACTGCTCTTTGCTGCTTGTACTTAAACTTGTACCACTGAGTACAAAGTAGTAAGTAAAGGTCACTACTTAAAATGAAAAGTACACAGTCATCCACAGGTTTTATTCCCAGTTCCACTTTACAATGTAAAGTTGTTGCAATTTCCTTTCAGATGCTCCCCAACCCAGTGGCAACCCAGCTTTGAAAATAAAGAGATTCATTCAGTATTTTCTTTTACTTACCTGTAGATAATTTAGATTTTTCATGCATTTGAGTTTTTGTTATACATTTTGAATGTTTTTTTCATGCAAATGAAGCTATACACAAAGGTAGCAAACCCTTCCAATACTATACTATATTGTACAATACACAATATACAGTATATAACGATATTTCAAAATGTCAGCTAAAGCACTTAATAAATGTGCAATTTAACTTTTTAATGCATAAGATGACACTAGTGTGATGATTCCACTAGTCCCTGCTATTATTTTCTGTAATTGTAAATTATTATTTACTATTTATTCATTAGAGGCTTTTATTGTTTCTTTTTACATGGAAAAGGGAGGAAAGTACAATCAAGTTTAATTTATTATTAATTTTAACCAAATTAATTGCAGACATTAGCTTTTAACAAATTAAAATCAATAGTGTTATTATGTAAGCCGATATACTAATTCAAATCCATACCGCATGATAGTCAGATTCCTTCACGGGTCCAGTTTGGAAGCCCTGCGCCCACACACAGACATACATATCCATAAAGCTCTTTCGACTTGTAATCTTAATTATCTGTCCAACCAACATCCTCCCAGTCCCATTAATTTAAATCCTGTGACCCAAACCCACGGGTCATGATTCACCACACAGGCTGTGAGAGTTGTGTTCTTGGGTTGTCACAGCAGCTGCTGTGCCGCTGCAGTTTTTAAGTGTTTCCTCGTAGTCGACATTTATTTCATGGCTATCAAATCCTAACACTTGACAGTGAGAGCTTTTACAAGCAGCGGATCCACTGACAACATTGTTATCATAGCCTGTTCAACTCAATTCATTCAATCACACATAATTTCTCACAAATGTCGGACTGGACCACGGGTTGCCGACCCGGTGCAGGAGAGAACAAGAGAAGCAAAACTCCCAAGTGATTTCATGCTGATGCCTTAAAACATTCATGTCACAATTTGTACTCAATGGTTGCGATATAGTAATTTACTGTATTTCACCTAAAACAAGCCACGAGTATATTGAATATTTTCGATATATCGCCTACCCCTACTTCCCTCCCTCACAATTTCCTGGACTGTGAAATGTCATTAAATTAACCTTCAGAAGCCATTTTTTCATTGAGCAGAAGGGCAATTATAATTGCAGATAACTGGAGTGATAACAGGGCTGACCATCTCTCCTACAGGCCCCCTCACAATGACACACAGTGAGATTGTTTCGGAGCAAAGCTAACAGCAATTTCTTAATGAACTTTCTTTCTAGAGGTTATTGTGCAGTTTTTTCTACCACTTTCATCCATTGTGAGCAATGCCAGGATGGTATGAGACTTGGACTAGGATGTGTTGTGTCACCAGTATATGTTTGCTGAAAGGGCCTGTTGGTAGAGATGATGTCTCTCAAAATGAGATGAAAGGCTCTAAGAAACACGCCAAGTGTCCTCTGCTTTTCCCCTTACACTGGGATTCTCACAGTCAAGAGCTGCTTCTGGAAGCTTCAAAGCAGCCAGCCTCTTCCTGCTTTAAACCACCACCGCCATTCAGTCTGCATTGTATCATTTGCATTGTAGAATGTACAATGTATAATAAAAGAGCTGGTGACCTGCTGTTCAGAAAAGGCAGCAGTGAAAAGGCAGATACACAGCTACTGTGCACTTGAACAATGGGTTTGAAGTAGCTTAGAGGTAAGAGAAAGGGATCTGCGGTTAGTATATCACTGCCTGAGGGAATTTCAGTAACTGAAAATAATGAAAAAAACTTTTATCCTTGGTGGCTGTTGAATTGCCCTAGTAAGGCACATGATTCCCATTTGTGCCATAGGAGCTGTACAGTTGCTGGCCGTTGGCTGAAATGTAACGATTTGCTGCAAGCTGGTTAAGAATCAATAATATCATTCATCCATTCGATTCAGATGGTACACATTGTAAACAATAGGATGTGCTGATGCTGTTCACTCTGGACTTGATATACCTGTGCGTAGCAACGATCAAGTAGTAAAAAACAGTAACAAACAAGGTTACGGCTAGTGTAGACTGACAATTTGTTCTTGCAGCAAAACAAAATCTACTGGAGCTTCCAACACACAAGTAATCATTAGTGTGATAACTGGAACGACAGTCTGGATATGGTTGAATGCTGTCTAAAACACGAAGCGGCTGTGACAGGGGCTCTCCTGAGCAACATTGTCTGACAAAATGTCTGTGTTATCAGTACTTTGGATGGCTAAGACATCAGTGATACAGAAGACAGGTGAGGCTTCTTAAGCCTTTCAACACAGCCACCACCGCTGTGTCTCTCATTGTGTCCATAAAGCATATAATCAAGCATATCATGTTACCCAATAAAATAAGACTGCCTGACAGTGAGCAACATGACGTAAGCTTTACTGAATAAACTTTCAGACGGATACACTTCACAGTACAACCACAAAAATCTTATACCACGATATGGATAATTTCAAATAATGATAATGATATTTGTCAAGATATAGTACATTTTCTGTACATTTCATGAAACAATGAAATAATGCAAAATCACTACATACCTCATAACAACTTATTATTTTGATAGTCCTGCGAATTAAAGAATATCTAAACTCCAAAACGATAGTTTTCTGCTGAAAAACATTGTATTTGGCTGTTTAGTGGTGTTGTTGATTGATTCAGATCCAAATCTTCACATTTTACGCCATTTGAATTGTACATATTGTGCTATAAATATGAATATTGACTGCTCTCGACAGGATGAAATCTTTGATGGAGGGGATGACTTAACCCTGAAGCACATCTCCCCTGTTTCCACACAGACAAAGAGCAGGAAAACAATAACACTGACATTCAGTTTGAAGTCATCACACATTCAGACAGAGTAGACAGGGAATATCATCATTCTGAATGTCTATTTGTCCACCACTAACATTTTAGTCTCGTTCTGTTAATGAAAATGTGTATTTCGTCGTAGTTTCTGTTATCAATCGTTTATTTTTAGCTTGTCAACATCATATCTTTGTCATGTAAAAAAGGTCATTGATTAAGTTTTCACTAACAGAATTAGCACTGGTAGGATTGCTGCGTGGGATTTTTTGAAATGTCTACTATTCCATGCAGATTTCGTCTGGCATATTTACATATTCACATATCTAGTACCAAATAAAAATGTGTCAAAGCAGATGGTGGCTAAAATAAAAAGGGTGGAGGGTGATTAAACAAACAAAACTAGTGACACACTGAGTTTTCACTGTACCAGTTTTTTCCACAGTCCATTATATTGTCACCAGCCCTGTCATCCAGTTTTAGATTCGATTTTTTGTAAGCTGGTGGCAAATGTGAGTACCACAATTGACTACAACTGAGTTGTGCCATTCCTTAGAGCAGCTACTGTTGAGGCAAGGCTTTACCATCACCTATCCTAACCTACTAACAGAACAAACCACATCAGATCTTAGATTCACTCTGCCTAAGAATACTAAATGTGTTTGTTGATGAAATATTGCTCCTGCATATGGCATCATAACTTCAAGTGGCCCTGCTTTGTAAATAAGAGCAGGTTAATGGGAACAGCAGCACAGAACAGTAATGAAGGCTTACATTATTGGACTCATATTAAGGTTGCAGGGCAGCTGTCTGGTGCATGTGTTGCCTTCAGAGTTGATTTTCCATCATGGCTCGTCAGATTGGCTCTGTCGCTTTGGTTTATCAGTACAAGAGTACCTCGGCTAAGGTAGCCGTGCGTTGAAGTGTATATACATCACACCAATTTGCACTAAAAACTGCTTAAGTACAAAAGATTCACCTCTTTATTAACAGTGACTGCTGACTTCCTTTTTTTGCGGTTGTGTTGTGTTTTCGCTGATTTGTGTTTCAGATAATGCTTGTCTAAAAAGTAGAAACAAGTTTAAAAGATTTTTATTGTAGTCAACATGCCTGATGAGTATGAAAGAGAGAAAACAGATGAAAGAAAACAAGAAATTAGAAGAATGGATGGTGAGAGGAAAAATGTGTCAGGCCAGATCAAAGCTAAGGAAAAATAAGCAAATTCTGCTGATGTAAAAAGAGAACAACAAGAAAATTACTGAAGATGGGGGGGGGCAGATGAGAGAGAGAGGGAGGCAAGTTTGAAATTGCCTATTCTCTCTGCCTTGTCTCCTACCTTCAGTGTTTAGCATGTGTGTCTCTGTGTTTGTATGAAGGAGAGATGAGGCTGAGCTGAGTGACCTGTCATTCCACGTTTAGTCTGACCGAGAAAAGGTAGGAGTGACAAGCTCAAGTCTGTGGGCTGACTGACACACAGTACGCATTTCCTCTCTTTCTGTAAGTTTAACTGAACACTGTCAGAACAGGAAACACAAGTGGGCGTTTGGGGCTGTATGTTGAAGTTCAAACTGTTCTGTTCTATCTTTCTACTCAAAAGCATTTTCAAAAACTTGCATTGATCTTAGAATATAACTTGTCATGTGCTATTGATACAAAATTAGGGCTTTTTTTTGAGGTTGCGACTTTGTCTATGTGAAAAAGTTTCACACTTTGACTTTGAGTGTGTTGTTTACCCTCCAGCTTGTTTTCTCAGTATGTAATCAGTGAAAGAAGGCCAACGTTCGATGCTACTCTCGATTTTAAAGCTACATTTACAGCTAACACAAATCATGCTGTTTTTACTAGCATGGTATAATCCATTGCATGGCTCAGTATTTGTTAGAGTTCCTTGCATTTATCTGAAACGGATCCTGGCTGAAAGCCAAAGCATGAATCTAATCGACTTAGGCTGCGGCTTGAAATGGAGGAAGAAAAATAATAAAGTATTACCGCTCCTTAGTGCAACACTATGTAACGGGTGTGAGAGCGAACCCAAGAACAGCACAAATCTAGACCGGCACAGTTCAGAACTTTATTTACAATGTTCAAGAGTCCAAACGGACGACAATCAGGAAGCCTCATCGGCGAGCACAGTCCAAGTTCAAAATGGGGCAGGAGTCTCCGGAGGAGGAGTCTGGGCAGACTGCAGGCTTACAGGGAGCGGGCAGATGCAAAGTCCAAAGACAGAAGGCAGGTGAGGTTACCGGGGCAGAGACGAGGAGACGTGGTCAGGGGCAGAAGGTAGGCCAGGTACCAGGAGATCCGTCTGGAACAGAGTGCTGGAGAGTAGTGCATGACGTGACGACAATCTGGCAGAGAGTGAGTGTGGAGGAGCTGGTTAAGAGCCGACTGGGGGGAACAGGTGAGTCAAATGATCTTGACTAGGGCAGGGAGGTAGAGTGGGTTGGTAGAGGGGAAAACCAGAAGTGGACTGTGACACACTTTCCCCTAATGAAAGTTTCACTAGTGTTTTAAAAGAGATAAAAATTGTTAAAATTTTTTGCCTGGAAGTAATGTTTATTAACACTAAATTTGCAGACAAGATTTTTACTTCCTAAAAGAGTGTCCATATGTGTTGCTCATTTGAATGAGGACAAATTAACAAATTTTCTATTGCTGGAATGTTGTTTGAATTGCTGTAACAGCGGTTTTCCAGGAATGCATGTGTTTTTCTTTCTGCTTTTCCCCATTAAAGAGGGAACCTGGCTTCAGCAGAGGGTGCAGGCAGGTGGGATGGAGTGAGTGCAGTCACGTCGATAGTACTGGCTGAACCACTTTTTCATTCTGAAGAGCTGCTGGAGTTGCAGCATCCGGCAACAAAACAGCCAATACTACTCCCCGGTAGAGCACTTTAACACTAATATAATATAATAAAATCATAGAAATTAATGATATATACTGTATATTGTGTTGATGTTGGCTGTTTTGAGTTTGTTTAGTAAGCAGTGTTCAGTACTAAACACTGTATAACTGCAGAGATTTTCTGTGCTAAAAATCTTGTTCTCGACTTAAGAAAACATGTTTGTTTGGTACAAACCTGAATATACGTCACATCACCATGACTGTTAATTTTTTTCAGTAATAATGAATATTGTGAATCATATCCAGATCACATTATCTGTCAAAGTAATAGCAGCTTTTCTTGTTTGATCATGTTATAAAACCTTACAACAATTTTATCTATCAAGAAGTATATAAATTGAAATTAGAGTGATAAACATAAAGGAGAATTGCTACATTATGAGTTTGCTACTTTGAAGTAGGATTTATTTATTTACAGCTGCTAAGTAAATGTATTCGTAAAACATGCTATAATTGAATCTTTATCCTGCCAGCAATTGCATTAACTAACAAACCAAGGAAACAATCTTAAGTGATGGTTAATGACAATGCCAATGATAATGATTATAGAATAATTTTGAAAAACTTCTTTTTCTTTACTAGATATAGGGATAGATTCAGTGGTCTCTTAGCACACTAAATGTATCTTACAGTCTGTGTTGTAAAGTGAAGTCCTTGAATAGAAACAAATTCTTATGATAGTTATGCAAATACACAGGAGGAGTCATATGTTACTTTGTCACCTGTAGTGAGAATGTTTGTACCTCCTTTTGAAAGAAATCAAGCTCTGTGAAAGCAGGTTTTTCCTGCACAGAGACATTTTTGGCACCAGAAGAAAATTGCTGGTGCCAAACTTATGAAAAATTGAGAATAAAGATAATACATCAACTCCTTTCCAAATGTGTCGAATGACAATTTGTTAAACAACTGCTGAAAAAGAAAAACACGTTTTCCTGACATCTACATCACCCAGTTCTTACTAAATGGGTACCAATCATGATTACAGTTGTGAGTTCACACCCCAGAGGGCCAATCAGAACCAGCAAAATTATTCTAAACGTGCCTGTATCAAATTGAAATAAGTATTGTTGCCTATTAGCTAATGTGTCACATTTTGGACATCAAGCAATGGGAAAACAACTCTATTTTTTAAGTTTCTTTACTTCATCAAAGAGCAAATGACAGTAAAGGAAAGGTTCCTTGCTTTAGACCAGGGGTCGGCAACCTTCAACACTCAAAGAGCCATTTGGACCCGTTTCCCACAGAAAAGAACACACTGGGAGCCATAAACCCCTTTGACATCTAAAATGAAGATAACACTGCATATATCGTTTTTTACCTCTATGCTATGTATAAAAAACTATACTGTGTTGCATTTCTGAAATGAAAGACTGGTACAGAGAAAACAAAATTTTATTTATGCAGCGCTGTCTTATCAAAATTCATCCTGATACTTCTGTCAGTAGTCACATTATCAGTAAACACCAGTGAACCTGTTCCATGGGCAGTCATTCATGCCATATCAGGCCTCCACCATGTT
This sequence comes from Mola mola, assembly GCA_001698575.1. Classification (NCBI taxonomy): domain Eukaryota; kingdom Metazoa; phylum Chordata; class Actinopteri; order Tetraodontiformes; family Molidae; genus Mola; species Mola mola. The sequence continues at coordinate 3,397,933 of KV751356.1, read as the reverse complement.
TGACACATGACGGTATGTTTTGGATCATGAGCTGTTCCTTTTTTTTACTTCTCTTCTTATCTTTCTGATACAAGTTTATTTTGGTTTCATCTGTCCAAAAAATCATTCCTTAACTTGGAAGGCTTTCTTTTCGATGTTTTCTGGCAACATCCAATCTAGCTTTCCTGTTCTTGAATGTTATTAGTGGTTTGTATCTTGTTGTAAACCCTTTGTGTCTACACCTATGAAAACATTACTTGATTGTGCACTTTGACACTGATGCGACCGCTCCAAAGTATTCTTGACTTTTCTCAATGTTGCAAAGGGGTTTTTCTTCACCAAGGAAAGTATTCTGTCACCATCCACTTTAGTTGTCTTCTGTGATCCTCCAGGTCATTTTGATGTTGTTAAGATCACCAGTGCATCCTTCTTTTTAAAAATGTACCAAACTCTTGATTGGGACAATCCTAAAGTTATTGAAATCTCACAGATTTATTTTGTTTTTTCAGCCTAACGATGGCCTCTTTCACTTACATTGATATACTCCTTGGAATTCATATAAATAGCTCTAGTCAAATAGCTGCCAAATGCCATTTCATCACCTGACATCGACTCCAGACCTTTTATCTGCTTCTTTTGTTTTGAAATAAAGAGGGAATGGACCATACCTGGCCATGAAACTGCTTGTAAGTGTCACAAACCAGGTCTGGAGGATCTAAAAATGTAGAGACAATAGGGAGCGTTCAAAATCGATAGTCGTTTTATTTCTAAGGGTCAAAACCAGGAATTCAATTTAAGCGAAGTTACAGGTAAGGATCAGGCAAACTTGGTAATCTAGAAACAAACGGGATCGAAACACAAAGAACTCACGAGGAAAAACGCTGGACTGCTCACGCGGAAATAAGACAATCTGGCAAAGGAGGAAGGGAACACGGGGTTAAATACACAAAGGAGAGGTAGACAATTGGACACAGGTGGGACGCATCAGGCAGAGGGAATAATCAGACACACCTGAGGGACAACACTTGACAGGACATGGGAAGTAAGACACAGACAATACTTAAAAGTAAAACAGGAAACACTGAATGACCCTAACAGACAGACAATTTATACTACCGGACCCTGACAGTAAGTCAATTGTCCAATTATTTTTGGGCCTCTGAAAATGGGAGTACTCTGCATAAAGTGGCTGTAATTACTAAATAGTAAAGGTCATATTTTTGTGAAACCTCTTAAATTAAAGCTGAAATTTGCGCTTTGATCACATCTTAATGGTTTGATCTCAAATCCATTGTGGTGGTGTATAGAGGCTAAATAATAAAAACTGTGTTGTTGTCCATATATTTCAAATCAAATCAAATCAAATCAAATCAAATTTTATTTGTATAGCCCAAAATCACAATTGACACATTATCTCACTGGGCTTTTACAAACTGTACAGATACACCCTCTGCCCTTAGACCCTCGAACCGGGTGAAGAAAAACTTAAAAAAGCCTAAACAGAGAAAATAAGAAACCTCAGAAAGAACCACAGAGGAGGGATCTCACTATTCAAAAAGCATGGTTTAGTGGGAATCTAAAAAAAAAAAATATCTTTTTATAGTTGCTGCTGCTCATAGATACCATACATAAAAATATTGCAAGGGATAACTCCCAAATAGTAGGGTTTAAGCCATGCGTTCTAACTATCATAAAAATTCAAAATTAAACTTCATTACAGTGTTTGGTAGGTGGGAAGCTTTCCCGTTAACTTTCATGGCTGTTCATTCACTTCCACGCACAACTTTAGTGACAAAACATTAACAAGTCAATATATTGAAAAATTACTCAACATTTTTATCCAACAATTGAAATTTGAGTTCAAAATGATTTTTGTCACATTGTAAAATGTCTTTCATTGATGTGGCCCTGAATATTGAGATGCTTATCTTTACATAGTACATTAAATGGTCACTTTAGACAAACAGATTTTTATTTCAAGCTGCTCTCGTTTTCATCTTACAAAATAAATGAAATGTCAAGCCAACAAAGGATTTCATCTCCATGTTTGACTGCCTTTTAGAGTTTCCAGCCTGTAGAATTCAAGTTTTGCTTCACTGTCAGCATTTCATAAGCTCAAAGAAATCAATGTGCGCTATGTGCCCAGCACTAAACCTACAGTATGTTTACTAGTAAGGAGTTGAAGAGCAGCAGCAACATTAGAAAGTGCAAAGCTACAGAGATGAACTATGGAAACTGCATTTATAAAGTTATAGTAAAATTGTAATTAAAAAAAATTTGTATTTGTACCCACATAGTCCCTGGATTTCTAAAAATGGGTTGCTGTAATTTTAGGTAAATAAATAACTCGCAGAGATAAATGAGCTATTCAGCAGTTAGAAGGATGTCGCTGTTTAACTGTATTAACTTTCTTAATTCATTCTTTATAGTATTTAATGCTTCTTCTTTTTCCATGATAAATTATATCCATGACCCCTGTGACAATTTAAACACTGGGGTGGAAGAATTCTCAATGTTTCATTCAGAAATATGTTGCTTGAATACACGGGAAATTCAGCGTTAGATCTGCATTTAGGTTTTGACTTGTGCATTTTCATTCCAAGCTAAATAAATGGGAAATGGTACCCTTCAGTTGTAGAGAAAGGGAAAATGTTTCTATTCTTTTTCTGTCTTCGTTTCCAGCCTCTAAAAAGAAACTGGGTCAGGAATCTGCTGCGAGTGATGTTTAAACATTATGTAATATGTCATGGCATTTTATCCTGCACAAGAACTCTTCATCTTTTCAGTAAAAGAGGGAGCATGCTGTGTTTAACGCTTGTAGAACATTTGAGTAAGTTCTGTTACAACTTTTATACGCATACACACACACACACAGACAATTCTTACTGTACTATACTAAACTTGTAGTTCACCGTGTTTTACTCTGTAGGTGGGACTGAGGAACGCGAGTCAGCTAATTAAGTGTGACCCTTACGTAAACTATAGTTACCATTTGTACCAAATACAACTTTGATAACTGGCAGCAACTCAGCATAAAGGCAGTGAACTCTGTTCTCTGAATGTGAGCAGTGGATTCAGTTGTTAGGATAATGTAAATATGTGCAAATTTTTCATCTTAGCTTCAACTTTGATGTTGAGCATGAATATCAAATCAAATCAAATTTTATTTGTATAGCCCAAAATCACAATTTACACATTATCTCACTGGGCTTTTACAAACTGTACAGATGTGACATCCTCTGCCCTTAGACCCTTGAACCGGGTGAGGAAAAACTTAAAAAAAAAAAAAAACCCTAAACAGGGAAAATAAGAAACCTCAGGAAGAACCACAGAGGATGGATCCTTCGTCCTAGGACGGACACACGTGCAATAGATGTCACTTGTACAGAACACAACAACATGATAATAACAGTTTACTTAGAATGTATAAAACATCCATAACTCCCAGAGTCTGTGGATTCTATAAATCTGGATGTATGGGAAGTTCAGTGATCCAGACGCAAGTGTACTCTGTTGGTCCATTGTACTCCATGTAGCAAGATCTGAGTGTTGCTGATGTAGTCACTGAGTCCAAGAGTATGTAAAATCTGTAAATCCAGGGATATGTGAAGTGTAGTGATCGAGAACCAGGTGTAGTCTATTGATCCAGAAGCCATTGTGATCTGTGGATCCCGATTTGCGCTTGGAAATCCAGCCTAGGATCCAAGTCACAGTATCCAAGTCACAGGATCTCCTTTCCTAATGCGGCCAGAAGGCATCAGGCAGGACCACAGCAGCACCTCCCACCGAGACCTAGAAAAACCTGCAGGATGGTAAAGCACAACGACTCTGGGGAAGAAGTAAAGTTAGTGTAAGGATATGGAC
>KV751356.1:3362078-3372829 GCA_001698575.1 Mola mola | reverse complement strand
ATGCACTGTTGTTTACACTGTAGCACTAAACTGCACTAACCGCAAGGTAAATTGATTCAAGAGGTTGAAAATTATCTTTCAAACCTTTCTAACCTTTCAAACTTTTTAGTATATTTCTAAAGCTAATAAGAGAGCTGAAAAAACTGTACCCTTGTGCCCGATAATCAGATGCAACCATGGCTCATCTTGAGGTGAGTGTGACTTGGAATAGGGCTGGTATGAACATTCTGTGATGTACCTGGCTGTAAAGATAATAAAGATAAGGTTTTTAATTACAAAGAGAGGGATGTGTGCTATGCTAGCAAAGAACAGAAGAGTGAATAAGAAGGACCTAAAGGATTCAGTGTCTTCAATTATGTATTAAATAATAGATTTATATTACTATGTCCAAGGTAGGTAGAACTTTGATGAGCCTCTGCTAAAAGTGTAATTGTAAGTGTACTGTTTAAGTAAAAATCTCCACACTGTTACGTGCAGTTGAATTTTTAGAAACCATAGTTTTCTGGTAAACTTGTATTTTGTTGATGTGTACCAACACTTCGTTGTATTGAAGTAATATATGGCCCTGCACCACCTGTAGAATGAGGAGTCTTCTATATGTTTGATGTTTTGCTGGCTTGTATTCCGACCAACTAGCCAAGCTGACCTGCAGAGGTTACAAATTTTCGATACTTGAAACAGTTTCCCTCATCCTGGATCCTCTGGATTGTGGGGGCAATCATATCACTTTCAGCCTAATGCTTTGGTGAATTATTATCTTATATTGCATGCAATCTAAGCAGCAAAATATTTTTTGTCATCCAAGCACGTCGTTCCTAAAAGAACTGTGATAACACTAATGAACCACTGTTTCCTGGAAAATATCCATACTGGTTGATATGGCCTATAAATGATATCCCAATATTTTTAGGCCATATCACGATACACACTATATATCACAATATTACAAAATCTCTGCCAAAGCACTTCCAGAAATGTGCATGTTAACATTTTTATGCTTAAGATGATTCCACTAGTCCCTGCAGCATTTGTCTGAATTATTTACGATTTATTCATTAGAGATTTCTATTGTTTTTTGTTGTTGTTGTTTTGCATTGCAAGATTAATTTTTCATTAATTTGAACTCTTCATTTCAAAAAAATTAATTTTACACCTAAGCTTTGAAGAAATGGAAATAAATAATGGCAATGTGTAAGCCCATATACTAATTCAAATCCATACCACTGTCAGGATAGTCAGATTCCTTCACGGCTCCAGTTTGAACCCCCCCCCCGCCCACACACACACAGAGACACACCCATAAAGCTCAGTACCAGTACCAACTTGTTATCTGTAATTATCTGTCCAACCCACACCCTCCCAATCCCGCTAATTTATGTCCTGTGACCCGACCCTTGGGTCGTGATTAAACACACAGGCTGTGAGAGTTTTGTTCTTGGGTTGTTGCAGCAGCTGCTGTTCCACTGCAGCTTTTATTCTTCGGTGACGACGTCTATCTCGTTCCTATCAAATGTTAGCACTTTGTGAAACTGTCTATAAGCAGCGAAGCCACCAACAGCATTATTCTCACAGTCTGCTATCACACATAACTTTTCCCATATGTCTGACTTGACCACGGGTTGCCAAACCGGTGCAAGACTCGTTGCTAAACACTGAAAATTTGCACAAACTCTTCACTTTTTGCGCTCTCTCAGGCTCTCCTTCTGACACAAAAATGCGCATGCACCCATGGGAGCTTTCTTGATGGGTCGGGGGAGCAATCTGCTGTGAGGGGGCATCAGGAGAGAATGAAGGAAGCAAAACTCCAAAGTGAATTTCATGCCGATAGCTTGAAACATTCATGTCACAATTTGTACTCAATGGTCACGATATAGTCATTTACTGTATCTCACGTGAAACAAGCCATGAGTATTTTGAGTATTTCTATTTTGAGTAGTAGAATAGTGATTAGAAATTAAATGTTTCAAGTGTCACCTGCATCCACAACTGAAGCTGTGGATATGGTAAGGAAACAGCTACTACAACACAGCTCCCTGAACAACAGAATCAACTTCACTACCGACCAAATTTGTTCCCTGCTACATCTTTGCCTTACAGCCACCTATTTCAAATACAATGAGAGCTTCTATAGACAAAAGCATGGTTGTGCAATTGGTGCCCCAGTGTCACCCATTTTGGCAAACCTCTGCATGGAGGAAGTTTAAAGTAAAGCGGCTGTGGCTCAGATGGTAGAGCGGGCATCCAGTGATCGGAAGGTTCCGGACCCTGTAGTTAACATTTTGAGGTGGCCTTGAGCAAGACACTGAACCACAAATTGCTCCCCAAATTGTATGAATGGTTAATGCTCCTCATGAGCGGGTGGTACCCTGTGAGGTAGTGACTGCCACCAGTGTATGAATGTGTGTGTGAATGGGAATGCAAAACCTGTAGTGTAAAAGCGCTTTGAGTGGTCAACAATGACTAGAATAGTGCTATTTAAAGCCTTCTCCGCCTTCAAAGGAACAACACTTTCACAATGGTTCACACCTGGGTTACAATCAAAACCTAAGAAGTAGAGGCCTTCTCAGTGGACAACAACATTCACAAGGGCAGACACCAAAGAAAACAGGCTACCATAGTACTGAACTGTGCAGATGGGGCCTCAAAATTGAAATATACCTACACACACAGACCAGTACCTACTTTTTGACTCCCACCACCCACTGGAACATAAACTTGGTGTGATCAGAACCCTAAGTCACAGGGGTGAAAATGTTCCCTCAAATACAAAAGGGAAAGAATAGGAACACACACACATCAAGGGAGCACTAAAAACCTTGGGCTGTCCAAACTTGGCCTTCTTAAAATCAAAAAGGACAAACAAAATATACTGGAACACCTGACGAAGGACAGAATAACAAGTGGAGCAACATTGTTGTCACATATGTGGCGGGAGGGAACATGACATCCCAGTGCACTTCAAACCCAGCAACACCCTCAGACAAAGACTGGCTCATCCTAAGGACAAAATACCTAAGCAGAAGTTGAGCAATGTTTTTGTGTGCTGTCTAATGCAATGAGGAGTGTTATGACCTGTACATCGGGGGAGACTAAACGACTACTACATAGACGCATGGCACAACACAGAAGAGCCAGCTCATCAGGACATGATTCAGCTGTGCATTTACCTCTGAAGGACAAGGGACAGTCATTTGTAGACAACAACTTACACATTCTTGAGAGAAAAGACAGATACGATTTCGAGAGAAGAGTGAAGGAGGGCATATATGTCAAATTGGAAAGTTTTCATTAAATAGGGGTGATGGTCTAAGACACCAATTATCAGCCACTTATAATGCAGTCCTGACATCCCTTCCCAGGCATTTTAAACCTCCTTCCTAACTTAACTCATGTGACCCTTAACAACTCACATGATGGCAGAGCAGGGCTCAAAACGACTCATTAATGAACTTCACCTTACTTGTGACCCTGATGTGCATACACAGAGAGGGTCAACGAATCAGGTGACCACCTCCAAGGTGTAACGACCCTACCAGAGGTTAAATACTGGGGACTCCCCACCAATGTTCAGAACTGAAGAAGCCTTTCGGATGAGAAGTGAAATGTTTTAATAGATGACTGCGAACCTATACAAACAAATCAAGTGTTCATCATTTTTCTGTTACTTCCACATCTGTTATTGTATCTGTAGTCTGAGGCATATTGGTGCAATGCTAAGGTAATTCACACTATTCATTTTGTAAGGCAAAACATTAAAATGAAAAGACACTCATTATGACAGTGCACAGCTCTTCCTCTCTTTCAGTCTCTGTACCCACTCTGTTTTTCTTTTTCCTGTGTTTGATGCAGCATGAGATCACTGCAGCCCTCATCCTTTAAAGAAAATGTCTTAGTCAGGCTGCAGTGGGGTATGTGTCTTCTGCAACTTCAGCTGAGTGCAAAAAAACAGACACACACAAGCAACTCTCTGACATTCTTTCACATGGGAAACTATTTGTCAAAAACATTAAATAAAGAAATAAGGTAATTACAACACCCTCATAATTTAAGTTACAAATCTCATTAGTGTTCACTGCATATGTGTGTTTTTTTTTTTCATTTATATTCAGTCCTTGGTTTTTATTTGAGTTACAATACTGTATGTGTAGGCTTTCTAAAGCCATTTGCAAGTAGCATAAATTACAGTTATGCTACTTGCCAATCAAATTAAATTACAGCATTTCCAATGCTGCTGTAGTTTTTCTCTGGTTGGCAAACACAGTTATTACTTAATCCAGATGTATCATGCGAAGATATAACAGAATGAAAGGACCCTTTGAAGTCCATAATGCCACTGTACGTATTAGATTTATTATTTGGTTGGGGTTCTTGGAAATCCACTTTTTATAAAGGTAAGTACAAGATGAGTACAAGCAAGATCGTTTCTAAAGTCAACAAGTAGTGGAGTTAATTAACCAGGGTCTTGATGTCTGTGAAGATTCTCAGTGGTCTTGGTGTTCAGCATTTTGCAGGGCATTAGTGGTGTTGCAGAAATCTGACTGCATTTTAGATTGTCTCTCATAAAAGGAAGACAACTTACATATAAGGAGTTATTGTGGGGAGGACTTTCAAGTAAATGTCAAAAATATAAAAGGCTCAATTACTACTTGAATTTCATAGTTGAAATTACATGCAGCTAGCCTTTTTTAAGCCTCTAACCGTCCAAAAAATAAACAAGTCAGGAAAAAGTCAGGAGAAGATCTCTGTCAGGGAGACTGGAGGTTTATTGCTTTTACAGTGGCGTCTGTTGGGGGTTTTGCCATTATCTCACCCAAACCAAAAAATCTTTCCTAGCTACTTTCAGTCCTCCAAAGTCATTTTTTTAATCATTTCTTTATAAAGTGAAATACTTGCAATTATTAAAGCAGTTAAATCAGTAATTCAACAGCCAATAATTTTGAGAGTTGTATTGAGAAGCAAAATCCATTGTGCAAAGAAAAAAAAACATTCTCTGCTTTAACCGAAATCAAAGCATGCTTAGGCTCTTCTGTTTGAAATTCACACAACTATAACAATCCCTACATGAATTTTCCTGCTGGTTTCATACAATCATCTCATCATGCTTAACATTTTGCATAATCCAAAGGTTTACCAAAAAAGTATATGTGGATTTATTAGGATAAGGATTACACATTTAATTTACCTTGCACCCTGATGGATTATTTTAGAGGCTAATGGGTTTTTTGGGTTGTTTTTTTTTTTGCAAGGAAAATTATTTAGTCTGGGGCATCTATATTTAGAAAAGAAACCTGAAGTGACTTCCAACAAGTTATAATTAGTTTTGCTTGGAGTGCAATCTGTACATATAATTTTCTTCATTGTGAGACATAGTGATTAAGGAGCACATGATATTTCAACCCAAAATAAAGTATTCTTTGGAAGCTAAATTATAAGCTGTATCATTTCATTGTTAATTTTGTCCCCTTGCTATATTTATTTAAGAAATCTTCTTAAGTGCTCCCCAGCTCCTTGCATCTAAATTAAAAATTCTATTTGCAACAAGGTTTTGATTAGTGTTTCTCATTGCACCATGATAGCACATTTGGTTTACTATAGTTTTAAAAGAGTGAAAAAGTTGCCCTGTGAAGTTCCTCAACTTGAAATTGATTTTAAAGTGGAGGGCTAAGAAATATGCAAATCACTGAATTTATTAATTTGGTTATCATTTTTTATCTTCAAAAGATTTCATTCTGTTAGTTTTCATTGTCTATTTTGAAATATGTGGATTTGCAAGATGCCAAAAATTCTATAACACATCATGGAATTGGACAAAACTGTCCAATAAATGAATTGCATTACTGCAAATAGTTTGTAGTTGCTGTCATGTAGGTACAGCTCATGATATAAGAAACAGCAGGCCCCAGTACAGAAGCTGTTACTTTGAGAACAACAGAGCAGATTAAGACTTTACACTGCAACCATATAACATTTTGATAAACCTAATTACTCTGTTACAGTTTTTCAGTTGTCTCCCTGTGCTTTGAAATTGCATTGAGGGGGATAATGAGTGATGTACCCACCTGGTGGTTGATATAGCAGATGAATTGCCCTTGACTTGATTTCCAGCTGAAGTTGTCATGGGGATGAGCCTGTCAAGTGTGTACAGATGGTCTGATGGGAAATTCGATGTACCACTGAAACTAGATGTACATTAAAATAATGGCAGAACTCATGACCCAAGAAAGACACTTGCATGTCCACGTTTTGTGATGTATAGGTGCTAAATTGGAACTTTAGATAATTTAAACTAAAACTGAAATTTAATTTCCTTGTAACTACATGCATGTAGACAAGCATAGAGAACAAGCAAGGTTTTTCAGTCAGGCTTCATTGTTTCATGAGTGTTCTCAAACCTGACGTGCATGTTTGCCATGTAACCTTACACAAGCAGCACTTGAAACAACTGGCAGTCATCCTCTTGCACCGTTTTCATTTCCAACAAGTACTTCAATAGAACTGTTCAATTGTGTTGTGATGTGTTTTTAAGGCATGAGAAATGTCTTTCCTGCCATTTCCTGCTGTTTCTTTCTCTATGCACATAATACACTGCAAGCAAATCTGTTCATAGGACGCTATAAAAGACATTGCTGTAAATTGAAGAGGAAGGTTATATGAGAAATGATAGCACAAATTTGCAATGTTTCAATTCAGATATGTGGATGACACATGGGTCAAAATCAAAACTCAAGAATTGGAGGCTTTCACTCGACACATAAATGCGGTGGACAAGAACATCAAGTTCACCAGGGAGGATACGATAGATAACAGTTTGCCCTTCCTGGATTGTGCGGTGTCTCTTGGTAAGGATGGTAACCTCAGCATCGAGGTCTACAGGAAGCCCACACACACAGACCAGTACCTCTTGTTTGACTCCCACCACCCACTGGAGCACAAACTGGGGGTAATCCGGACACTACATGACCAGGCCCAGAAGGTTCCCTCCAGCACAGAGGGAAAACAAAAGGAATTGAAACACATCAAGACAGCGCTCCAGACATGCGGCTACCCTAAGTGGACCTTTGTCAAATCATCCAAAAGGCGCCACAAAGAACCACCCAAGGCAGAAAGGGAAAAACGGAAGAACGTGGTTATCCCATATGTGGCAGGTCTATCAGAAAAATTCACAAGAATCTTCCAAAAACACAAAATTCCAGTCAACTTCAAACCGGGCCAGACCTTAAGACAGCAACTGGTCCACCCCAAGGATAAAACACCCAGACATAAACTCAGCAATGTTGTGTATGCTGTTCAATGCACAGAGGAGTACTCTGACCTTTATATAGGTGAAACCAAACAGCCCCTCCACAGATGCATGGCACAACACAGGAGAGCCACCTCATCGGGACAGGACTCAGCTGTACAGCTGCATCTTAAGGAGAAAGATCACTCCTTTGAGGACTCCAATGTCCACGTTCTGGACAGAGAGGACAGATGGTTTGAAAGAGGAGTGAAAGAGGCCATCTATGTCCACTTGGAGAAACCCTCTCTAAACAGGGGTGGTGGACTAAGACACCATTTGTCTGTTACCTACAATGCTGTCTTGGGAGCCCTCCCCAGGCGGTTTAACCCCCACACACACCTGGGGCCATGTGAACCCAAGGTGTCACACGGAACCAGGGGTGATGGGCAAACACTCTCGAGTGATTCACACCCGGGCTCTTGTGACCTTAACGACTCACACGATGCCTAGCCAGACGACCGCACCCCCGAGTCTGTTGTTTTCAAAACACGTCCTCTTTGTTGGTGATTGGTGATTGTCTCTACCCACTCGGGGTTAAATACCTGGGTTTCCCGCACTGAACCTCAGAACTGAAGAAGCCTTTTGGATGAGAGGTGAAACGTCTTCAAACAAGATAAGAAGTCCAGTTGCTTCCTACTAAACACTCCGAGATTAGTAAAATGTCTATTTTAGACACTACAGGCACAAAACTCTTTTTATTAAAACAAATGGCTTGTAAAATAAGATACAATACTTCTTTTATAAGCTCATAATGAAACATTGCAGTGCTTGTTTGATTCTCATAGCTGAATACTGATAGCCTGTGGATTGGAGATGGAAACTATAAAATATTTACAGGTCACCTTTAGACCACTGGTGTCACTAACTGCCAGTTTGTCAGTCTGGAATCTGTTGCAGAGATAAGCTTAATAGGTTTGAAACTGACTTACAAGCGAAGATAAAAATGCAGATGGTTTTTTGGAAAACATGTTCCCATTTAGCTACTAAAGCAATTGGACAATTCTCACATGTTTGATGTCCAGGAACTAGCTGATCACACCATTGACAGGCGGAAACCGGAAGTGACAAAACCAGGAAGTAGTTTGATTCAGTTTATTGACTTTTCCTGTAAGATCAAAGAATAGTTACCCAAAGGTACATTCTTGAATTTGTTTTTTGCCCAACTGAAAGGCTAGAAACATAAGATACCTAAAGTTTCTCATGGAGGCTGTGGTACCTGAATTCATTCCTGAGTCAAACCAACTGAATACTTCCTCTCCCATTTGCTTCCTTGTCTGCTAAAATTAGAAAAAGATGATGGACAGAGCTTTTTTTGTGATTTTTGTTACAGGTTTCGAGAGAGGGAAGGAGGACCTCTTGCCTCTGCCTTTGAAAGAGGACTCACATTCCATATCTAAGAGCAAGGTGAGAAAAATCTCTGCTGAGATGTTCTATGATGGCAGTGAGGGAACGATTAGGTGTAATGAGACCAGAGAATATGGGAATTTCTGCACCACTTCTTTCTTTTTCCCAGTCTCACCTTGTGAGTGAGATATCCTAGACTGAGATGACTCACACATCATGGAATACTGTACTCATCAAACATTTAAATTTCCGTCATCCTTTCTAACAAGTTTGGTGTGCAGGCAGCCCGTTTGTTTCAGCTGATACTCCCTCTGACTTAAGCAGAGTACTTTATCATTAGACAGGAATCTTTTTGCACTTTTTATGATTATGATTTTGTGAATAAATTAAAAAAATAAACATTAATCATATGAAAGTATTTTCAATACTGGCACAAGTGTCCAACAGCATGTTACTTATCTGTGCACTTCTGTCAATCATTAGATACTGCATCCAAAAAAAACCTGGTGGGGTGGTGAGCCTTGGCCATATTTCATAAATCTTCAGAAAATACATGCAGAAGGATGTGAAAGACAGGATTTATCTTCAATCTTTGACTGTGGGCATTAAGTAAGGCTTCTTTAGGATCCCCACACACTTTCTGCCTCTCCACTTTATATCACTCAAATTGGCTTTTGGGGGAAACGGGCAGAAACTTGCACTTATCATTTATAGGCTTCATTTCGCTAACTGAGCTAAATTTGGGCGTCCATGAAATAAAACATTATTTTTGTTTTGTTTCGTTTCGTTTCATTTTCTGCCGCTTAACCGGGTCCGGGTAGCAGGGGCAGTAGTTTGAGCAGGGAGATCCAGAAATTCCTCTCCCCGGCCACTTCCACCAACTTCTCCGGGGGGACACCAAGATGTTCCCAAGCCAGCCGAGAGATATAATCTCTCCAGGATGTCCTTGGTCTGCCCCGGGCTCTCCTCCCGGATGGGCATGCCCAAAACACCTCCCCCGGGAGACGTCCAGGAGGCATCCTGACCAGATGCCCGAACCACCTCAACTGGCTGCTCTCAACGCGGAGGAGCAATGGCTCTACTCTGAGCCTCTCCCAGATGTCCGAGCTCGTCATCCTATCTCCAAGGCTGAGCCCAGCCACCCTGCGAAGGAAGCTCATTTCAGCCGCTTGTATTCGCGATCTCATTCTTTCGTTCACTACCCAAGTGCTCATGACCATAGGTGAGAGTTGGGACGTAGATTGACCTGTAAATTGAAAGCTTTGCCTTCTGGCTTAGCTTTCTTCACCACAACAGACCGCTTTATCGTCCGCATCACTGCCGACGCTGCCCCAATCCGTCTGTCAATCTCCCACTCCATTTTCCCCTGACTTGTGAACAAGACCCCGAGATACTTGAACTCCTCCACTTGGGGAAGCGACTCTCCAACCCAGAGTGGGCAATCCGCCCTTTTCCGGCTGAGAATCATGGCCTCAAATTTAGAGGTGCTGATCCTCATCCCCGCCGCTTCACACTCGGCTGCAAACCGCCCCAGTGCGAGCTGGAGGTCACTGTTCGATGAGGCCAATAGGACCACGTCATCTGCAAATAACAGAGATAGAATCCGGAGGCCACCGAACTCGATTCCCTCTGCCGCTTGGCTGTGCCTAGAAATTCTGTCCATAAAAATTATGAACAGAACCGGTGACAAAGGGCAGCCTTGGCGGAGACCAACCCTGATTGGGAACAAGTCTGACTTACTCTGACAATGCGAACCAAGCTCTGGCTCCGACAATACAGAGATCGAATGGCCCGTAACAAAAGGCCATCTATCCCATACTCCCGGAGCACCCCCCACAGGACACCTTGAGGGACACGGTCATAAGCCTTCTCATGATCCACAAAACACATATGGACTGATTGGGCAAACTCCCATGCCCCCTCCGGTATAGAGCCGGTTCAGTGTTCCACGGCCAGGATGAAAACCGCACTGCTCCTCTTGGATCCGAGGTTCAACTAGCAGCCGGACTCTCCTCTCCAGCACCCTAGAGCAGGCCTTCCCAGGGAGGCTGAGGAGTGTGATCCCCTGTAAGTTGGAACACACCCTCTGGTCCCCCTTCTTGAAAAGGGGAACCACCACACCTGTCTG
>KV751356.1:3344499-3362059 GCA_001698575.1 Mola mola | reverse complement strand
TTGAGGAGCTCGGGACGAATCTCATCCACCCCCGGGGCGCTGCTGCTGCGGAGTTGTTTGACAGCCCCAGCGACCCCAACCCCAGTGATGAGAGAGCCCACCCCAAAGTCCTCCGGCTCTGCCTCCTCCTCGGAATGCATGTTGGTGGGATTGAGGAGATCATCGAAATATTTCTTTCCACCGCCGAACTATAGACTCAGTTGAAGTTAGCAGCTCCCCTCCCACACTGAAGACCATGTGGACTGGGTTCCGCTTTCCACTCCTGATCCGCCGAACAGTTTGCCAGAATTTCTTCGGCGCCAACTGGAAGTCTTGTTCCATGGCCTCACCACACTCCTCCCACATCTCAGTGACCACCCGAGCCGCAGATCTCTTGGCCTGCCAGTAGCTGTCTGCTGCCTCGGGAGTCCCACAGGCCAGCCATGCCTTGTAAGTCTCGTTCTTCAGTTTAACAGCCCCTTTCATCTCTGGTGTCCACCAGCGGGTTCTGGGGTTACCGCCACGACTAGCACCAGCGACTTTGCTACCACCGCTTTGAGCAGCCGCCTTGACAATGGTAGCGCGGAACGTGGCCCACTCAGATTCCATGCTCCCCAATACCTCCGGGATGTGGTTGAAGCTCCTCTGGAGGTGGGAATTGAAGACCATTTTCACAGGGTCCTCAGCCAGACATTCCCAGCATACACTTACTATTCACTTGGGCCTGCCTGGTCTTTCCGGCTTCCTCCCCCGCCACCTGATCCAACTCACCACCAGGTGGTGATCAGTTGACAGCTCTGCTCCTCTCTTTACCCGAGTGTACAGCACATAGAGTCGCAGATCAGATGATACGATTACAAAGTCAATCATTGACTGTCGACCTAGGGTGTCCTGGTGCCAAGTGCACTTATGGACACTCTTATGGCTGAACACGTGTTAGTTATGAACAAACTGTGACTAGCACAGAAATCCAATAACTGCACATCACTCAGGTTCAGATCGGGCAGGCCGTTCCTCCCAATCACACCCCTCCAGGTCTCGCTGTCATTGCCCACATGAGCGTTGAAGTCTCCTAGTAGGACGATGGAGTCCCCAGTAGGGGCACTCTCCAGCACCTTTTCCAAGGACTTCAAAAAGGGTGGTTATTCTGAACTGCTATTTGGCGCATAGGCGCAAACCACAGTCAGGACTCGTTCCCCAACCCGAAGGCGCAGGCAAGCAACCCTTTCGTCCACGGGGGTAAACGCCAACACATTGGCTGAGAACCGGGGATGTTCCAATAGCCGGCTTTAGCAACCGGGGATCGGACCGCCAAGGCCCCTGCCTTTGGCTGCCACCCGATCCACATAGCACCGGACCTCTATGGCTCCTCCTGTGGGTGGTGGGCCCACGTGAGGACGAACCAATGTCTCCTTTTCAGGCTGAGCCCGACCGGACCCCATGGACAAATGCCCGGCCACCAGGCGCTCGCCTACGGACCCCTTCCCCAGGCCTGGCTCCAGGGCGGGGTCCCAGTATCCCTCCGGGCAGGGTACACAGGGTCCTTGTTAGTCACCATTATGGTAGTCCTCTGAACCGCGCTTTGTCTGGCCCCTCACCTAGGACCAATTTGCCTTGGGTGACCCTATCAGGGGCAAACAGCCCCCGACAACATGGCTCCTAGGATCATTAGTGCACCCAAACCCCTCCACCACGGTAAGATGGCAGTTCCTGGAGGGGCATTATTTTTGTGTCAATTCCACTTTATATTGCAAATCTTGGCTAATTAGTCATGACAAAGTAAAAGGTATGACCTGATTTCAGTAAAGTTTCATGATCGTATCAAAGATTTGCTTATAAGAGAGGCTACTTTGTAGGCAAGATTACTTTTACCAGTGAGTGACTTTATCCGGAGAATCTTACAAGCTGATGACTGTTATGTAGATGGCCCCACAAAAAAGCTTAAGTTATAGTTATAGTCATGACCCATGTTTGTGATAGATGTTTCATATCTGAGGACAATGAGTTAAATAATAGAATATATGAATAGGTTATCATTAGGGACAAGCAATGTAATGATATAAATATCATTACGATATGAGGATTTATACGTCTGAGATGTCTTTGGTTATATCCTGATATTAAATACGTTTCTTTTCCTTTTTATAATGGCTGCATAAAGTGATTATATTTTATGAACTAGTGTTACACCTCTCTCTCTCTCTCTGTCTATGTTGATATGGAAAAAGAAAAATCCTGCTATTATTTTAAGACCATATCATCTAGCCCTCATTAACATTTATTCATGCTATTAATTTCTTCTTTTCCCCCGTGTGCTCACAGTCTGAAACAAAACTATACAATGGTTCAGACAAGGATGTGTCGGCATCTGGGGGAAAGCTCACCAAAAAGGAGTCCCTTAAGGTAAGTGAGCTTGCTTAAACCTTGACATGCAGAGTCTCACATTTCAGTTTCACACTGTGTTGCTCTAGACATTATGCATTAACTGCTGTATGGATTCGTCTTTACTGTTTCTTCGTATTGTGCACAAGTCTGTCCCCATCATGGAATTGGCAGCATACATTATATTTAAATGGAGAAATAACTGTGCTCCCTGTAGGTGCAGAAGAAAAACTACAGGGAAGAAAAGAAGAGGGCCACCAAGGAGTTGCTCAGCACCATCACTGATCCCTCTGTCATCGTCATGGCCGACTGGCTGAAGGTGGGAGCATCGTCCACACCCAGTCAACATTTGATTGTTCAGTTTATTAGAGAGATCTAAAGCTACACTTTTAGTATGTTGAGCTACTTTATTATGCGGCCAACTGTTTCATCTTGTGCTCTTCATCAGGGTCATCATTAAAAGTCTTAAAAAATCAAAAAGGTACAATGATATATTAGGTAAACCATCATCCAGGACTTGTCCCAGATTGGCAGAGATGTACCTCTTTAAAATGCCATTGTAAAAACACCACAATTTGAAAGAAAGAAAGAAAGAAAATAAATTAAAAAAAAATAAATATCATATTTCTTGGCCTATTTTGACTGTTCTTGATTACTTTTGATTTGCTTTCAATTTAAAACAAGTTTACAATGCCAATGTTTGGTACATTTGTTTTGGCACAACTCATCTATGTTAACGTTACAATAATTTTTACAAGAATTCTTTTTTGACATACTGTATTATCATATTAGTCCCAAATATATGACAATGGAAAATACTATCATCATTGTCATATTTTATTGTGTCTCCATAATTAACACAAAACACCACTTGCACAGAATTTAGAGTTAGCACTTTCAAGATACGCAGAGAACACTGCTCTGTGTGCTTCTATTTCCATGCTACAGTGGCATATGATTTGATCATGTAGGTGTTATTAGAGAGTCTTGCAAGTTAAAGAACTCTAGGGCAGCCCAACTTCCAGATGTGGTGATTAAGTTTCAGTAAAACTGAGTTGTTCTGTGCTATAGTGAACCCGCAGGTTGCAATCCTTTGCATCTCTAGTGCACTCATTGCATGGCAAACACATTGGCTCTGCAGGTACACATATTTCTCAGTCCAGCTGCTATCTAAGTTATGATTGTCTGTACTATTCTGCAGGTTGACAGTGACATTTTGCCATTTCAGTTTTCTGCTAAACTTGTGCTAGCTAACAACAAGCTTGCGAACAGAACAATGTGAAAGGTTGTGTTTTGTCATCAACAGTCCACTCTTGTGATTGGCTGGTAGTGACCTCACGGAACAAAATAAGTTCTATAGGACATCACCAAAAAAAAGCAAAACATAAATGAGAGATGTTTAAGAACCAATGTAAAAACCAATTTAACCCCCTTGAAGCTGAAAATCCGAAAGGTTACCTTTCCCTTCTTAATTCACTTTGGGATAGCTGCTTTTATCCGAATTCTCTGCTTTGCTTCTGTACAGATGAAGATACTGATCGGTAAATAATTTACCTTCCTCTTCAAACTGTTACTTTTTTGAGGTTAGGTGTCCATTGTAGAAAATCCAATCGTGTGCTGTCTGACATATATCTGTATTTGATCCAGATCCGCGGCACTCTGAAGAGCTGGACCAAGCTGTGGTGTGTGCTGAAACCAGGTGTCCTACTCATCTATAAAACCCATAAAAATGGCCAGTGGGTGGGAACAGTGCTGCTCAATGCCTGCGAGCTCATCGAGAGGCCCTCTAAGAAGGACGGATTCTGCTTCAAACTCTTTCATCCATTGGAGCAGTCCATCTGGGCCGTCAAGGTAAGATCATACTTTAAAGATACAGGCGTTACAGTCATCACTGACTCTATGGAGTAGTGTGAAGCCTTCTGGGAATCTGTAACCAGGTTGGGGAAACTGTGGAGAGGAGTAATATGGATATATCAGGCAGTGTTACAAATGGCAAGAGACATTGAATCCACTGGCTATGAAAAAGACCCCCTCTGATGAAAATCGTGTTTTTGATCATGTTAAAATGTGAGTGATGTGTCTTTTATACTACATCACGCATCGTGACCAAAATAAGCAGATAACCTCATGGCTGAGGATTTCTGCTTTTGTTCTGCAGTCCATCAGTGAAATAAATTCTCCTGTAAAAACTAAGATTTCAATTCAGATGCATCAACTTGTAGGCATCCTTGTACAATTAGCTCCTCCTGTTCTTCACGGGAATCTGTGTCTAGTTCAAACATGTATGGCTGAATTACTCCAATTTTAGAACTGTGCGTTATATAGCAGACTAGTTTAAAAATCGGGAGATGACAGAGCAGGGAAGCTCTGGCTCACTCCAGCTGCAGGTGAAGGACGGGGCAGTGAGTGGAGATAGGACTAAAGCGTGTAGAGTTACAGCCAAGCCATTTTAAGGCCACCAAGAGATATATTTTCTTTAAAAACAAAAACCTAAATATGTAATGTCATCAGAAATATGTATTTAAGTGTTGAATCAAAGACTGGAGCAAGACTTTATGAGGTTTTAAAGGTATTTGACAACAAGAAAAATTCACTGAACAGTGCTAAAGGTATGATAGAGCAAAAAAAAAAAAAACATTAGACTTAATTCCACCACAATCTAGACAGGCTTGTCAAAGTTAACCCCAATATTAAACTTCATATAATAAACTAAAATTATTTGCGTCCAAGTATACTAATATTTTGATATCCGCCAAGCTATGGAAATGTTTCTGCCCTTATAGCCCCATTCATTTCTTTAATATTTCAGTAGATTCATAATAGAGATGCCAGATAGATGATTTTGAACGCAGCCTGTTTTGCTCTCCAGTGCTGGAAAAAACAAACACAAGCAGATAACTTGGGGTGAGGGGTCTTCCTTTGTTCCTTGCAGTTACAGTAGATCGTTGAGCAGATGTAGACGTTAACTGCTTTGCATTTGTTCCTGCATTTTCAGCTCAGTTCAATTGTCCACTGCATTTCTGATTTGGTATTCATCACTGACCTTGTGATGCAAGTGTTTTCCCTCATATTTGCTTTTTCACAAATAGCGGTCTGTGTTCTAGATTACAGCATTCTGGCTCTCCCCATTGTCCTCTTCACTATTGAAATAAACATTTCACTCAATCAGTTTCTGTCCCCTTTCATAACTTATTTGCATAATGCCAAACTCAGTGTTTAGATTTCCTCTATTTGCAAATATAAATGATTAAAAACTGAAAATATAAACACAGACTGCCAACAAGCAAATATATACACGGGAGCTCACAAAACTGCCCCAATAAAAAAAACAAAGGGTCAAATTAGAAGAAACGCTCACCTGACTGATTTTGATGTGTAATATCCTTTTTTTTTTCTTGTCATCAGGGTCCTAAAGGAGAAGCTGTTGGCTCCATCACTCAGCCATTACCCAGCAGCCATCTCATCTTCCGTGCTGCCTCTGAGTCTGATGGTAAGATACTGTCAAACAAACTTTACACGTTCTTGTACGTAGTGAATTGTGTGAAGTAATTAAGATAAAGGCATAAATTGGCATCAATACCTTGTATATCAGAATAAGTTCAAAACTACAACCTTTCCATGCAGTATTTAAAGTAGTTGTTTTTTCTTGAAGGAAACAAAATTTGACCATGTTTATGATGACAGAAAGATGCACATGTTTAATAGACACATATAAATGGCACAGACCTAAGTGTTAAGATATGGGATGTTTAATATGTAAGGGGGACACAACAAAAGCATTTTTCAGTGGTATACCTTGTTTAATTCATTCCATTGAATTCTCCACACAGTGAGTGAGTAGTGAACAGGTTGATGGTTTTAGCCACAGCCCATTTTGATCTATGTCTCTGTCCATGGTGCTGAAACATCCATTCTCAACTCTTGCTCACAGAGTCTCTCTTTGTGGTACTGGAATAATAGAACAGAATTCCGAATGTCTTGATTTGTTTTTTTTATTTTTTCACTGTAGTATAAAATATTTAATTTTCTCGTTTTCTTCCTTTTATTTCAGTGTAAGTTTTATAAGCTGAAAATTACAAGCCTACAAGCATAATTTTCTCATGTAAAAAGCATAGTGTAATTTCTGGTAAAATGTATCCCTTTCTGTTTTTCATTGTATATACAAAATAGTTGGCCCAGTTGAACACCAATAGTGTCTACCTTTCTTAAAAGATTTGCACATCAGACAGTTTCCCTGATATCTTTCCCAGGCCGGTGCTGGATGGATGCTTTAGAGCTGGCACTGAAGTGCTCTAGCCTCTTGAAGAGAACCATGATCCGTGAGGGGAAAGAGGACATGAGCACAGTAGCCACTGGCGGAGAACACTCCATTAATTTTTACAGCCTCCTCCGAGCTCACAACATCCATGGTTTCCAGTAAGTAGGAGATTAAAAAAAAGCTGCAACTTTCCTTTAGGTTAATAATATTACCGCTCAATCCAACTTTCTTCCAGGTTTAATGACAGTGACCATCTTAAAGACCCAGACCTGTACTCCGACAAGTCAGACAGGGAGGGTGAACAGGACCATGAGGAGTCAGATCCAGAAGGTATGGAGAAGAGTGAGGAGAGCGACAGTGACACATCAGAGCGTCAAGATGACTCATATATCGACCTGGACCCAAATGAACATTTGCGGGAAACCCCATACCTTGAACAGTCTCATGAGGAACTTGGAGAGGTATGAGACCATTCAGAATTATCATTGGTTTTCTAAACACCATTTTCATCTTTAGTTAGAAATGAATCTTCAAATGGAATCAATTTTTCTTGCATAATTGATAATGTTCCTCTGCTGGGGCTGGCAACAAAGCTGTAACATGGACAGGCTTTGATCACAGCCTGTGTGGTTTGCTGTATGTGGGTGTGACTGTGCAAAAGTGTGAAAGTACTTGTACTGTATGTTTTCCATTCTGATGGAATCAGAGTTTGACAGCTCACTAATTAAACACCTACTGAAGCTGAGGCAAAATTTTCATAGCAAGGAGCCGAATAAAACCTGCTTTTGCACACCAGTTGCACAAATGATCACATAAAACTATGAGCATGATGAGACCCATGTTAGAATTTGACAGTTTCTAAGAGCTATACTTTTATTTTTTTTATGTTGGAAAAATGTATCATTCTGCTGCCATTATGTGTGTTTCTTTCTCTAGGCTGGCGAAGCTGCCCAGACGGAAACAGTATCAGAGGAGAATAAATCTCTGATGTGGACTCTACTGAAGCAGGTGCGGCCTGGCATGGATCTGTCCAAGGTGGTGCTGCCTACATTCATTCTGGAGTCAAGGTCCTTCTTGGACAAACTGTCTGACTACTACTACCATGCAGACTTCCTGTCAGAGTAAGCCCCTGTCACGATAAAGAGGAATTATTTTTGTATTAAACTGTACTTTTTAGGGAACTCTTACATCGATCACCTTTTAAAGGCAGCCCTTCATCAGATTATTTTTATGATGTGGTCCTTTTGTTCTTCATTAAAATGTTTATATTTCCCATTTGTCCCCAATTTTTTTACTTAGTCTAAAACATTATAACACATATTCATACAGTGTCCTTTAAAACTTTTATGTGTGGTATGTTGCATCATGCTTTATTGGCTTTATAGTAGAACTTGAGTGACTAGTTGTTGTAAAAAATTGGGACTCATAGACATTTATAGACATTTATTTTGAGGGTAAGACACATTGTCTTACTCTCAAAATTAAAAAAAAACAAAAAACCTTTAATGCTCTCATTGCCCAGTGGATACTTCAATGCATAATTACAACTAGCAAAAATAAGGGAGTGCTGATTGTAAGAATATTTCAATAGTGGATTATACAAAGTCAGAATGCATATTATGGAGGAGAATCAGTCAAAGTTTGTTTCATTCTCAGGGCCGCAATTGAAGAGAATGCCTACAACCGGATGAAGAAGGTCGTGAAGTGGTATATCTCTGGATTTTACAAAAAACCAAAGGTCAGAATGATAAATGTGTTTAAGATTTTGAAGGGTATCTATGCATTTTGCTCACAATATATTACAGTAATACCATATGCCATGTGGCTCTTTAATCCACAGGGTTTGAAGAAGCCCTACAATCCCATTATTGGAGAGACGTACCGGTGCATGTGGCTCCACCAGAAAACAAATAGCAGGACTTTCTACATTGCAGAACAGGTAACAAAATAAAAACACCATTAATATTTATTGATCACGAGTTATCTGTGAGAAACTGATGCTACATATCTGTGAGACAGCTCTCCTTTTAAATTCCTTAGTAGTATTCAAGCTGACTGCATCAGCAAGTGTATGTTTTTCTCCAGGTATCCCATCATCCTCCAGTATCAGCCTTATATGTAAGCAACAGGAAAGACGGATTCTGCCTCAGTGGCAGCATCCTTGCCAAATCCAAATTCTATGGTATGCTTACACTCTTGCCACTAAAATACCCTTAATGTCCCCCCTCTGAAAGCCTGAGTCTTTAAAAAATATATAACATTTATTCAGTTTTCGATTATTCATTTAACATGCTGCTCTAGTGTCCACTGACTGCTGTTGTTTACACTCCAGGAAACTCCCTGTCAGCCATATTGGACGGGGAGGCCCGCCTCACTTTTCTGAACCGAGGAGAGGACTATGTGATGAACATGCCCTACGCTCACTGTAAAGGTCAGAGAGCTTCTCATTTTGCTATTCATCTAATCTGGTCATTCTGTCTCAGCCAGTATTGTCATGTTTTGAATGTGTCAAAGTCAGCAAGACTTTTATTATTATCTGTATTGACTAATACTCGGTGCTTTTGCATCACAGGCATCCTGTATGGTACCATGACCCTGGAGATGGGTGGCCAGATCACCATTGCGTGTGAGAAAACAGGCTACAGTGCTCAGCTTGAGTTCAAACTGAAGGTATGGTAGTGTTTCTTTGTTTGAAATGAGGATGTTTCTGTGTCAGACATCATAGTTGATTGAAAGAAAAAACTCCTCCAAGTCAATTTCTCATGTGACTTTTCTGGATTCGTTATACCACCACCAACTCCACCATTCTGCTCCATCTCCTATCTGAAAAACATCTCATCATCCATCCATACTACACCTCACGCCATCAACTGCATCATTCTGGCATTAACTAGCGTCAGGGAAAGCCAACTATTCAATTAAGAAAAATTTATAGGGCTGCACCTATATACCAATAGGTGCAGCCCTATTCAATTTTTCAATTGAATAATATAATTATTATTTTTCAATGAGTTGATTTTGTTGAGAGTAGCGATGTGGACCCAAACGCAGACACAGACCAACGTGGAGATGAATGAAGCAGGTTTTATTGCTAGGAAAGTGGGGAATGAAGGTGGATGACGCGGGGTTGAAGCAGGCTGAGGCAGAGGACTGGACGGCTGAGATGAGTGAGGGAGAAGGGCGAGGGCTGGCAGGAAGAAGCAGGCGGTAGTGTGTTGGAGAGCTGGCAAGCAGGCAGGCAAGCTAGTAGTGGTCCAGGACTACTGGAGAGAGAAACAACAGTTAAGAACACAACCGACTTGGAAAGATCTCGAGACAAGTGAGAGGCCTGAAGCGTAAGCTACCACTGAAGTGGATTCAAAGATCTGGCGATGAGTGGGTGAGGAGCCGGGGTAGATATACTGCAGGCTGATGAATTGATGAGAGGCAGGTGAACAGACTGGAAGAGGTGATGAGCTGTTTGCAGACAAGAGTGTAGAGCCAGGAGCCAGGAGAGCTATGCCCAGGCCAACACACACACCCACACAAACAAAACAAACACAGAGAGAGACAGACAGGGGAACACTGGAAACACAGGGAAGGTGAAAACACAGGGAAACACTAGGGAATTGTCCGGTACCATAACAGATTTATCTAGCAGCTAAACCTTCAATTGTTATGATTATTGTTATTGATATGTTATGAAATGTTCATGTAAAATATAAAATCATAATACACATTCTAATAGTAGTAGAGTTGTGTTTACTTCCTCGCCATGTATTTTCGTAATTGATTATGATGATTGCGTCAACACTCCATTCCAGCCCAAGCAAACATGGAAATAAATAAGAAAGAAATATATATCATAATAGGGCATGTTTTTAGACTACCAGTGCTATTTTTAACAACACAGATTGAACTTTTCTTTATAAAAATGTCGAATAAGTACTAGACCTTTGTTATGTATATTATTTGAGTCCCAAAGGTTATTGTGTTCATTTGGTCACCTGCTGCTTTGACTTCCAGAAAAGAGTCAGACAGTGAGCAAGTCAGGACGATTAATCACATGGATGCTGATATAATGACAAAGTAATTTCAGAATTTAAACTGTATGTATGTATGCGTGCATCCTCCCTTCCCGCTTTCGTTTCTGCATCCCTGCTCCTCCTTCCTCCCCTCTCTTCTCCAGCCATTCTTGGGCAGCAGTGACAGTGTCAATCAGGTTTCTGGGAAGATCAAGCTGGGAAAGGAAGTGTTGGCCACACTGGAAGGTCACTGGGTGAGACACACTCCTCACATTTTGTCCTCATGACTGCATGTTGTGTGATAAACCCTGAGGTGCACACAACAGGAAGAGTTCAGTACATGCTCAATTTCTCTTTTTTAATCTGCATCAGCTGATTGTTGCTTGTATTTTGCTAATGTCACAGTTATTCCAGACTGACCTGCAGTGATCTGCAATTAAATGTATTTGTGTCATGTGGTGATGTTCAGCAAAATAAATGAAAAAAATAAATTTTAAGCTCCTTATATGACATGCCTATGACAGGGGAGGAACTGTGGTTCTGTATGAAGTAGTCTGGAATGGCAGAGAAGTATGTTAGACTGGTGCAGGATATGTATGAGAGCAGTAAGACAGTGGTGAGATGCGCTGTAGGAGTGACAGATGGCTTCAAGGTGGAGGTAGGACTGCATCAAAGATTGGCCCTGAGCCCCTTCTTGTTTGCTATGGTGATGGACAAACTGACAGGTGAGGTCAGGCAGGAATCTCCATGGACTATGATGTTTGCAGATGACATTGTGATCTATAGTGAGAGCAGGGAGCAGGTGAAAAAACACCTGGAGAGGTGGAAGTATGTGCTAGAAAGAAGGAATGAAAGTCAGTCATAGCAAGGCAGAATACATTTGTGTGACTGAAAGGGGAGGCAAGTTGTGGAATGGTGAGATTACAGGGAGTAGAGGTGGAAAAGGTATATGACTTTAAGTATTTGGGGTAAAGTGTTAAAAGCAACAGGGAATGTGGTAAAGAAGTGAAGAAGCGAGCGCTGGCAGGGTGGAGTTGATGGAGAAAAGTGTTAGGAGTCATCTGTGACCAAAGAGAAGCATGAAAATGAAAAGGGAAGGCTTACATGAGGTTAGTGAGACCAGCAATGTTTAAGGTTTGGAGACAGTGGCACTGATCAAAAGACAGGAGGCAGAGTTAAAGATGTTGAGGTTCTCTTTGGGTGAGGCTAGACAGGATTAGGAACCAGCGCATCAGAGGGACAGCACAGTTTTTACATTTTGGAGACAAAGTTAGAGAGGCCAGATTGAGATGGTTTGGACATGTGCAGAGGAGGAACAGTGGATATATTGGTAGACGGATGCTCAAGATGGAGCTACCAGACAGGAGGCAAAGAGGAAGACCAAAGAGGAGATTCATGGATGTGGTGAGAGAGGATATGCAGATAGCTGGTAAGACAAAAGATGATGCAGAGGACAGGGAAAGATGGAGGAGGATGATTTGCTGTGACAATTCCTAGAAAAGGCTAGGTAAAGCCAAAAAGGAAGAAGAATTTTAAGTTCCTTATAATCAAAAATAAAATGATTAATCAAAGCTTCACTACGGTCAAGGTTGTAACGAAGGTTTTTGACCTTCTCTTAACAGGACAGTGAAATCTTTATCAACGATAAGAAGACGGGGACGATGGACACTTTCTGGAATCCAACACCAGAGCTGAGACAGAGCCGGCTGACCCGCTGCACTGTCCCACCAGAGGAACAGGGGGAGTTCGAATCAGAAAGGTGCACCTTGATTTAATTGATAAGAGTATGAAAAGTGCGCTTTGCTCTTATTTATATCTTACGTCATGCCACACACCTTGTTCCCTCTCACTCCATCAGACTGTGGCAACATGTGACTCGAGCCATCAACAACAAGGATCAGACCGAAGCCACCAACGAGAAATTCATCCTGGAGGAGGCTCAGAGGAAGTCCGCCCGCGAACGGAAGGCCAAGTGTGAGGAGTGGATCCCTGCCCTGTTTGAGCAGGACCCAGTCACCGGAGAGTGGCATTACAGATATGCTGAGTGAGTTATTAAAGACAGGCTGAAATTCATGTGGCTGTACTTTTGAGGATAAAACCAGATGACACATCTTGAAAAAGAAATAAATCTTAACATATTTGAACGTAATCATTGTAGAGACACAAAATGTAACCAAACTCTGGACTGTCAAGACGGTCAAGAACATCCACCTATTCATGATTACAAACACACATTTGACAAAAATGACACAACCTTTCGCTTCCTCTTGGTCACTGTTTTCCAATGTTTACTAAAAAAATAATTTGTTTAGATTTATTCCAAAGTAATGTCTGATTATTTAGTAGCACTGAATAAATCTACACAAATTCGTTTGTCTTTTTTTACGATTCGAAAACTTAGAAAACTGTGACTCAGATGCAAGAAAGATAGGTTAGGTTTGACTTAGGCTTAGGTTGAACACCTTTCGCCTTTGAGAAATACGAATGAATAAAAACGAGTTGTGGACCTTTAATATGTAGGATAAATATGATACCCTTAATAATCGTGCAACAGCTATAGGTCTGAACGCTAAGTCTGCCTTTTAAGTTATCTTTCTCATACCTGCTTTAATTGGTCCTTATATGAGGCTGTTCTTTTCCAATTTCTACCCTGTCTTCCGTCTGTCTGTTGAATTGTCCAATGTGACAGGGTGCCATCTAGTGCTGACTCCCTGTAAGTGCTGGGTTGACCACCACCGTTGACCACCACTGTTATGAGGCTGATACTGTAGAAAAAGCTTTTAATAACAGACAGGAATATTGATGTTTTCACCAGTAAAATGTGTTTTTTATTTCTTTCTTTATCCTGTTTTATGTATACTTTGTCATCTTTTTTGGTTCCCTTTGCTTCTGTGTCACCCTTCCTCTGTGTATCTCCTCATCCTCACCCTCTGTCTCTCCTCTTGTCCCCCCAGCACAAGGCCTTGGGATCCCCTCAATGACCTGATCCAGTTTGAGAAAGATGGCTGTATTCAGACCAAGGTCCGACACCGCACCCCTATGGTACGTTCTGGCAGTCTTATTAGTCTGAGTAACCAGGGGCCGCGGAGGGACAATTGCAAGTGCCAGGTAGGTTGTCCTGATCGAAAACCCACCATCTTTCGAAAACAAAAGCAGCACGCCGCCTCAGCCACCTTCCAGTCAGCACCTGCTGCACCATCTTCACTGTCGCTTTCATCTGTGTGGCTGTCTCTTCTGTCGCCTCAACTCCTCCTTTTCATTTATTCATTTTGTATTTTTTGTTTTTCGTTTCCTGCCATGTGACATACTGTTCTGTCTAAATGGGAAAGAATATCTGACTGAATCAATATCCACTCACAAGAAAGATAATTCAACAATACAGAAGTTTTATTGTGAAATAAGCTCTGGAGCTTTCAGACTTTGTTTAACACCGATTATTTATCACTGCAGTTACTTTTCCATTTCAATCAATGTTTTTTTTTTGTCTTCTTAATCTTTCAATCAATGTTTAGACCGCCATCTGTAGCTGCAGATTAAATTTCCATTGTAATATGTGATGAAATTTGAATAAAGCTTGGTAAGGTTTCAATAGGTATTTTTCACGTACAGTGTGTTCCAGACTGTGACCCAATTGAATTTCGCTGCTGCAGTGTGTTTATTTACTTTTATCCCATAAAAAAATCATAACAAGAGAACTGCTCCATCCATCACATCATGTACATTATATGCTTCAGGGTGTCCACCACACCCTCCTCACCCTTTTGTCCTCACCCTCACTGAGCTATTCACTGTATTGTGTTGAGAGGCTAATGGCTACTCGTTTGTGTGGAGTCTGTTGAACATTTTTTGTTTTGCGTGTGTGTTTGTGCTCAAAGACACCACCTGCCAAGAGTCTAGTCAGTGCATCAGTATCTGTGGTTGTCAATATTTTTGCCAGTGGATTGATACGAAAAAAAAATGAAAGAGCTTTCTTTCCAGTTCTTTTCTTGATAAGCTGTGCACGTTCACCTTCCAACCTTGAATCAGCCCTTAAAAGCTTTTTCTGCGGGTCAAATAGTCCAGGCCTGAAAATGTTTCATCATATTAAATAAAGCACTAAGAATGAGAGCTCTAATCCAGTCCGAGTTTAATCCCTCTGAGAGAAATGAGACGAATGTCGCAGCTCTTGGCAGGTTTGTTTTGTTTTTGGCTATGCGTCATCATTGAGTGTTTTAAACAGACCAGGCTGGCTGCTCGAATGCTTTGGGCATCATATCATTGATGACTAGCTTGTTTGTGTATAATTGTGTGTTTGTACGGAGATCTCATTATATTGATGTAAGAGATGTTTTGATGTGTATAGAACCAATTAATTTTTCTTTTTTTTTGTCGTTTTTCTCCTCATTTGGATGAAAAAATATGTTTTTATGTGCTCTTATTTGGCTATAGATGTTGGTGGGCGTCTTGTTTCTTTGACCTTTTTCTCCTTATGTGTGCTCTTGTATGTGTCTGTGTGCACATGTGTGCTTAGGTAACGGTGCCAAAGAGGAAACACAAGAGCGACAAGCCCAAAGGCCCAGAGAGTGGTTGCTCTTCACCTGAACCAGACCGGCAAGACTCATCAGGCAGCGAACGTAAGTCTTACCCAAAGAGAGGCTAATTTGAGTAGAGCTGGCTTTTTTGTACTATTACATATGTACAATATCTGAATAAGCAGGTAAACAACCCCCCCGTGCAGGTTTCAGATTTTATTTAAAAGCACTGATTTCAGCTCCCCAAAAAAAAAGGTGTTTGAAGGATTTAAAAACTCTAATTTAAATGACAAAAGTCCTTAATGTTTTCTTTTTTCATTTTATTCCTGTTTGCTGTTGGAACTACATTGATTAGTCAGTTATATAATTTGATTTAAAGAAAATTAGTTGTGAAACAAAGTAATCGTTCCAGTCATTTTTCATGCATCAAGCATTTGCTGGTTTCAACTTTCAAAATGCAAAGATGTTCTGCTTTTCTTGATCATTTATTTAATTTAATAAATAGAGTCTTTTGGTTTTGGACTGCTGGCTTGACAAAAGAAGCAATTAGAAGATGCCCTTATGGTCTCAGGGAAATTGTGATGAGCATGAAATATCTGTAAGCTTCCGGGAGGTTTAACATCTCAATACTCTAAGATTTATTTAGTATATATAAGTTGTATACATTTATGGAATATAAAAATAACTGCAGCTTACTTTTTTCCCTACTGTTTTCTTTTTCTCTTTCTTTTTTGTCATTATAACCCAGGAAAAATGCTTTGAATCGTGTTCTGTGTTGAATATTCCTTTATTTAATTCTGTGAGCCCTTCAGTAACCGTGTTTAATAAACTCTCTCGCAGGACACAAAAGCAAACATAACAATCGGCTGAGGAAAAAAGGAGCAGACCTCAGTGAACTTCAAAGTGCCATTGAATCTATAAAGAAGACACAGGAGGACATTAACAGGTGAGAGTGGCATTATTCTCTCTGGACCACCAGCTTGACATGGTGATGCATTCGTCACGTAACCGTGGTGTGTTTGCAGGAGCATCAGTGTGCTGCGGAGTCGAGCGGCAGGCCGGGCAGACGGTGTCTGTTTCATCCAGCAACGAGACTGCGTCCTCATTGTTTTCCTCGTCCTCCTCCAGGTCCTCATAAACTATGTGCTGAAGTAGGGGCCCATTCTCCACAGTGAGAGTGATGCGCCCACACACAATCTCTTCTACCTGTATTTATTAATTCCAGGAAAGTGCAGGCCTCCACACTGAGAGACTTTTTAGAAGCTTGTTTATTTTTATCCGGTCAATTCCGAAACTCTGAGAGAAAAGCAAAAATGAGCAGCGGGAAGTATGATGACTGCCATTATGGACCTTAATGACCTGCCTTGATGTCAGAGGCAAAGACAGCAGCCATTTTTTTGAGCCGATATTTCTTTGTTGTTGTTTTTTCTGATGGAGTGATGCCACTCTATTGATTGACATTTCACCTTAAATAACATGTAACCTTTAGACAGAGATGAGTATCATGACTCAGATAGCAACACATATAACGAAAACAAACCTTTAATTTTAATCTTTTTTTTTTAATTTTCTTTCATTGTTTGGTGTGTTCTTCACGAATAGAGGTCTGCTTGGAATAGAAAGTGGTTAAAAGGGAGAGGAAAAACAAAGTGGTCCAATGTGTTTGACTTTTTTTTTTTTTTTTTAATCTTTCATATTGGCTGGGGTTTCCGCCCATGGAAATGGACAAGGAAGATAAATAACCCAAGTGATCTGTCAGAGGGAGCAGAAACTCTAATTTTCTGCTATCAATAGAAATTAGCCTTTGAGTTCAAGGTCATTGTTTCAAGAAAATAGTCGTTTGACACAGTGTCATTGTATACTGTGGGTAGCATGTACAGACTGGTGCGTGGTTTGGACATTAGCCCTGTGTACAGTATTTTGTCTTAAGGCCCAAAGGCACTGGAAAAATCACTTGTATGTGTTGTTCAAACAGTCCTCTTTGCTCTCAGTTCGACGTCAAGTGGACACCATACTACTTTTACATTTCTGCTCCAAGCAGGTTCAGAGCAGCAACAGGCTCAAAAAAATCATAGAGACTAGTTTCAGGTAGAGGAACTTGATATGTTTTTAATCAATGTCAGTAAATCATCTGATATATATACTTTAGATATATAAGGATATACTAAATTTGCTTTTTTGCTGGTAGTAAGAAGAGAAGATTAATACCTCTGTTACAGCTGGTCCAGGTTACCTAAGCTTTTCATAAAGACCTGAAAGAGGGGAAAATAGCATTCATGGCTCTGTGCAACAAAATCCACCAAGACCTCTACACCTCACTAATTATTAGAGTCCAACTGATATATTGGCTTGGTCAATATTACCAGCTGATATTGGCCTATCACAGATATATCGGTATCAGCTTATAAGTTATCTGTAACAGCCAA
>KV751356.1:3324391-3344488 GCA_001698575.1 Mola mola | reverse complement strand
TTAATAATTTCAGCATTATCTCCATTACTATAAGTTCAGACTACACTGAATGAAATCAGTTATATCATATACTTTCAAGGTGATACCCTGACGTGTCCTCTGCCATGCTGCTACTGTATCTTTGACGCAGCTACCATGTGTGCATTTACATCAGAGATTTTTGCATGTCAGTCTTGTTGACTAATTAATGATGCATTTCATTGATGTATAAACGTATAAGCAAGACATATTGGTTTAAAAGTGGGTTAAATGCCAGGCTATTCCCTGTCATCATGGTAAGCTTGCCAGGGAAGAAGCAGAACCATCAAGAAGTGACTGTGTCTAGCTATAAATTCACCCAGAACATACTACCTGTTAAAGTACAATTTGTCATTTGTATATACATTTTATTCATTATTGGAGCTGAAGGATGGATTATGCTAAGAAGGGATAACAAGTTGCTGTCTTTAGCTGATACTATACAGACAGAGATATATTGATCTTCTCCGATTTATTGTAAAAAAAAAAAAGATAAATTAGTGCATTACACCCAAAAAACAGTTCCTTTAAGATTGTGCAGCCATGTAGACAAAAGTATGTTGACAGGCTGGTCTTGAGAACAGACTTCAGATCAACTTATGAAAGAGAAAACTCTTAACACTCCACATAACTGCCAACAAATACATGTATGTCAAATTCTTAGTCTTAGTCATTGCTTCCAGTGTTTTTGTGCCTCAGATGTTCAGCGAGAAACTTAGAATAGACACTTTATCAAGTTATTATTGAGAGGAGGAGATAGGCTTTTTCTACTATCACCATAGTAAACCATTCCAAATGTACACAAGTACCAGCCAAACTCAGTGTGTAGGGTAGGAGTTGGCCCCCGTTCACTGTGTAAATATCCACTGGGGTGATATGTTTCTTGCAAGTTACGTGTGGCGTTTCAACACTAAGGCTTGCAATATAGACACTCCCGCACTGTGCACAAGCTCGTCTTTTTAACCTTGTGTGTCTCTCTGTCCATGAATGAGACGGGTGGGGTATGCCATTTGAATTCCCTTGAAAACACATCCCAAATGGTCTTGAGATGTTGCTGCAGCCATAGAAATGAATTAAAGTAAAGTATATATTGGGGTTCCAGTCTGTTCTGTCCTGGAAACATGAATTTTGATATTTTAAAGCCTCGGAAACAACACACGAGGTAACAAAAGTTCAATATTAAAAAGGCGGAGATAAAGTGCTGAAAATGTACATCCTTATGTGCACTATTACACAAAAACACAAGGTCTGTCCCTGTAAAACAGTTTCTATCAGTATTTTCAGTGTCAGTGATGGATGAAGGCAGCATATTAGAATCTACACCTGACCTTTTTACAACACAGTTTCTCCGAAGATGCGAAAATTTAGCTATTAACAGAAGCAGTTCAAAAAGATCCAACCCCATAATTGATTTTGTATATCTCTTTGCCTCATGTGTGATAGCCTTGTCGACGTTTACATATCTGATTCCCTCCGCCGTCAGCAGACTGTTGAGTGATGAAAACTTTGTAGTGCTAACACACGGGTGTAGACAAACCGAGCCAGCTGTACTCCCTTTCAAGTTACCCGGCTGGCCCGTGTGTATCTCTATGTGTATTTTTGTGTATCGCCATTGCCTCGATCGCTTATCTTAAGTAGAAGGGTCAGAATGTGGAGAAAAAGTATATACCAGTGCCTTGTAGAGTTGGACTGGGTAGGGGGTAGGCAGGGGTAGCAGGGCTGATAAAAGGTTTGCAGGGATATAGTGGGTGTGGTGTGATCTCAAGGTGAGGTAATAATGAAGGGAAAGCTCTGGAATAAAAGAATTGGTGGTGGTGGGTGGGGGGTGGCTATGATTTGGACCGTAGCAGCAACTGTGTTGTTACAGAGTGAGACGTGCCATACGAAGCTGTGGAAACAAGTTAGACTCCTGCTCCACAGCTCCCCACCCCACCCCGATCTCCTGCTCTCCCTTCCTGAAGTTGTCATAGCAACTCTCCCGTATCCTTCTGAGTTTCCTGCCGCAGGAGAGGGAGGGAGACCACTTCTTTCCACTGTCGTCCTTCTCGTTCTCTCATACACCAAATCAGAGGGAAATAAACGTGGCTATGCCTTGTTGTTGTAAACTAATACATTTTATTTATTCCTCTTTTGTATGTTGGTTTATGTTTATTTTTACCTGCTGGTAGCATTAGGTTTCTCCTCTTTGCTCTTGTTTTGTCCATGATTTTAAAAACCACACTTGACTGTCTTCAGAGAACTTCCTGGAAGTTTATTGTCATATGTAACATAACACGAAATAAAAAAAAACAACTAATTACAACCACTGTATATGGAATTTATTATTTGTTCTTTTTTTTTTTTAATTTTGATGCATCAAAGAGTGATGACATTACTGATCAGATGATATTTTCATAAAGTGTCCATTGCAATTTTACATGTAGTTCTGTATTTGCCAAGAATGGCACCATTCATAAATTGTAGACCAAAATATAACTAAGGTATCATAATGCAAATTCACTTAAAAAGCAAAGGTGATGCCTGTGCGAATGGAAAGGTGACTCTGAGAATACAATTCTTGGCCAATACTCAAGTCAGTTTTATTTATATGTAGTGCCAATTCACAATTTAAGTCCTCTCATGAGACTCGACATGTAGAGCAGGTCTAGACCACAGTGTTTAATTTTTAATTGTTTTAGTTGTTAATTAAGAAAGACCCAACATTACACAACAAGTAAGCACACTTTGACATTGGTGAGGCAAATTTCCTTTTAAGAGGCAAAAATCTCAGAGCAGACCCTTGCTTTCGGTGGATCAGCTGGTTTGGACAAAAAAATACCCCACAAAACATAAAAAAAGTCAATCAAAGGAAGATAAATGAAGTGAGATGAAATAAACATAAATTGAAACTGCTGTGACATATGAAATGAAATGCTGATGTGATCCTAATTAAAAGGAAAAATTAAGAGTTGAATCAGGTTGACAACTTGGTTCCCATCAAGTTATCAAATAAACAATTTTAACTTTTAAAATTTAAATTTGAACTGTTGAAATGGGGAATGTCATACACAGTATGTCAGGTTAACCATCTGAATGGTCCTATAGCCTAAAGGTTAAGGGTTATCAGCTGTGAGGAAGAAAGCAACATTAAGTGAGGAGGCAGCTCTCGACATAATTTATGGGGCAGTACTAAGGACAAGAAATTAGACTAAAATGCGAATGTTTTCACGAGACTGGACACTTGCCATTTCCATATTTATGGAAAACGTTGAAACATAAAACAATATGTCTATGAGTAACAATCACCCTCTGAAATCCTCACATCGGGAATTATACTCAAGCAGTTAAAATTTCACAAAACTCCACTTAAAAAGAAAGTATTTGAAGGTGAGGTCTCACTCTGTCGAGAAAGTTGTGAGAATCAATCGACCAGCCATCCCCTTATGTCATTTCCTCATCCAAGGACATTTACAAAGGCTGACGGAGCAGAACAGTTCTTCCTGTCCATCTCAGATAACAACAAACCATCTGACATCAAACCACCACTATGTCCCTTCTCTGCTCTGCTCTGCTGCCATGGAGGCTGGGAGGGGGAGAAAGGAGAAAGCACGAAAAGGAAGAAAGCCCAGTGGAAAAGGCCTAATGATAGAGGGAAGATCACAGGGCAAGGAAGACGGATGGAAAAGGAAGCTAAAAGAAGTATGAATCAAGCATGAAACAGAGAAGAGGATGGAGAGAGGGACTAAAGAATGGAGGTATAGAAAAAAGAAGTTCATAATAAAGAATTTTTTTTTTCCCCAACAACCCAATTCCAGTATGAAAAGCATCATTTTAAGTTGTTTTGCCTTCAGGTTGTTGTTTGTTGTTTAACATCAGCACATTTTACAATTTTTCTTAATCGTCATCAACAAAACTTAAATATCAGGAAAATCATCTGAATAAGTGCAATAAAATCTCCACCCCAAATGAGATGGTTTATATCCTCTAAGACGCAAAAACTAATGGTGTACTTGCTAAAAAAAATCTTCCCGTTAGTAATAACAAAAGGCAAACATGGCAAAATTATATAGGATAATAATAAAATTTATTTTTGGTTTCTATCTTTATTTTTTTTTTTATTACAGTTGAGAAAACACAGAGACAGCAGAGCGTGGGATTGATTGTGCCTGTCAGCAGCAGCAGATTAGATACAGTATGCACAGTGAAGTAAAAAACATGTACATTTATTTTTACAAATACTTTGGACAATTACTGTATTACGCCATACAATGCAACAGAATTGGGCAAGTCAAAATTCCAGAAATAAATTGTTATTTATCACAACTGCACACAAAATGTTATTGCAAGTGTCTGGTAACATGGAGTAGATACCTACAGTGAAACACCAGTCTGTTTTTGACTCAATAACTAAAAAGATACTGTATAAAACCAGTGTTCTCATTTCCTGTTAGTGTTTTGTTAAAGAATGAATAAACTTCCATTTTGCCACTAGGGGGCACAAAAACAAGCTGGCAGAAACAGCTTTGACATGATAACAGCTTTGAGATTTATGGCTAACACATTAGCAACAAACATTTGCCTTACATAAGGTGATTTGTTGAGTTGGTTATGATGATTATGTTGATTTATTTAGGTGGTTGCGCAGGACTGTGTATTGTTGTATAACCTTTTTTTTAATATATTTTAATCAATATATGGGAGTCAGTTTGAGCATATTTGAATATTGTAGAAACAGGATAAATGTAATACTGTTGAAGCCTGAGGAGATGTTTATACAAACATCTCTTGGAAGACTGATTTGAACATCACACACTGTTCTAATGAGTCTTGGAGCTTTCTGGTCATCGCAGAAGATAATGCATTCATGGCCCAGACATGTCAGGTCTTTATCTATCTGCCATCATCGCATGTCCCCCACCCCCTTCTTCCAATCCCCATTGCTCTTCTTTTCCTCCAAAAATGTATTTTGCTTATTCCTGATGCTGAATGGTTGAATGTCACTGTTGCTAGGATACTTCAGCCGACAGGGAGGGGTGGCCTGAAATTATTTAGCAGGGATGGCAACAGAGAAAGTCGGAGAAGGAAGCATATTAGAAGGGAGGCAGGAGAAGAGGAGATGGAGGGAAGAACAAGTACTGGGAAAGTGAATGGAGAAAGGAAGCAGCCGGAAAGGAAAGGAAGGATTAAACAAGGGAGGAAGAGACAAATACAGGAGAGAGGAAAGAAATGGTGATGAGAGGCAAGAAGACAGAGGAATTAAGGGGGTTGAGGAGAAAGGGAACAAGCATGAAATTTAAAGAGGAAGGAAAGAGCAGTGAAACAAATAAAGTACTAAGGCATGGATGAGAAAATGAATAAGAGAAAGGAAGGAGAGAAAAAGAAGGACATATGCACAGGAGAGGAGGAGGGAAACATTTCATGTTTCGCTTATTGTTATGTAATCTACTTCCCTCTGCGGTCGCCGTCGCCCTATTCCTCAGAGTCCTCCCCCTCGGCATCATCCTGGCAAGGCGCCATCAGACTGATGTTGCCGGACGTGACCCCACGCTGAAGCCTCGTCCACTGTGGTACACTGTATAAGAGGATAGTTAAAAGGCTGCCATGTTTACATTATCATGACTCCTCAGGATTGTGATCATGTATTCAGATACATTACATTTGTTTCATACTGACAAGTAGTGCCTTTGCCTTTATTTATTAAATAGAGAAGGCTTATCTATATCTAAAGCTAATAGTATGCTGTAGAAGCTGGCAAAAGTGTCCTTTGTATTGACAATGTGTGAAAGGCTTCTCTCTGATACAGTGAAGACAGATTTCTTTGTAAAGGACCCAGCCCTGTGTGAGGTAAAATTCTTAGGATGAGACATAAATATTTGATTTAGAACCTGGATATGAGGAGAGCTTTGATTTCGATTTTGCCCAGTGAACACTCATAGAATTGCAACATAAAATGCAAAAAGCATTTTCTTCATAGACCTGTTATTTAGAGGTCTATGTATTTAGAATGATCGAAGCTATCAATTGTTGAGAGTCAGAGTTCAGTGGGCAAATCTTATTATCAGGAAGGAGAGATAAACAAGTGTATTTTGCCGCCCCCCATTAAGAAAAAACTAGATGGCAAGAGACAAACAAAGAGGGATGGAGACCAGATCAACATTGAAGGAAGTTCTTCAGTGGTCTGCGGAGGAAACAAAATTCGGTTGCAATGTGGTTATCCCCAAGTTTCAGCAGAAACTTGAACACAGCACCCGCAAAACGAAGGTGTATGCGGAACTGACAGACGAGTTGGCAAAGGCTGGGCTCTCAAGCGCACCAAACCCAATTATAGTCAAATTTTTAAAAATGCATTCCATAATAAATAATGCCCTCCAACGGTGACATCAGCCTTGGGAACTTTGGTTCCGCCTGGACCAGTCTGAACATGGTCTGGTTTGCTAGAAAGCACAAAGTTTCTGAGACCCGAAAACGGAACCAGAACCAGAATAAGAACCGTGACAGTGTGAAGGCGCTACTAGAGGTACTCCAGCTAATAGACTTTTTGTGGTTCCAGAACTCTGAGGAAAAGTTGTATCGATACTGGGGCTTCCAGTATCTGATCTACTGGGAGGGGCATGGTCCTGAGGAAAGGTCTTGGGTCTTGGCTCGAAACATTGTGTACCTGGACCTGATGAGGGACTTCGACATGGTCCAGTGACATCTGGAGTTGGCCAAGGGAGGGGGTACTGTCAGGGTCTGTTACATTCAGTTGTGTTTTTGTCTAGTCAGCTTGTTAGTTTTGTCACTTCCTGTTTTAACCTGATTGTCTCCTGTCAAGTGTTTCTCACTTTTGTGATTTGCAAACCTGCGTCTTGTTGTCTAGTTATCCAATGTGTATTTAAGCTGTGTTCCCCCACCCTTATGTACCAGATTTTCTTCTTCTTTTCCCAGGGACAGTGTTCCAACATTTCCCTTGTGTATGAACCAGCCTCGTAATGATCATTTTAGATGCCTCTTCTGTTTGCCAACCTGTGTACTGACCTTTACGTCGATTAAATGACCTAGACTTTTCTCCTGTGTCCGATCAGAGACTGATAGAATGTTTCAAACACATTATCAACAAAATATCAATGTATGGTTTGTCCAAATATTTGCATATGAACGTTAATAAAGCTATGCTAGAGTAGACTATATCACAATGTATTGTGTTATCATATATATATTGTGTTTATTTGATTCTTCTTTAAATGCAAAGAATCTCTGTATGCCTGTCAGTCCCTCAGATAGCACAAAAACTGTCTGTCAGATGGAATTCAAACTTGGCAGGTGTGTAGCTGTTGACCCGATGATGTGCATCTCTGCTTTTGTTGCAGTTTTGACATCTGAGGTGTTTGATTTTATTAGATTAAATGGAAATTTTCCATTGAGAGCTTCTTCAGCTGCCCCTCTGGGCGAAAACATAGATCGCACCGCTCTCCTTTTGCAACCTACACTATGGTTGAAGGTCAGGTTGCATCTGTTACAGAGTTAAATGTAACAGGCACATGTCCTGAACCGGCACTGCACTAGTTATATGAATCACTACCTAGCTAATATAACAAAGAAGTTAGCATAAAATTCTCTTAAACCGTTTCAATCCAACTTCCAAGAATGATCTGTCAAGGAAATTACTGTATCATCAGCTAATATTTTGAAGCTGGACTGGCTCAGTTATCATATGGTGCTTCATTGCCGAATGATACATGATACTAACTTCTGTATTATGCAGAACTGTGCTGAATAAACCACAATGGATTAGTAGCTTACAAAACAAAGGAGTACAATAATAGCTTTCTACTCACTGAGAGCAATTCCAAGCAGCTGTCTGGCTAACTGTAGCCTAAGCTAAACAAAGGCTTAGCTATGGCTCACCAGCTAGTTTTAATTTAACCACACACTATTGCTGGCTGCTCGATAACATTAGCTGATAAAATTATTTGCAAATGGCAAGCTAATTATGGCGCTAATGGTCCAAATAAAATATTGGAACATTACAGAGTAATGTTAATTTCCAACATGATTGTTTGTTTTTATGCCCACTCGCACCCATGGATTGCAAGTGAAAGCAACATCATTTCCTCAATGATGTAGGTTGGTCAGTATTTGATGACCTGAGAAACCAAAGGCATTACATTACTTACGCCTTTAATTTGCTGTTATTCCATAAATTCTGTAAAAGTGTTAAATTTGAATGGACCCATGTCTTGTACGAAAAAAAACAGGAAGGGATTACTCTTTTCTTTTTCCCATCATTTAGGCCTACAGGGTGGACAGCTGTGGATGAAGAGTGAAGACCTCCAGTGTGGCAGACAGAGGGTGTGTTTCCTCACCCAAAAGCCCTCTGCCCTCTGCTGGCGTCTGTGTTTGCGGGTAGGCTTAAATGGG
Source organism: Mola mola (assembly GCA_001698575.1). Lineage (NCBI taxonomy): Eukaryota > Metazoa > Chordata > Actinopteri > Tetraodontiformes > Molidae > Mola > Mola mola. Next base: position 3,336,091 of record KV751356.1, on the reverse strand, counting down.
TTAACACACATAAGATGAGGTAATATGCAGTGCTTGCAGTGCAGCGGGTTTGTTGAGGGTGGCGCTGGGTGCTGGCTCAGCATTGTATTTATCCCCCTGTGGAATCAACAGAGCATAAAAGAAGTGCTGCAGCGAGCTGCTCTCATTCATAGCAGGATTAGGGGAGTATTTAGTTGTCGTTTTATTATGATTGTCTTTTTTTCTCTCGCTCTCGCTCTCTCACTGACCTCGACAACACAGACATGAATGCATATTTGAGCGACCTAGCTGACTCTCAGAGCAGTGCCGCCCATATAACCAGCTGTTTGCTCTCCATCCCCGCCTTTGCCGCTCCTCCCTCTGAACATCTGGGTCTCAGATAAGAAAAGTTTAAATTGGGCAAATTACAGAGCTAGAAGATACAAGATCACTTTCTTTAGACATAGTCTTTAGGTTCTTTTTACAGTCAATTTTTTACCCTGGACATTTTGATTTTATGGACTTCACCATTGCTGGAATCTCTCTTGTCTCTCTCTTTCTGTTTTTTCCTTTGAATGCATTCTTAAGACGGTGATGCTTTTTCCTTTTGTCCATGGTGGCAGAGCTGCAGCTATTTTTAGAAAGAGGATCTGCTTTGGGGGAAACCCTATAAGTACAGCTGTGTATCCACAAAATACACTCTAATACACACTTAAAGGACAGATATGCAGCCAATCAGGGCACTTCCTGGGTCTTCCTGGTGCTATGATGCAAAATAATTTTATAAACTTGCAATACGCATCCAGAAACTGTTAAAAAGTTCTATTCTGTGCAGCAGGCATGTTTGTTTAGGGACCATATGAATTAGATAAGGACCAATTTGTTTGAGAGCAAAGATGATGAGCGACGTTTTGAGGGGGTATTAGCTGAGAGCGCTGACAAGTTAGTGTGTTCGACATTAATAACAGCTGCTCACTCAAATGCTGTTTGACTTCAAGAACAGCATATGAGGGGAAATATGTTAACATCCTCACATTTATGTGAGACAGGTGATGGACGGACAATGACGGTGGATTTCACTACAGTTTTATAGAATGTATACGATGACTATAAGTGTGTGATGGAATCATAATTCTACTTATTTGAATAGTGGGGGTTTTTACTGACATGAAAGTCATCACTGTCCTACAAATGTCACCTCGGGGGGCCCTGTTGGCAGCAATGGGTTTATTTTTCGGTACTGGAAAGACAGCTGACTTAAACTGGGTCAGTTACCATAATGACATCTGTAAAGCTCTAACCTGCTTGCTGGCAGGTTTTCTCCCACAAATTGAGTTTCACTCTGATTCCTGTCCTCCTGCTGAGGTTTAGGCTGTGACACACCATTTTGTTTCCTCATTCAAACACTCAAAGCACATGTGTTTGCTGAAAAAAATTGCATCATTAGATCCATCTATAACTCTAATTTGTAACAGGTGTCAGAGCGGACCCAAGAACCGCACAAACCTAGACCGGAACAGTTCAGAACTTTATTGCCAATGTTTAAGAGTCCAAACAGACGACAATCAGGAAGCCTGGTTGGTGAGCACAGTCCAAGTTCTGAATGGGGCAGGAGTCTCCGGAGAGGGAGTCCAGGCAGGCTGCAGGCAGACAGGGAGCGGACAGATGCAAAGTCTAAAGACAGGAGGCAGGTAAGGTTACCGGGGCAGAGATGAGGAGATGTGGTCAGGGACAGAAGGCAGGTCAGGTACCAGGAGATTCGTCCGTAAAAGAGTGCTGGAGAGTAGTGCATGACACGACGACAATCTGGCAGAGAGTGAGTGTGGAGGAGCTGGTTAAGAGCCGACTGGGGGGAACAGGTGATTCTAATGATCTTGATTACGAGAGATAGGCAGACAGGTAGAGTGGGTTGGTAGAGGGGAAAACCAGGAGTGGACTATGACATAATTAGGCTTTACTTTTTAGAATTTACTTTAACATTGCCATTTTTACCAATCTGTCAGTAATGTAAGAAAGACTTGTCAATTTGTGGACAATGTGGATCATAACATTCCTTCCAACACTGTCCATTATAACACTGTAAGTTTGTGAACATGAAGGCAGCTGTTAGTTCCCTTGAAGTGCAATGTTTAGCAGATATAATCTCTGTTTGGAACTGAAATGTATGAAGCTTTAGACACATAAAATTCTAATCATGTCTTTTATGATGTGACTGATGGAAAATTCCCATCAAAGTTCAGATCCTTTTTGATCAAACCTCAAGAACTGACGGACAGATTTTGTGTATGTAGGTATGAATCCAAGGAACAAATTATAAAACTTCAAGAGCGATCTTAATTTGATCTTGATCCTGAATTTGAATCAGTCTGAACACAAATCCTGCATCTGAAATGACATTAAAAGATCCTACATCTTATGTATCCTTTTTGCATGGGGAATCATTGTTAATGCCTGTCATTCATCAATTAACTCAGAGTGAACATACTTTGATTTGACATAATTTAAGATTGGAAATGAACTCGTGATCAGAAAACCCTGGTTCAGGATTTAACTCAGCTTTCTGGAACAAATTTTTGCAGTCGAAAGATCCATCAAATCTGTTTTGATGATGGTTTCTGCTTTATTTCATGGAGAACAGGACAGAAACTTGACACGATATGTATGAAAGTAACCCACCTGTCTTAACAGGAGTCTTGCCTGCAGTATTGTAATACATTCTATAGCTAATTCTTCACAGGTTTTATTTCTTATGCAGTATCACCTTAACAAAACTCTTCCCTATGCTACTTTTATGTAGATGCAATGATCAAAGCAGTACCAACTTGGCTCTGTGTTCACTTTCCTGTATCCCACAAGATGATTTAGTACATCCATAACCAGGCCAGCTCTGAGAGGGCTTATAAGCAACTTGAACTACATGAACCTGTTTAACAGTAATGCAAATAAAGCTGATGTTTTGCAGGGTATAATGCATACTATTATCAATATCTTTGTTGTGTTAGTATGTTAATATTTGCTAGTGATGTTAGGATTTACATTTTCTAGATAAATATTACTGTAGTTACATAATACATGTTAAGGGGTCACTATAGTACAGTTCATCGGGAGGGAAACATGAATATTTGCAAAACCTCATGGCGATCCATCTAGTATTTTTAATCTCAAAACACATAGATGTTGAATTCCTGGTGGCACTAAAGGAGAAAGTCATGTTCCCACTGAAATCATCATGATTCTTCAAGGCCACACGAATGTCTGTTCTTCATTTCTTTCAAAATCTACCATGAACATTTGAAACATTTCAAGTGATAAATTAAACTTTTGATGGCAGTCCATCCAATTGATAAGACTATACCTGGACTGAAGTGTTGGACAACCGATATCAACATGCGGTCGCTTGGTTTAAAGACCTTCCATATTTACTGGTTGGTAGCTTTTTAAATGGAATTTTTCTCACTTATCACTCATGTAATCGGTGGTTTGAATGTGTGAGTCAGTCTGAACACTGTAAACTACATGTTTCAATCTCCGCCTGATCCAGAAATATCCATGAAGGTTTCTTCACATACTTCATCACACTCTCGTTCATCAATAGACTCCAGGAGCCTGTCTCGGGTTTCCTTTGTTAGGCTTAACGTCTCCATAAAAACAAAAGCTCATCTAATGGCAGTGTAACAGGGCACAGTTTGTTCAGATACAGTTTCACCACTGCAGCTCTTTTATAGAAGCTGGGTAATAAGGTCTGCACATCCAGAGCCAGGTTTTTCTGCTCTGATGACCTTTGACCCTTGAGGGTTGTTTGAGGGTTGAGTCTTATTAAGGTTTTGTTAGGAGAGCTGCATCACTTGCAGCAACACCTTCCATCTTTTTAAACATTTAATCCAAATAATAAGTCAGATTTTGTGTGTATAGGTATAAATCCAAAGAACTAATTGTAAAATTTCAGGAGAGATCTTAATTTAATCTTGATCTTGAATTCCAATCAGTTTGAAATATAGTTATAACTCAAAAAAACTAATACATTTGGTGTATAAGAAGGATTTGGTCAAAGAAACAAATTTTTTCACTTTTGGCGGGATCTGGATATGATCTTATTCTTGATCCTGGATCTGGATCAGTTTCATGGCCATAACTCAAATAGAGTTAGATAGATAGATTTTTATGAAATGTTACATTTGGCTATGTCTGGGCCCAACGAACAAATGTGTAAATTTTGGGAGAGATGGAGCTCAAACATGGGGGTAAATCTGAAACAGACACATTTTCATGATATTTTTGTGTGTAAAGTAAAAATTAACAGATTCTAAACAATGCACAGTGTTACAAACTGCTTCGCCAAAATCAGTTTTCAAAAATGTGTGTACAACTACCTAATTGTTAAAACAATTCAGAATTCAGAAAACACAGACCAGTGGTATTTGAGTTATTTTTTGTCTTATAGGGCGGTTTCCGAGGGGTAGCAGAGGTATGTACTCTACTGAATGCTTTCTCCCCTGTTTCTGTAGTGTGTTGCATAGCCCGTAAGGTGCCAATTGATTTGAATACTGGTTTGAACATAGTTCAATTTACTTTAGCACTTCAACTATAAAGTTGGAACACTTAGATTAGAAGATTGAAAGTCTTGAAAGTCCCTAAAATTTATGCCTGCTCATTGCTAACATTAGCATACCAAGAGATTTTGCACCTGAGAGACCAAAATTGCCACTTACCATATAGACTTTAATGTAAAATACAGAGTACAGAGAAAACAAACACTACTAGAAAAATAAAGGCTGTCCAAGGCTGTCTTGGGTATGCCAGCATGTGTGCTCGTGGGCTCATTGTGCCAACCTCTGGTTGTAGACTCCATGCCAGGACTTGGACACTTGCTTGATGTGGCGCCTCTGCTCGTACGATGCTCTAGCGACTGCACTCTTGCAGCTTCACATCCAAGCATCAGTAGTACCTGTCACCAAAATCGTGTCGCTATTTAGCACACTGACAATGAATATTCATTCATCTCATGTGCCTCAAATGTCAGTGTGAAAGCTTTATTTCTTAGTTTGTTCAATTCAATAACAATCATTTTTTAAATTCACTGATTCATTTTCTGTCATTTTTAACACATCGTATCCAGAGAGTGACATACATGTACAACGATCAGCCATAACATTAACACCCACACCGTCAAGTTGAGGACGAAAGTCTTTTTCCCAGCTATGTATATTGTTTGTAGTCTTCAATAGCAGCTGGTGTTATATATGAATAATGACTTTCTTTTGAACTGTTGCTGTTTTCATAATATGGTTATCAGTAGTATATACTGTAATTGTATATGATATTTATGATAACAGCTCCTTTTCAATCTCTAAAGCCCACATCCATACAAGTACATTTGAACATGACACTGGTCCAGCTGTGCCTGATGAGACTGCTGTTAATTTTTATTTGAAACCAAACTACAAATTTCACCCTCATGGAAGCGCTAGAGGAAACAGTCACGAGATCACCAAAGGAGGAAGAGTTGATCCTCTGAGGGTCATGACTTTCTGCACAATGTACAGTAATTCCAGTCAAGGAGAGTTATTTAAGAATAACTGAGAACGTGATGTTTTGATGGGACAAATCTGTTTAATACAGGTTTTTCACCAATAAGGTGTCCTTTTACCACCTATACTGATTCTGTATTTAAACAAGGTTGGAAATGTGTGTGCTCCGTATTTGCCTCACTGCCATTATCGTCTTTCTTCTTGGCAGTCTCAGGCTGCATTAGTAGATAATGCTGCTATAAATAGAGAAATCACTTTCACATCATCCGTGAAAACTGCGCCCCTTTGTGTTTAAGTTGTTAGCATCGTTTTGTCAAGATTTTTTTTTTTTGTATTACCTTGCTCAGACCAGTCCTGTATCATTTTGTTTTCTCAGAATTATTATTCAGCATATGATCTAAACCTGCCAAAAAATGGCTTCATGCTTGTGCTGGGTGAAAGTTTCTCCCACTTGGCCTCTGTGTTGTACTGACTCCTGACAGCTCTATTTGCCTGTGCTGCCACTGAGACTGATGGCTGAAACAACAGAGGAGGAGGAGAAGCTCTGTTTGGTGAAGGGGCAATCAAAGGAAGCCGGGCGATGACTCAGAGATTTTGAAGCGCTGCCTCCTCTGGTTGCCAGCCTGCCTGCCTGTCTGTCGGTGCAGCAGAAAATCTGCTGACTCCTCAGTGCTTCATCAGACGCTTCTGTTGGTCTCGGCTCAGTCCGCTTTCACTCTGTCCTGACCCAGATGGAAACATATCTTCAGGAATGGCATGTGGGTTAAGCATCAATTGGAGTGGAAATTTGGGTGTTGCAAATGCTAACCTTGTCATTTTGTACATGTCAGTCTTTGTCAGAAAGAAAATTAGACTTAAATTCTTCAAAGCATAATTCATTTTTTTTTTTTTTTTTTTTTTTTTAAAAACAAATGTATAAATGCAGGTGATGTTTTGGACATATTGGATAGTTTGGATGGCTTAAAAACATACCACTCTCCCGACTGTGCTTGGAGCTTGGCTGAAGCTCAGCTTGGCAAAAGATGAGAAGAAACAGCTAGTATTTCTCTCTCAAAAGATTAGAATACACCTGGCCCTACAGCTCACAAATCACATTAAATTGTGTTTGTTTAATTCATGCACATATGGCAGTAGAGTTGTCATTCAACGGGATGTTCTGCATTGTGAATTTCTTAGAAACAACAGTGGATTGCTGGGATAAGCAGGATTTTTCTCTTAGTTTATTTGCAAAGTTGCTAATGTAGTTAAACTATGTAACTTAAGTGTGGGTAAGCAGATTGTTTGGACAGACGGACTTGTCCCTTGTCATTATCCTCGCTTCCAGTGCTAGGCTAACCGTTTTGCAATGCTAAGTATGCTAAAGTAACCGTTAAAAACTCATTTATGTTTGTATAACTACATTTTTTGATTTTTATCTGTATTGTGGGCATCTGTGAATGTGCTTCTTCTTTAGTCTTGCCTGTTCTTCTCCGTTCTGTCATCTTCTGACTTTTAAACTAGTCTACTATATGCTGCTCAATGGCTGGATTTAACATTAGAGTAATTATCTATACATGTCTGAATCAGACCCGGATTCCCAGGACGAAAATGAGGACTTTCTTGTACAAGGTCGCCAACCAATTGATGTATAAGAATGTCAAGTTGTCAGAAGTTGTCAGGATTCGTTCCCTCAGTTTTCCACATAGAAGACTCTGGCTGTCAAATGTGTTTATTGGAAACTGTCATTCAGCCATAACTGTTTCCTTGTGTATTCATTGCTCAGTTCTAATTTATGTAAACACAGCACTTAACTGTTTTTTACATGCACTTTATAATTAATGCTGCATTCAAAATAACTGGCTCTCCACTGATGTATTACTGCTTTGACTCTCAGAGGAGACATATTTTTATTTATTTTTTATTGTCAATTATCAGGATTTTTTTCATTTCTCCAACCCTGTTCCACCCCAGCCCCACTCATATACATCCACGTTATCTTCACCCAATGTTATTTTCCAGGGTTCATTTTCATCAGGAGGTAACAGAGAGAGATTCTCGACTCTGTACTTAAGATCTCCACTTTCTGAACTGTTCAACCGTAGACCGCTGCAGCTGCCAGCATCTGGCGCTGTCTGGCGCCGAAGGCATCATTAGATTCTTCACTGATGGATAAAATGGTGAAAGTTGAGGTTAGAAACATAGTCCTAATACCATGAAATGATGCAGTCAGTATAAGGAATGGAAAATATCTCCACTAATGTTAATTAGTGAGAATTGGAGCTGAGATCTGTGGTTTGCCGTAGTTGCAGCTTCTGAAACAGTGCCTGCTGTGTAAGACAGAGTTCAGTTCACCTGCTTGTGACTAAGCTGTTGAAAGTCGAGTTAAAATTGTCTGACTCATACCAGGTGACATGTTTATCTATTTAGAGCAGCAGATAAATAAGGTGTAAATGGTTGTGCAGGGGCTTGCACAGATTATGAGACCAAGGTGCCCATTAATATAAAGGACCCCCCCACCTCCATGATGATCACAATGATATGACAGAAAACAGCAGCGAAACTGGCCTTTGCCTTTTTGCCAACAGACTATGTTATTCCAGTTCCTGCTGTAGGTTGAATAGATGTTTATTTCCGCCACACAGGTCCAGATTAATGGCAAAAACAGGCTCAGTGGTTTCTGTTCAGTACCGTCTAAAACAGGTGAAACAAAGCAGCACTGCAGAGACAGGGAGTGTCCGTAATTAGAAAAAATTGGATGAGGACAGAGACACATCTTATATTTGTGGTCAATAAAGAGAGGTACTATAAGGTGCAGAAATCTCTGTCATTGTGAGCTCGGCAGTGATGGAAGGATAACTTGAGAAGAGTGGAGGAAGTCCACATGGGAGAATAGGTTAAGAGAGGACACCACTGAGAGCTTTTTGGACTGGGGTGGCTTTTCATTATCAGAGCTCCTGATGCTGCTGTAAGCCCGTTGAGCACAGTAGCCAGATACTGCACTACCATCGGGATTAAAGGAACGGGAGATTATTTTGATTGAATGTAGCCTTTTTTTAGACAGCAGATGGTAGAGGCTGTCAAGTTGCACTGAAATGCAGAAAGAAATTATTAAAAGGAAAGGTCGACTTTCCCTTTCAGGGCGCACAGCCCCCAATATTTCTGCCTATGCTGATATGCTCAACACAGAATGTGGAGTCGGTGGTGTAAACTAATATTTATTTTGAAAGTGCAGAAAAAACTCAGCAGATGCTCTTGGAGGAAAAGATAAAGAGGAAATAATGCATTTTGGAAAAGCAGGGGCTATTTTTATTGTGGTGGGCGGTGTGTGCACAGCTAAAAATCCCTTTGTGGCAGATGAACACAAAAGTTGTCAGCTGAAAGACTTCCAGAAGTAAAGAGGGCCTTTTCTATTTTATCAATTTAATGGTTGTCCTTGGAAATATACAGACAACGTGCATTAACACAAAATCTCCGCTTATATGCCGCCTGAATGATTGTGTGTTTGTATCCTTTTTACAGACACCAACTCATACGTTTTCATGTTAGCATGGAGACCTTTAACATTTAACTTTTTTTAAACTATGAGTTTAGAGAAAGATTAGAGTCTTTACTTTTTGGTTGGATTTTATCCCTAAGATTCCATCAAGCACTTTGCGACATTCCATCAGGTGCACCATGACACATTTCAGAAATGTTCAGGAAGTAGCTCTCCAATCCTTTTCTGCAAATTCATGCCTAGTCTATTTTTGACTGAAGATGTGTTAATCTGCAGAGCACGTTGAACCCAACACCATAGATAAGATATTTATAGACTACTTAGCCTACTCACCAACACTCAAACCACAATAAAGTGATGAAATGAAGAATATCTGAGCAAGTCACAAAACCAAAAAGGCACCATGCCCTGTTTCTCAAACACTCCCAGTGGGTATGAAGCCATGTGGAGGACAGTTTTCAGATCTGGTTTTGCTGGGAATCATGTATCCATTGCGGACAAAGCAGCTCTAAATCTCTAGATGAGGTGTGTTAAAATGGATGCCAAAATGAAATGGTTCTGCAGTGCACACGCGTCACTCTGTGAACCGGGTATCAGGTGTCTTTAATGCAATATTAATAGTAAGTGATAGCGTTCATTAAAGAAAAGGCCTCAGTGGGCAGTTGTGCCATTTTTACCAGTTTGACACAAGTCTGAGGTCCACATTGTTGCCTGTGTTAAGTAACTTTATTATTTGTCATATACTTTATAAACTTAAAAAACCATCCAGCAGCCTGCAGTTTTGCAGTGCTCAGCAGAGATTCTCTACACAAACGTGCAAGCTCTTTGCAGGCCAGTATACCCTGGCCTACAAACCGCCGCTGACAATGACCTCACTCTGCCCAAACCAGCCGATTGTGCGCTTTTCATTGAACCTGAGGATTAGGAGCCAGTTGTTCTTCATCTCCTCAGAGGCCTGGTCTGCTCTCCCTGCGCACAACTGCTCACGCGGTGACATTCAGTGTTGCAGTGTTGCATTTCATTTCTGCTCAAAGCCGTACTCGACCTGTGAGGAACAAGGTTAAAAGCATGACCGCGCTCTTTGACACTCTACTTCGACCACAGTCACATAACATTGTCCAATCTGTAATAACTTCATGTAATATTCCAGTCAAGATAGTGACATTATCTACCACTTGGTGCAAAGAACAGCATGCAATAGGACAAAATTGTATAAAAAATAAAACACAAATTCTAATAAAGGCAAGTTTAAAAAAGAGAATAGCAGAATAACAAGAGGATTTTTCCGTTCTTTCACTTATTTTGACATTGTGTAAATGCAGAGGCAGTTTGGTGTTTTGAGCAAAATGCTTACATATTAGCATTCTCACTAGAATGCACAGAGAGGAATTTGGAGTGCACTACTGTTTTTTTTCTTTGAGAGATCAAAGGTCTGTGACTTATTTTAATTTATGTGTGACTAACAGTTATTCAAACCAAAACCATCATTTTTTTCCCCTACATTGCTAGATTCCTAATTCTGGCAAGGCTTTTGTAAGCGCCATAGTTTTGGTGCCTTAATATAACCAAACTGCAACTGCTATGTAATGTTATCCACATGTTGACAAAGTTACAAAAAAAATGTGTATGTTATGGGGATTTCTATATGCTGCACTGTTTACTGGATACTGGGAGAAATATGACTATGTTTCTCATATAATAGACGAGAGGATCTATTCAGTCATTGAAGACGATGTGTTTAGCAATATGTTCACTTTTTTCCAATCTAGGTTAGCAAGTATTGGCTAAATGTGTTAGCATGCCAAGAGTTATTTAACCACCCAAAATATTGGACCTTTTAATTTTGAACAGATTATAGAACTTTTAAACAGCAGCCATTTTGGCAAGAAATGCTTGCGTAAGCATAGATGTTAGCAATGATGCTAATGAAAGCTCTGTTCCATTCAGCTCAAACAGAGTCAAGGTGGTCTTGTGTATGTATGTTCACTGGATAGGCTCTGCTTCTCAAAATGGAACAAAACCTTAATAAAAATGAATAATTACAACGGCCTGTGTTGTCATGTCAAAATGGTTGCCATATAAAAGGTCTGTTGCATGAGGCAAAATCAGGGAAGTAAGTTGGGACTGTGCCATTAATCTGTGAATAAGCATAAATTAGTACATAAAAGCAAATGACAAAAGCAAAGCCAAAGCATTTTGACTGCCCACTTGTGGCTGGCTCCAGTATAGGGCCTAAGCCCCTCCTACATTATTTCAGGCAGGACTTGGTACAACGATGTTTTCAACTCATAATAAGGCGGCAGGAATTTGATACCATGGCTCTGCTTCCCTGTCACTACTATGCAAACGCATGCACCAAATGACTTCAACAGCACAAGATGGAAGCCCTCGTATCCCCGGTATTTAGACATGTCATCCATCTTTATTTATGTCAGTGGAACTGAGTTAATGCCTAAAACCTCAAAAAAAAAAAAAAAAAAAAATCAGTATTGTTGTGTCTGGTTTGCTTTAATTTTTGACTGGATGATGACAGGATCCCAGAATTTAGGTGCAGCCACGTCAAAACTGCAGCAGCTGCTGTAGTCTATGGATGATGAGGTGATGAATGGATTCATATGTGCCTTAGCACTCCACCATTCACAGTTGATGGATTCAAGAGGGGCTCTGTAAATAGGCCATGGCACAGGAGCAGGCCAACGGCAGCAGCCAGGCCATGAATAATGCAGGGAGGTAATCTAA
>KV751356.1:3288167-3298692 GCA_001698575.1 Mola mola | reverse complement strand
TGTGTGTGTGTGTGTGTGTGTGTGTGTGTGTGTGTGTGTGTGTGTGTGTGTGTAGAAGTGGTCCCACTTACCAAATCCATATTAATAAAAATGCTCTTTGTACACCAAAAGCAGGAAGCATATTTCAAAATGTGATGAAACTGAGATACATAAGGTTGTCATGTTTCCAGTTTACTCATTCATTGAACGCTGCTTATTATTTGGCAAGCGACGTGATGGTGAATAAATTTGGTTTGTGGTTTTTGTGGCTAGTAATGCTGCCCATAATTCTGGTTGGCGTGTAAAGAACTGGCAAACAAAAATATAAACAAATACTGCTTTTTGAAAATGTTCCCGTGTTTTCTCCTAGCATAGTAGTGTGTATAAAAAAAAGTTTCCCTGGCAAAACTCAAGGCAAATGTTTTATTTTTTCTTAAATTTATTTTGACATTACTTACAGGTTTGTTTCTGCTAACCTGTCTTTCTGTTTTGTGGGGCAGGAATCACTGACAGTGTAAATTGTAATGAAGTAACAAGCTCTATGCAACACAGTAACTCTGTTCTCCCCATTTCATTATGTTGCATGGTGTAATCAGTTAGGTGTATTCATTGCTTTGCTGTAATAATTGTATTAATTTACCTGTTTGAATTAGCCTTGCAAAGTGTTAAAGTAAGTGGCTTAAAGTGGAGCTGTACAGAGGAGAGATGCAAAAATGTTATTTGAATTGATGGCTGGGGAGGGTGTGGAACTGGTATTAATCGCAACAGATATGTAATAAGGTTGGTTCCTCAGTACAGCTAGTGTCCTTAACTAATGGTGCTGTAAACAGCTGTAGTCAAGTTAAATTAGATTTTTTTTTTTTTTTTTTTTTTTTTTTAACACAAGCTATAAGATCAGTATAATGGGAGGCCCTGGTACAAAAATCTAAAATATAGCCCTGTTTCTGCCAACACTTGGGAACAGTAAGCTCTTTACAGACATGCGTTTCCATTGGAGACCATACCGTTACCTGGTGGGTGGGGTAGCCTAACCGTGCCAGCTAAGTAAGTGGCATGAAATCATAGAAATGCGATAGCGTATTCTGAAGAAGAAAATATAACAAAGGAAACAATGGAGGAAATCCAGGATATCCTGCTGTTGTCAGCATATTGTTGTTTATCACACAAAGTAGACAGGCTTTGTTGGAGAAAAAACTACACAACACAAGGAGAACCTCCCCCCTTTTATGGTATGGTTACAGTCTGGTTGGGACCCCAAGCAAGAAGTGACCAAACCTTCACAACTTTTGACAATGGAAATACAAAAATAAATGTGTGCTGTACCAAACAGTTTAAATTGTTGATTTGAAAGTTAAGAAGTTGGAAGTCACAATCCACTGTGATTATACAGATTTTAATTAACATGAAAGAGTGGAACATCAATCTAAAAGTTAAATGTTGACCTTTAAATTACTGATGGACCTGGCATTAATAAATGTAAGCTGGTATGACCTGCAGCTGGCACATTTGCCTTTATATTGGAGAAAATTACATTGAACACCAGCTCAAAATTAGGCTGTTACCACAGTGTTTGTACGCTGGGTTTGATCATGATAAATTGCATCAAGAGCTTATTTGGTCTGTGCATTTTTGCCAACTCAGGTGTCGGAACAGAGTCCAAATTATTTTACAAATGACACACAGTTTGGCAAATTTCCCCATTGTGGGACAATAAAGGCATCATCTCTCTCATTTTTTCTTACATCCGGCACAGTGGTCAGTGTTGAACCTGGCTGTTTTTTTTTTTGTTTTTTTTTTAAGACAACATCTCAGCAAAACTGACAGGACAGGTTGAATTTTGATCACCTGATTCTGATCTGTTAAACTTTTGAAAACATTAAAAATCTATAGAAATCTTAAAGCATAACAAAAATTTTTGCAGCAGAGATGGTAGTTTTTTTTTGTTTTAAATTTTCATTTCAAAAGCATTAAGTATTGCAGCAAAACTTAATTTTCAAAACCCACTTTTGAAATAACACTCTATAAATCAAACATGCAGATTGTGCATTTATAAGGGCATGGAGGAGAAATTAACACGCAGTCTAGTCACTTTTTACACTTAAGTTATCTGAAGCGAATTAATGACCCTGAACCATTTGTCCAACACAACTTTAAATAAACCTTGGAAAGTAGAATGATATAACTAGTCTGTGGAAATTACAAGTAGCCTTTTAGATTTTCTTGTCATTGTTAAAGTTAAATTGTTACACTTTTAATAGCTCAGTTTTCCCAGTTTGACTCAGATTTCTGTGGTCTCGAATATTATTCAAAATGAATAGGTTTCTATGGTCCAGTATTTTAAAACTAAGTACTGTCTCCTCTCTTTTAGCATCACCTGAGACTCGGCTAAGATGGCAGACATTGACAAGTAAGTATATTAATTAAATGTAGAACACAAATGAAATGGATCTTAGTCTAATGCTTGATGGGAAAACCCCAGCATTGACGTGAGTGGGCATAAAATAATTGAAGATATAGAGCCCAGTATAGCACGCTCTCCTATGAGCCCTCATGGAATCAGTTTTTACTAAGTCTGGTGCTATTTTTGATGCCACACCTGCGCTTGGTTGCATCAATGTATCATACCCACAGACAGTACAGCTTATAGCATTTGAGCGTTGGACCAAAACATTGTTCCAACGGGACTTATTCTCAGGTGGTTGTCACGCAGCACAAGTATGGCCATATTTCCACTTTGTGCTGTAGACTGTAGAGGATAATGGGCTATGCTGTGTTTAGTATTAAGCTCTCTTGCACTGCAGCTTAAAGTGTCATGATTCAGTGCTTGGATATTGTCTAGTTATGTCTGGACCTATACTCCTCATTCCCACAATTACCATCCAGTGTGTCCTTGGGCGAGTCCCTATTTTCAATCAAATTCTCTACCCAAGATTCTTAAAAGCTTTGCACAAGTTTTTTTTTGTGATGGCTTGCTTTGAGGAAGTTTTTGATTTTTTTTTGTTTTTTTGTTTTTTTTTGTTTTTTCCACTTTAAGAGATCAATTTTTTGGGGAAATAATAATTGGTTACTGGTTAGCAGCTTCACCCTAAGCATGCCAAAAGTATTTTGATGGTCAGGAGTCAATTCTGTACAAACAGTCTGGATTTTGGCTGACCTTCCCTTTTGTGTCTAACCCTGAGCAGCAAAGACCAGGCCGAGATGGACCCAGCAGATATGGAGGATGTTGAAGAAGTGGAAGAGGAGGAGACGGGAGAAGATGAAAACAGCAAAGGTTGGTCTCTACAAAGATGCTATGGTACAGAGGGTCTGTATTTGAAAATAATTGAATTTAAAATGAAGCAATTTAGATAGTGAAATTTTTAACTCAAGATTTTTGTTTATTTGGATGTGTAGAGGAATGTCCTTGTAAAAATGCCAAAGTAGCATGACAGTGACAGTCTGAACTCTGCAGCCTCTGCCTCGTATTAAAACCAAACAGATATTTGCATTACATTATTTTTAATCCATTTTATTTTGGGATTCTGTTTATGTATCCTTTGCACAATAAATGGTTCAGAGAGTTCTTTCATATATTAGCCTACTCCAGGCTCACTGTGGATGGATATATATTGCTGTTTAGTCTTGTCTATTTATAGCAGTTTGAACTGTTCTTTAAAAAGAAATAAAAGATTTGATGGAAGGCTAATTTTGGCTGCCCACAATTAATCTGTCACAGCACCACACAGTTAGGAAAGCCTTAAATGAGGCCTGAAAGTTAAGGACTGATTATAAATGCATGAATAATACAGAGTTAACGCATTCTGACGAGTGCAAACTCTCGTTTAAAAACATGACCTATCACACATCAAGGCTGGTGTCAAGACATCATTGACGAAGTTGCATGGGCCAGTAAATCACGGCTCAAAAGATTTGTGAATGAGGGGGGGAAAAAAAAAAAAAAAAAATTTGCCTGCTGCCCCCACAGTAGATTATACAGCAGCCCCCATCTTCAAATTTATTTGTAGAAAATGGAGTTGCATAAGTGCTCCACAAATGCACAGCTGTATGGTTTAAACTTGACTCCAACCATAGTGCATTATTGGCATCATACAGGTCACATAGAGGAGGTTGAAGTAGATAATGGCAATGCATGGTTAGATTTAAACTACGTTATTCACAGGTAGAAGTAAAGGCAAGTGATTATTTATGGTGAGTTTTAAATTAAGTATTGTTGTAGATGTATTTATATTAAAAACACTAATGGGTTTTACATTTCCCATCACTGATAATATGATCCCAGGCTCCATGCATGTTAGCAGCCTTGAGATAGGAATATTGAACCTTAAGATCGCAAAAGGGCTCATCTAAACTGTGATTTTCACCTGTAGCTCACCTGTATAGATTATGTGAATCAATTTAAAATATAATTTTATGCTATATGAAAACCTCAAGTTTTTGATTTTCTCTTATGGTCACAGTTTCTGTGTGATAATCGAAATTCAAGCGGACAAAATTAGTATCCTCTGCAGGGTGTCTGGGCTCAGCCTTGGAGAGGTATGAGTTCAGATTAGAGCTGCAGCTCCTCCGTGTTAAAATGAGCCACTTGAGGTGCTTTGGGCATCCGGTTAGGACACCCTCCAGGTCGTCTCCCTTGGGAGGTGTTTTCGGCCTGCCTAGCCAGGAGGAAATCCCGGGCAGACCCAGGACCCCCTGGAGATATTACATCTCGGCTGGGTTGGGATGGGCTCAGTGTCCTCCCGGAGGAGCTTGTGGAAGTGGCCAGGGAGAGTAGTGTCTGGTCTTCCTGTTAAGATTGCTGCCCCTGTGACCCAGACCCAGATAAGTGCATGAGGATGAGTTTGAGTTATTGATTTTTGAGCCTTGAAAAATGCGAACCAGATCCTAAAAAGAACTGAGTTTCAATCCATCCCAAGCTTTCAGTCACTTTTTAAGCCGAAGGATGGTGTTGGCTCATAATGGGAGTTTCGATAAGGCCTTTGTACAAGAGTGATTAGGTCGGTCTGTGTACCATAAAAGCTGGGAGATACAGGCTAGCTGAAACATAGCATTTAATGGTTTAATTTTCTGCATGCTAAGTAGTTGTTTAAAAAATTATCACAGGCAATCAAATTATCCCTGATTTTCCTTGATGGGTCGTCCAAACCTTCAACTGGTGCTAAAAGTTTCTCTGACAACAACTCTGTGATTATTGTGATTATTATTATTACCCTTTATAAGAAACATTCTAAAACTTATCTTTGTCCATGTCTGTGCCTGGTAGTTAGTTGGGAGAATATTTGGTGAGTCACCCATTACCACAAAGAGGCAACTTACTCTATGGCAGGTAGCATCTGACTGATGCATCTGCAAAAAGTATTTTGTATCAAGAATTCAGCCATTGGCTTGTATTTTATGTGTTCTGGATTTATTTGACAGCTACTTTATTCTAGTTGTTAACACATTCCAAGCAAAATCTCCTGGATGGGCAAACAGAGAAAAGTGACTTCCAATTCTTTAATCTTCTTACTTGGTAGCAGTGATCTGACTGAGCTTTGATAGTTGCAAGTAAGGTATCGGACACTCAGATTGAACCGTTTAATTCTGTTTTGGTTGCACAAAGTGCTAGCGGGCATTATCACTGACTGCTACCTCTTGTGTCTGTGTAGCACTGTTAATGTGCACATTATTAAACAGACTTTAAATCACATAGCAGGATAAATATGAAGGAAACATACACGTGGCATGGTATTTCAGAGATGAGTGAATTGGAAAACTGCTCTCAAAGGCAGATGCAACTTACTCAGCATTTTAACTGTAGGGAATATAATCTCATAACTGATTAGAACAGATAAGTATTCTTGATCAAGTGATTCTTGTCCAAGATATTAAGATTAATTAAGTTTACTTAATTAATGCAGTAAGGAAATCAGACCTGCCACTCAAGGTCAGTTATCTTTAAAATATAAGCAGAAAGACAATTTCACATTCCTATATTAATTCAGTTGCTTTTATATTGGACTTAAAGACTGTAAATATATGAGGGTGTGTTTGTGTCCACAGCTCGTCAGCTCACCGTGCAGATGATGCAGAATCCACAGATCCTGGCTGCGCTGCAGGAGAGGCTGGATGGTCTGAATGGTTCGCCTTCAGGCTATATGGAAAGGTGACATTTCTCTTTTTGGCTATTACTTTGTCTTAAAACTATGCAACATGCCCCCTTTCAGAGCAGTCAGATGTTTGAAAGCAGGTTGGAAAGAAAGCAGGAAAGATAATTTCTCATAGAGTGGGTGTGTTTTTAACCACGTTGAATCCTGTTGCTGTTGGTAGTCATTCACAGGTTGTAATCATTGGTTCGCTCTTGGATGTTAGGTGGATGTTTTTGCTACCACAACTCTATTTGCATGCTAATTCGTTTCCTGCTAATCAGCATTTTCTCCCGAAGATAAAGTTACTAGATTGTAATTTAAAATGCACAAATACGCCTATTTATTCATAAAAGTTTGCTTAAACATGCATCTAAAATCAATATAACTCTGTTGTTTACTTTTATATTTCTATATTGTGCCTGCTCATTTAACAAAAAAGTCATGATTATTTTGGTCAATATTATGTTCACAATTATTTTAACACAATTAGAAACTTTCAAAATGATAATTTATTGGTCTTTTTTTTTTTTTTTTTAAATAAAATCTCTTCAGCATCAGATTTTCTTGTATTTTGGCCTATTTCAAGTTCAATTGTAAAGCACCAACACAAACAGAGGTTTAAAATGAGCAGAAGATGCCAAGCTCAACTTAACATCCACATAGCCAGGAAGAGTGAGTTTGGGCTTTAGTGGCAAAAAAGTGCCACTGTGAAACGTTTGTGCTGAATTTATTACAGAAGACAAAACAGGACGTAGTTGCAAGACGGAATGCAGCGCAATAATTATTTTATGCCGATTATATTGAGGACCACAATTGTAAACGAAATTAAAATTCAATTAATCCCCAACCCTAGTCTAAATGTGCATAAATAAACCGCCTACAACTTGCAAACGTGATCAAAAGCAATAGTTTTACCATAGTAGCCATTTGCATCTGCTAGCCTGAGTTAATGCGGAGTTTGTTTTAAACACAACAGATAATTATGCAGGGCCGACTCCAAGGCATTGACATCAACCACCAATATAACATCTGACAAGTGCGATGAATCGAGGTATGCTATGCAAATTGACGGTTTTATGTAATTGATGACCTTGACTCGTCACTGCAATGTCACATATCGCCAGTCAAAATTTTTGAGTCAGCAGCTCCGGTACCATCACAACATTATGCGTTAACAGCTTCATATAATAATGTGATGAGATTTCCTATTGTCTCTCTTTTGGCTTCTCCTTGTGCTTGAAGCCATGAGTTTAAACGTGCGCACTACTGTGTGTATGTACACAAATAGTGAAACGTTAGTCAAATAATGACACCATCTACAACTGCTCAAGTACTCATATCAATCCTATTACACATTACTCATTATTCAGCGTTAGAGTTGGTTGACCCAGAAACGTGAGGGGTTCCACTGCCCAGTACTGATTTTGAATGGGGTCAGTGTTGCTGGGTTCTGCATGACATCTACCCTCATTCTCAGTCTTGAGTGTGTGCAGCTCCACATTGCTCTGAATGTAATACCTTGCATGACAAAGTTGGACAGGGTGAGTGCTTTTTATAGGCATCTTAAGCTAAGATCTAGGTACAGTCAGTGATTGAACTCTCTGCTGTGTGAATGTAATGTATCTTGGTTGCAAGGCTGTGCCACCCAACACTCCTTTTCACAGTAAAACCATCAGCAAGCAGCTCTTTGATCAGCCTGTCAAGTATTTGGCAGTAAGCAAAAAATCACCAGTTACAACATCCCGGGACGTGGGACCAGACATGCATTTCCTTGCCAGGATAGCGCAGATATTTTAATTTACCACACTGCAGAGAAACGAGTGTGTGCAGGCTCGCCACAGAGCCTGGTGATCGCTATCATGCCAAAAGTACTGCTTCAGAAAAAGTCGGAACAATGTTGAAGGCTTTAACCTTAGCTGAGTAACTGTACAAAATGAATGGTTTACTTTTTTTCATGTCACTCTTCAATATTTGATTTTAAAATTGACATCACTAATAGAATAACTTAATTATACATTAAAAATAAAAAGATTTTAAAAAAAAAAAAGCTTGCTATCTTGCAATCAGTTGTTAAATCAATTACTAAATAGAGCTACACTTTGACAGTTATTTAAACCTTATAATCATGAGGAACACACTGATTGACTCACACATCAGGAAGAAGACTTTCTATTCCTCAAACATGCACAGTTAATCAGTGAAAAAATAAGATGGCTTTTTTCCAACAAGTGAGTTTCAGCCCCTCCCTCAATATGATTGCTGTGGTTCCCCTGAGAAAGGCCCTAACTTCAACAGTGTTTGAATTGAGCATATTTGAGGTGTGAATGTGATCAGCGTGTTCTGATAAAGAGAAAGCATTGCTTTGTGAAAACTCCCTGAATAGAAAGGTTAAAAGATGAGGCAAATCTGAATGAATCCATTTTCAACCATAGTTTACATAGTGGTAGTGAAAGGCCCCCATGACTTAGTGGAGCTCCTCTGGTGACAGTGCTGCTCTGCTTTAAAGCTTTGAGCAGAATAACTTTTTGAGGAAAATGGTCCCCTGTTGAACCATTTGCTAACCCATTTAGCACATTTTCTTCTGTGTTTGTAAATTAAGGAGCCTCAAAGCAAATACACAATCACACTGATTAAACAGTCCAAAGATAGATAGCGTAAAGGGTTGCACAAACCCAGTAAAGACTAGGTAGAGTGTGTAGTTGTTAATTATGGTGAATAAATTGTATCCACAGAACAATAAGTGTAGGGGTGTCAAACTCGGTCACAAGGGGGGGGTCAAAATTAAAATCTGGGTCTGAGTTGTAGGCCAAACAATGTCAACATTTATTAAGCAAGAGACTTAAATTTACCATGTTCTCAGAGGTATTATAACAAAATATTCATTAAAAAATATAGTTTCACTGCTACAAAGTTCTTATAGAATTCAGATCAAACCAAGGATATCTGAGGGAAAAATCATCAAAGAAGATGAGATCTTGAACAAGACTGCATTATTATTTTGCCTTCCTCTCTAGCAGCAGTTTCATAGTCATTTCCAATGGAAAAAGCTTTTATCACTGGCAGTCAAAAACAGCCAGAAAACTGAAATTTATTGCCACAAAATCTAATGTAATTCTGTTAAAACCATAATCTGGTGAAAATATGCAAATATTTCAACCATAAAATATGGGTGCTATATACTGGCAGTCTTGTTATGATAGAAATATATATTTTCTCACAGGCCAAATATAATTGTACTATGGGCCAGATGTGGCCTGTGGGCCTTGTTTGACATGTATGAACTAGTATATCTTATTTTAAACTTATAAATTAGCATATACATTAGCAAGCTCTAGGTTTGTAGAGGTGCTCTGTGTTTCTAATTTCTATTTTCTTGTTACTCATTATTGCCCTTAACTGTTAGTCTCAGGTATTGTGAAACAAGTAAGTAGCCCTGTTGCCCACATCATGATCATCAACAGCAAGGCAGCTGTTTGATATTATGGGAGAATCCAGTCTGGATTGCTACTTAGCCTCTTGAATATATGAGACAATATAGGAACGATCCTGCCTTGCGGTGGAAATGTTGCCAAATTGGCATATAGATTGGTCTAATTTGTGCCTGTTTCTCTGATGGGCCAGATTTCAACCCCCTCACCTTTAAACTGGGCTCTTTCCAGGATTGTACTCACATCCTCTGTTCATATCTGTCATCCCACAGTTTACCAAAAGTTGTAAAGAGACGTGTAAACGCCCTCAAGAACCTGCAGGTCAAATGTGCCCACATTGAGGCAAAGTTCTACGAAGAAGTACATGAATTGGAGAGAAAGTATGCAGCCTTGTACCAGCCCCTCTTCGACAAAGTACGTCAGTAACACATTTTCTTAATTATGGCTTTAACTACTTATACTTTTTTCTGCAGCTGTAATGATTTCCTTGTAATGGAAGCATATTTCTATACTTGGTAAAGCTACACTACTGTAAAACAAGCATGAACCATAAATCTGTTAAATTTTTGCTAATAGACAAGAAATACAGTATAAATAATATGCAGATGACATTGTTGTCATTGTTTCTTAGTCATAGAAGACACATAAAAACAGCAGATATGTGGTAACCTGTGTTAAGCTGCAACCATGGACCATCTTAAAAATTGCCACAACAATTAATGGATTTTAATTTGTTGCAGATAATGTAGCAGTGCGTATGTTAAAGTCGTGTTTCAGGTCAACTTGCCAAGGTGACAACATCTGCATTTGAATACAGTGCGGTTAAAGGGCCTATTGAAGTGGATACACACAAATTAGTCTTGTACAGATAGTTATACTGCTTCTTGATGAATGACTCGGCAGTACTGACAGTAGTGTTGCTCAGCATGGGAGACTATCATTGAAATGTCAAGCAAAATTGACTGCTCACACAAATCTTGTTTGGGAGAATTG
>KV751356.1:3253761-3288149 GCA_001698575.1 Mola mola | reverse complement strand
TGCAGTGTTTTATATTCATTTAAATGAACAAGATGGAAGCAGTCATTTCCTAACTATAGAGTTTTCTCACATAAACAATGCAATTTCCATGAAAATTGCATGACATCAGTATCCAAACTTACTGATTGTTCTCTCTCAATCTTGCCAGAGAAGTGACATAGTGAAAGCAGCATATGAGCCCACAGACGAGGAATGTGAATGGAAAGCAGATGAGGAGGAAGAGCTGACAGTAAGTAAGCAGGTACAGGTGACGTATACACCTGCATGCTTCTTTCACTGAATATTTGGCTTTATGTATTTTTTCCTCTTTCTAGTTTCACATTTCATCCATGCCGCTTTGTCATCCAGAACATAGGACTAATTTTCCCAAAATAGAAACAATGCATGCAGCTAATAAATAAACACAGGATTCAGGTAGACATCTGTATTTCAAAGCAAAACTATTGAAATCAGTTTATTTTATTGCATCTTGATTCTTTTGTAGAATTGAATGGTGCTAGGCCCATTGCTCTATTGTCTTTTTGTATCAACTGCTGAGTGCTGGCTTTGTATATGGTGAAAAGCTTTGTTTCACATTGTATAATTAAGAAGAAGATTGTTGAGTGAGCGTTATTTTGAAAAACAAACTTCTCATTAAAACAGGATGAAATGAAAGAGAAGGCAAAGTTAGAGGAAGAGAAGAAGGACGAGGAGAAGGAAGATCCCAAAGGCATCCCCGAGTTCTGGTTAACAGTTTTCAAAAACGTCGATCTTCTCAGTGACATGCTGCAGGTGGGCTCAATGTGACTGAGGTGCAGAAATTAGGTCACAGACAAACTTTGCTTCCAGCAGTGTTTGCTTCCATCTGGTGGCCAAGTTGTGTAAAGCAGTGTGAATTATAACGAAACGTGATCTATTTAGTTCAAAGAAATTGATGCTAAACAATGGTCTAAAAGTTTTGTGCTTTCTCTCCCCCTCAGGAACACGATGAACCCATCCTTAAACATTTACAAGATATTAAAGTCAAATTCTCAGATCCAGGACAGCCTATGGTGAGTGACTTTTGACCCATGTCAAGTGGCTTAAGGCTGTCAACTTTGAACCGCCTGTAACTATCATCATAATCATGTTTGTTCTCCGTTAGAGCTTCACGTTAGAGTTCCACTTTGAGCCCAATGACTTCTTCACAAACACAGTGTTGACCAAAACCTACAAGATGAGGTCAGAGCCCGATGAGAATGACCCCTTCTCCTTCGATGGACCAGAGATCATGTGCTGCACAGGGTGAGTCCTCTTGTGGTAAGGTTTTTTTAAGGGTAAGGGAATAAATCGTTTTTTTAATTTGTTCATTTATTTTTTAATTCACGAGCGGGACTAATGAAAATTAATCTGAGTATACATCTGAAAATGCCATTTGTGTCATAATGCTAGCAGACCGGATGTCAAACATGACACTTCAGAATTGATACCACATTCTATATTTAGCCCCAGGGTCCTTTTTAATACCTGGTTTCAGTACCAGTCCCTTCTGACCATCTAACATAATGCACCAAATGTTTCCCTCTGAATGCTGTTTAAGTGGATATCAATGACTCTGCCAGCTTGATTCCTAAATTAAGCCCAACTTTGACATTTGATATTGACACTTAAAATGTTGGATACTGACCTTGCTTCCATTGCCTCCTCCTTGTGTGTCGCAACAGTTGCACGATTGACTGGACAAAGGGCAAGAATGTCACATTGAAAACAATCAAAAAGAAA
The DNA here is from genome assembly GCA_001698575.1 of Mola mola. NCBI lineage: Eukaryota > Metazoa > Chordata > Actinopteri > Tetraodontiformes > Molidae > Mola > Mola mola. Next base: position 3,286,409 of record KV751356.1, on the reverse strand, counting down.
CAGAAACACAAGGGCCGCGGCACAGTGAGGACAGTCACCAAGACAGTCCCCAACGACTCCTTCTTTAACTTCTTCACTCCACCAGAGGGTAAATATGAGCAAAAATCCAAAATGTATACCGTTGAGGTACCTGTCAAAAATTTGTTTCAACTAATTTTAACTATCCCCACTTTTTGCAGTTCCAGAAAATGGAGAGTTGGTAAGTCTTACTTCATTTATACTTGTTTATGTGTACTTTTATTTATTTATTCTTTCATGTAACATTGTCCATAAAGCAATGGAGGATATTTGTCTCATGTTTCACTACTCACATTTTGTCTCATTATCAACATGTAATTAAGATAATTTTTAGCTGCTATGACAGTTGTAGTAGGTCAGTGTGTATATCCACACAATCAGTGAGTCATTATGTTGCTAAGGGTGAGTTGATAGACATTTTTTTTAAAGAATTTCAAAAATAACACTTGACTTGGGAGCAATTCAAAGATTTGCGTCATGTGTCGCAGGCTTAGTGGTGAAGCCAGAATCATGATAGAAAAACATTTTTTCCCTTGTTTTTTGTAACTAATACCACCATGAAAGGACTAAATAATTTAATAGTCCAATACTTTAGAAGCAAAAAATAAGTGTTTTGTTTGAACTAGGATCAAAAGTATTAAGATTGGAAAACAAATATATCCACTAGTGTTCCTAGCAAATTTGCTGAAATTTGCACAATTTTACAATTAATATACCTTGAATATTTATTTAAAAAGTATTCATTTATTGCCATAGTTTAATCAAACAGCTAGTTATTTTCCTAATCGGCACCTATATATTTTTGGGTTGCATATCATGGTTACCTTACGTTCTTTAAGTGTAGAGAGAATATCAATTTAAAAAAATAAAAAAACAAAAAAGGGTCTAATTAAGTGTGGTTTGCCTGTCTTTTTCTCAGGATGAAGATTCAGAGGCTGTTTTGGCTGCAGACTTTGAAATCGGCCACTTCATCCGTGAGCGTATCGTACCTCGGGCTGTGCTCTATTTCACAGGAGAAGCCATTGAGGATGATGATGATGATGTGAGTGTTGGCGTTCAAGCTCAAGCTTGGCAGCTTCTGTAGTTGTAAAGAAGGCCACAGTGGAATGAATACTTACATGTAACACTTTGCTTTGTCAAGGGAAAAGAGGAAAGTTATGCTTCTCAATTTCTGGCTATTAAAGGAACTTTGTAGTAATGGTTTGGAACCTTACCTTATTTGTTACTATGATAATTTCTCGTCTAAGTGTTTAAGATAATTAAGGGCGCTACTGGAGAATACCCTCCCAGTTGAGTATTCTTTACTTAAAATATGTAAATGTATTTAGTTTAAGAAACTTTAATTCATTTTAAATTTGACTGTAGCCTAATGTATTCTCTTAATCCTGATTTTTTTTGGGGGGGTTTTACAGTATGAAGAAGAAGTAGAGGAGGCAGACGATGAGGTAAGACTACCCAGGGCTGCGACTGAAAGAGAAAAAAATTCAAAACATGAGAAGCACAATTTTTACTTTTTCGTAATCACTGCTGAGGAAATGTATCTGTCTGTGTTCAGGAAGGAGAGGAGGAGGCAGATGAGGAAAATGACCCTGACTACGATCCCAAGGTGAGATCACGTCTCCCAGCACATAAAGCCCCTCCCTCTCTAAAGAGCTCTAGTGTCCTGAGAAAGAATTTACTCAGCTGTTCTCCATTTTGTTGGCTTAGGTTACCAATTTCAAAAAGGTGCAGGGATCCCTCAGAACCTCTTGTAGTTCATCAGTCAGTAATAATGTGGTTCCAGTGATGAATGTTTTGCACCTTCCACTGCTCTTTGGGGCTTCTGAGCTATCAGATTTCAACATACAGAGAACATACTGTCAAATGCATCTCATTTTACACCTGCTTTTGGTTTGCTTCAGCTTTTTTTGTTGTGATCTTATTATGCTACCAGTGAAACAAAAAACAAAACGCTCCCAGTTGATATTTTACTTCTTTTCACCAGTGTCTTAACCTGAACTTAAAAGTACATTTACAGGATGGCTCAGATAATGGGGAATTATGATATTTTTAAGCCTAAACCCAGAGCCGCAACACAGGCTGCCATGGTGACAATATAATTCTTGAGCTACCCACAGGATCCACCAAACTAAGGCTACTAAAAATTCATACAGATTAAATTTTTGTTTAAAGTAATTATTTACTTAAATAGTAACTATCCCTGAAAACATGTCAAAACAGGGATATGGAATTTTGCTATGCTGCCACTGCTGCAGATCCTTTATCCTTCATCACATCAACAACTATTGGATGGATCATTTTTTTCACACCAGTAGAAATCCATGAGATCTGGAGCTAATTAGATTTTCAACATTTTTAAATTGGCAACCAGGTGGCAGAAACTTTTTATTTTTTTGGCCATTTCTCCATTATGATGAGTCCATTCTAATCAAATGAAATGCAAAAGAATCACTAGATACTCTCCATGATACCCTGATGTGTACTCTGCTGTTCTTCTTTGTGTATGCATCAGCGATTTTTGGGCATATATCTGTGTTTTGGCCGGCAAAATTGACCAGTTTTATAAATGTATAATAAATGAATTCAGAAATGGCAGAAACAAAGAAACTTGCCATTATCCTTGTCTTTCAGGCTGTTCCAACCACCAACTATTTGGTCAAAATAAATCACAACCTCTCTATGATATTTATCCGCTGTTGCTTACCTTAAGAGAATTTATCAAAACATCTAAATATGTCCAGGATTAAAAATACCATTCTTTCCCCACCCCCCAATCCGTCTTTGCATGCTGTCACTAAAATCTTAACTTTTAAGAAATACACAGATCCAGATCAGGCCTTAAGCAGGAGGAAGTGGGCACCAGTGAAGTGTTGTCCATATAGTCATTTTACCCATAGATGGTACTGTGTGTGCCACAATCAAAAGCAGTATTTGTGAAAGAAATAGTGGCTTGATAAATAAAATGTGCTTAGCTTATATAATAAAACCACACACGCTGTGAACAAACCTGTGGATGATTATTGCAAATCCACTGAGAAAAGTAAGAGGATCTCTCTTGAATGCTGTATTTATTATTCAGATGTGTTCTGCTCAACTACCTTTAAGATGTAAAGGTAATGTACCTAAAAAATATGAAAAACAGGGTACAAAAGAGAAGCTGCAAAACTCAAACAAGACTGGTAACATGAAGATTCAGAAGGTATTAAAATGTAGTGTGTTCCTACACTGGTGTCCAGGTCTTATAGCTGCAAAATGTACACATGCAACTGTCATACCTGAATGATTCAGTTTTTATCAAACTTTGGAGCAGCATGTAAGTTTGACACGATACATTAGAAACAAGCATGACTTTTGCTTCTTTGCTAAACAAGAACATCTTTGACACTCTGTATATTCTGCTAGTTTTGCTTTTTTCTTTTTTTGTTTTCTCCTATTCATTAATGTTCATCTCCAGTCACTTTGGCATCTTTTGTCAGCTACTCTTTAAATTTTTCCTCACTAGGTATAAGTGGTGACAGTAGAAAAATAACCCTATCCTGGTAGGTACAGCTTGTGAATTGTCAGCTTTCTACCATCACCCCAACACCCTCTTAATGTTGGTTTTTGTTCAATTTTTTTTCCATCTTTTATCCATCTCTTTGTAACCCCCCCAACCACACACATGAGCACTTCCTCCTCTGCTGCTGTGTTGCACCCTTCCGAGTTACTAACCCACTGATTTGTTGTTGGTTTTTGAAGTTTAACCCATTGTGAGTTCTGCATTTGCACCTGTATTATTTCTGTATGTTGAAGCTAGTCCAGCCTCCCCTTTTTCTTTTTTCCTCCACCATTTAGAACTTGTCTTGTCAGCAAACATGGGTGATCTTGAGTTGTTGTCAGGATGCAGATTTGCCATAACTATTGTGCTTTGTGTATGGATATTTGTGTTTATTACCCATTTAAACATTAGTCCATTTATCCATGTTTTTTTTTTTTTTTTCCTCCTTTGTGCTGACATTAGTTTTCTTTAGCTGTTTTTTTTCTCAATAGATGTGCTTTTAATGCTGGGATAATGGCCTTGGTGGGCTGTTTGTGTTTGAAATAATGCCAAACTGGGATTGGCAGATTATCAAAATCAACGAAATCTCCTGAGGTTGCCATCATTGTCAGCAGTACCAGCTTGATTTCTTTTTTCATTTGGTGCTTGATTGCTTGTGGCAGATTAAAACAAAACAAAACATAATCTGTCCAATCGTTCAAGAGTCTACAATAGGAGCAGAGCAGATACTTGGATCTATAGCAGAACTGCATTGTGCGAACAGTGTTTGTGGACTCAAGACTCAGTTCAGCTGTGGTTAAATTTATTGCACAACAGCCAAGATGACCGTAGACTGTTCAGTCAGTCCGTATGGCATCGGGTCATTGGGGGCAGCCTGAACAGCTGCTTCTGCCATCACCTCCAAAACTGTCTGTCTGCTGGAAAGACACCCTATCCTGTTATGATGGTATCTTAATTATTTTTCTGTGCATTTTTAAGCCCTTTTTACTCAAGTGCTGCCTTTTTGTTTTTGGCAACTACTTTACGTGATTACACACTGTAGCATACTTATAACCATAACAGCAAACCCCAATAATACCACATTTTGGCAGATATTCAGCTATTTAAAACCCATTTAGGCATTTCTGTCCCAGCATTAAGTCTTCTATAAACAAAGAAATACCGAATTGTGTAGTCATTAAACAATGGATATTATGAAGTTCAGTGTGTTCTGAGGCTTATTGCAATGCTAATTAATCTTTTTTTCTTATTTTTGTTTGTTCTGCTTTTTTAATGGGCCTGTTTAACACATTAACAAGCCTTGTTTTACAGCGAATTTAGCTCCATGTTGATATACAGTGTGTGTGTGTATGTGTATATATATATATAGCCAGTACATAATTAAAATGCAAAAAACTCCTCCAATTTGTGTAGTTTGTCCAATACAAGAAAAAGGGTTTATTAGATAACTTGTCTAGCTTTATTGGGGACAGCACAGCCTGTTTAATTCATCTAAGACATTTTAGAAATTTAAAGACATCAACATTGGTTTGTCCCCACAACTCAAGAAAAATGAGCTGCATGTCTTCAGGGAGAGGTCATGCCAGAAGCATTGATTGGTTAAAGGAATAGCGTGATATTCTGTGACGTGTCTTTATCTGTCAGTTACATGCAATCGGTGGCAAGAAAGATTTTGAAATGCTGGTTAATTATGTTAGCCAGGAGGTTAGCTGTTTCTAGGCTTTTAGTGGTGATATATTCTGGTTTACAAATCAGTTTTCCAACTACACAGTCACATTTCCCTAAAAGTCAAATTATTTCTTCAGTAAGTTCTAGGTGTGAAGTAATCTATTTTCCAGTGCATGTTAAATTTTAAGATTTAGGGCCGGGACACACCAAACCAAAATAAAGAACTAACCGCAATTGAGAAGAACCGCTGTTGTCATTTTGTATCACATCCCCTTGCAATGGAACACCCTGCAAAGAAATAGGCCGAGTGCCAACTAGTATGTGTGTGGTAGGGGTGTCGCTGTGATTGAATTTCTCTTGCGGTGATTAAGGGTGGCTTAATAGCATGATATGCAATATTATTGCACCCAACAATTTTATTTCAGCAAATGTTTTTGTAGAGAGTATCCTGCAGTGATGACATTTAAACAGTGTTTCTTATGTCATATCCTCGCTTACACAGCATTCAGTGCCTATATTTTTTTTTATAGGAACTATAAAACGAACAAATTACAGGGCAGTGAATATTTATACCTGGGTTGTTTTGATCTTGTTTGATGCGAAGAAAAACAAATACTGACCTTGTGAGGTTTCAGAAAGGAGCGCAGAGGATTGACGATATTCTCTGCAACACTAAAAACCCTCTGATGGTGCACTTGTTTGAATTCACAAATGCACATGTACCTGTGGGCAACTTTGGAGAGTAGAGGAGATCCTTCTGATTGTCGTGCCGCCAGCTGAGTGGGTCTGCGTTATAATCTCTCGGGTCCTCCTCTAGCTAGCGGGTGAGGTTGGTAGCAGCCCGAACCCTCTTGGGTATGGTTGCAGCTGCAGAGGTGATTTGCTGTGACTTCACATGCTCTTAGAGGCTCGACATAACACTTGGTGTAGCCACCACTGCTCCCGTCTGAACATGAGATGAGGTCATGTGCAATATTAATGGTAACTTGCCATCTACCTCAGTTGGCTTGTTACTAGCGGGGGCTACTCATTTTTGCAGTTATCGCATCAGCACTAGTACGTGGTACGGCTGCACAGTAAGGAAAACTGGAAGAAATATCTGACATTATTTGCTTGTTATGCTCCCTTGATATCGCTGATAAAATAAAAATGGCACTGGTATTGTCTGCACTTGAACTCTCGATTTTGGAAAAAGTAAGAATGAGGCAGTGTGGGTTTTTTTTTTTTTTAAAGCATTAATATGGTGGTCTGAAACTTTTGGAATCACTGCAGTTTTAAGGAGGACAAACCAAAGTTGTCATAATGTCCATGTTGATAAGAGATATATTTTAAAAAATAGTCCAGAGATGAAAATAGGTTTGCTTTGTATAGATGTAAATTTCAGTATGTCTGGTTGTGTGTGTGTGTTCTGAGTTTTTGTCTTAAACTCTGCTCCCCACTCCTGTGGTCTCTTCCAGAAGGATGCAGCCCCCCCAGCTGAGTGCAAGCAGCAGTGAAGCCTGGCCTGGCTGCCTCGAGAATCATCTGCACTGTAATGGCTTCTCAAATTAAAACAAACAAAAAACGATTAAAAAAAAAAAAAATAGTTACTTACGGCCTTATAATGTTTTGTATTTTTCTTGGTAGAAATTTGAAGAGAAATTTGAAGATTTTTGTTACAGAAACTCATGGTAATATACTGGGAGGCGTGTGGCTCGACATACATAGTATTTTACTAGACCAGTTTTTTCCTTCTCTTTTCCTTCTCTGTACAATAGATAGAATACAGGCTAAAGACCCTCCCTCAAAAAGCATGAACTTGTTTCTTTACTGCTAAAACTAGCTTGGGTTCTTGTGAAGTCTTTTGTTGTATTTGCTCTTAGACAACGGCTGTGGTTTAGATTGCATAGCAGCAACATCAAGTAATAATCCCCCCCCACCCCCCACCCCTTCCTCTGCCTCTAACCAAAGTTTCAGGTTGACAGTTCTGGTTGTTTCAAGTTTGTTTGTTTTTTTTGTTTTTTTTCTCCAATAATTAATAAACTTTAAGTGGGTTCTTTAGCACTTGTTAAAGCACTGTAGCATTTAAAGCTCTACTGAGGGAGGACGGATGGATAACCTGCTGCTGTTTGTCTACTCCAGTTTATCTGATCTTGCTGAGCATGGGATCTGGAGTTGGTGTTTTTGGCCTCTTCCTGTACCATTTGTGCTCTACTACTTTCCACTCTTGATACATTCCAGTAAGCAGATTGGCTGGCACCATTGGTGAATCTCTCTCAAAGGGGGTCTGCTTCTCTTAAACTGGACAGATTGATCTAAATTAGAACAAAATGAAGTTTGTTTTTTTTGGACCTCTTAGTCTTGTACAAGGTTGCTCCCAGGGCTTGGAACAGCCTGGTCTAGTCTTTAAACATTCCAGAGGATTCTTTAGATGTGGAATGGGATGGGACAGTTTGGCAGGGTGGCCAGTTCAGGTCCATCCTGTTACCCAGTGCTTCAGGCTGCTCGTAGGCTCACAGTGGTGTGGCTGTCGTATTGTCTATAGCACTTTGTATTAGTATGTGGTGTACCAGTGGTGTCCTAGTATCGGCTAGCTGTCTGAGTGTTCCTTGTGAGCAGCACTTTGTTTGACGCCTTCTGCCTAAATGGTCACAGTGGGTTGGTGCTGTGACCCCCGCTCTGTGGAGACTTCATTTTTTTGCAGTCTGTTTTTGACCAGGGGAGGCTTTAGAGGAGCAGGGTTGGGCAGATACAGCACAGCTAATTAAGATAATTAAGACCATACTAGGTGTTGAAAATGTCTCTTGACATCACCAAAACTCTCCATTTCTGTCATCAGTTTATGGCATTTAACTTGTGTCGTTATTTCATGACTGGTCATGTAAATTGCACAAGCCTCAGCCCAGCACCTGAGGTCTCGCTTCATTTTTATCACTGTGACAGAGGGAAAGCGTGATTAGGCCATTGTGTTGGCCAATGACCCACCACCCTCCCTACTCCCACAACTGACTTCCTTTGTTACCCAGAAGGCCACAGAGAAGCATGTCAGAGCAATACTTAAAGCCAGGAGAGGGACCGAGAAGAAACCGTAGCCTGCCTCCCTGTCTGTTCTTAATGCCTTTTTAGTTGTGAGCAGCCACATGTTGGTTGTGTTTGGCAGCGTCTTGTTCACTGAGGAGCCGGGGTACTTCTCATTCTGCAGGGAGTATTCACCTCATGTTCACTGGCGAAGGATGTGAAAGAGTTTCTGTAGGGTCCCTCTGAGCAGCTGTTGTCAAGGCGAAATGCTATGCTACAAAATACTAATGTACTCAATAACTGTACGTGTATGTTCATAAATAAATTGGTTAATCATGTCTTATATGGTTGACTTATTTTTGTCTGATCAATTAGTATATCTATGGTTTTGCACTAGCTTTGGAATCTTCTGACTATTGATGTAAACTGAAATTCAAAATACTTTCTTTAAACAAATGAAACATGGCCACTAATTTGGAGAAAGAATTTCCTAGGCAACTTCTTGCCAGTAGAGGGTGCTATTGTGTAGCCGAAACCTTACTTCTGCTGAGAATATGGCTTTGAATCATTAAAAGAAAAAAAAATGGCGTGCAAGTTCCAGCACAGGGCAGGTGATGCAAACTAAAGATAGTGGCTACTAAACTGCTACATGGAAGATAAAAATTTACACTAAAGTCCGAATGTGAGAAGACCATTTTGTTAAGCAGAACGATCACCACAAACTGTTAACGTGATTAAAACACTATCGGTGGTGGAAGCATTGGGATAATTATGTAAAATATCCATTACTCTTAAAATTATTGTTTGCAAAACAGATAAACCTAAATATAAAAACATTAATGACTTGATATAACCTGTACATCCTTGCCTACCTTTTTGTATTTTGGGCCCCTGATATACCAATATAGCCTCAATCTAAAATTGCAATAATATCCCTTAAAAAAAACCCCAAAACATTTGAAAAGTGGCTGTGAAAATGAGAAGTTTCTTATGAGAAGGCTGTCATGTATGCAATTTGTTAGGAGGCTGGGTTTCATTGAAGGGGCGGTGCGGCTCTCCTGCAGGTCCCTCCCGCCCACAGCCCCCCTCACACACACACACACAATGTGACCAGCAGCCGGACTGTCAGTCAGGCAGTCGTCCTCGTCACCACCACCACCACCACATCCTCCCTGCGGTGTGCTCTCTGCACGGCTCATGCCTTCACCTTCAGCGGGATAGACAGCCGTCCATCTGTCCGTTCATCCGTCCATCCGGTCAGGCAGCCAGGGGGAAGGCGGAAACGTCCGGGTGAAGATGCTGGAAAACGGCATGAGGGTGTTCAAGGAGGGTCTGCTGGAGAAGCGGAGCGACGGGCTGCTGCAGCTCTGGAAGAAGAAGCACTGCATCCTGACCGAGGACGGCGTGCTGCTGCTGCCGCCCAAGCAGCACGACCAGCCGCATCACCAGCAGCCGCAACACAGCGGCGCGGACAGAGTCAAGGAGCTGCACTTCGCCAACATGAAGACGGTGGACTGCGTGGAGCGGAAGGGCAAGTACGTCTACTTCACTGTGGTCATGATGGATGGGAAGGAGATCGACTTCAGGTGTCCGCAGGACGAGGGCTGGAACGCGGAGATCACCTTGCAGATGGTCCAATACAAGAACCGGCAGGCGATCCTGGCTGTCAAGTCCACAAGGCAGAAGCAGCAGCTGCTGGTCGTGCAGATGCCCGGCCCGAAGACGCTCCGCAGCGCGCCCAACGTAGCGTGACCTGCGGCAAGTCCCGCGGACAGCGGCACCCTGTTATCGGTAAGACCGGATCGATGGAGTGGGCGACGGGGACGGGGGTTGTCCCAGGTCGGGGGACCACTTGGGGTTCCCTTTGCAGATTGCGGACTCCTTTTTCATTCCCTGGATATGTCTGTGTTACCTTCACGGCTTACAGATCAAACTGTATTTTAACTAGAAGGCACAAAATGTGGATGTATTTTGGCTTTTTGAAGAAAAGATCACGAGTCCCCGATGTAGGCCTGCCTGTTTGTCTCCCTCGTGGAGTTGAAATCCTCCACAGGAGATCGATTCACTGGTAGGTTTAATCATTCTTATAGAGAGGGCTTCTCATCCCAAACCCCAGGCTTTACGCGCAGGAATAAGTAGATATAATTTACGCACGACGCGTAAATATTTAAAATGAACACAGGGATTATTTGTTCGTTTAACCTGTGTAAAATTAGGTTTTAGATAAACACGATCCAACGGAGAATCTAAGCCCACAGTGTTAAAAGGGAAAGCTGAAAACTGATCAAATATAACCCCACGGCTCCAAATTACGCATAGATTCCTTCGCTGAATCCAAGATGTTTCCAGTTTCTACATGTGAGACACCCCAACCTCACAGCAGTGTTTGTCACCAGAGGCCAGCAGCGCATCTTGGGTCCGTTCGGACAACACGTTTCCACGCGTGTGTCCCTCTGTGGCACTTACTGAACTGCTGATAACACTGAGGTTTTGACCAAATGTCTGAGAACACTGAGGTTACACGTTATTTATTCGGCCCTATTGTAAAAAAATAAGTCACCAAACACGGAATCGCTGCGGACAGTTTAAACGGGGAACCTGAAAAACCCTTTTACTCTTGATCATGCCATTTTAGTGAGGGTGTTAAAGACATTTTGACATTAACCTGCCATTGTTTATTAATATTTATTTTCAAGAGAGGCTTTAATGTAGTCTTAATGAACAGTACACATAGTGAGTTATTCCTCTGTCTTTTTGACACTCTGATTTAAGTTAAGTTGACATCAACATTTTTCTTAAATTAACAACACATGACAGATCTTCCATAACTTATAGACTTATTATAGTTTAAATCCTATGTTGGGTTTTTTTTTTTTTTTTATTGCAAAAAAATATATTGCAAGATATATACTGTATTTGATAAGATATGACAAATGTCAATGTTAAAAATAATTTTCAGTGACTTATTTTTCTTATCTGACCCGAGGATGTGTCGTGAGGTCGGATGGGGGATTTGGCTCACGACCTCAGCATTTCTTCAAGTCTCGGCTCCAGCCCCGCTAGTAGTGTTTCATCTCTGATGTTCATTTCTTTTCTTTTTGTTTTATGAAAAATACTAAAAACTCAGCTAAAACTTAAGCGAGGGGACAGAAGGTGTTTTCATTTTACGTTTGACCCAGATTGCCGAAGCCAAATGAGCAGCCTGAGCTCTGGTTATTCTGAGTCTGTGTCTCCGGCGCCATCAGTCTGTCTAATTGATTGTATCCGCAGTGAAATTGGACGCCCACCTGGAGGATGAATATCGAGCCGGGAAACAGGCGTCTTCCCCATTGCCACTTCACCACTCAAGCTCCATTCTCCAGGAGAACCCTTCTTCCATGTAGTGGTTTCCACAGACCAGACCAGCGCCTCCCTTTTCAATACAGAGACTTGTTTCAAAAAAGACTGATGGACAACAAGCATGTGAGAACACGCCGGTACTCTACGTGCGATGGGTTCTTCCCTTATTTATTATACGTGTATATATATTTTCTATAAGAAGTGTTGTGTTGATGAATGTTCTGTGTGGTTGTTGTTAGAATGAAACAACAAAAATACTCCCTGGGAGGTTTCAGAACCTACATTTCTCTCACAAACTCCATTGGGAATAAGAGTACATATCTTAGGATGGTTGCTGTAAGTTAATCATATCGCCTAATTTAATCATCCATTCTTTCATTTTTCAACTGAACCAAAGAATCATTTTGTGACTCTGTTGTGCGGTGTTCCAGCTCCGAATATACTATACTAACATACTATAGATATATGACGAGATACCTGCGTGACCTGTTCCTAATCTGTCTGATGGTTTGATTTGTTCATATATGCAGTCCATCCTTTCATTGTTTATAGCGGTCGTTTTCCATTGTATTACATCTGGCTACATTCAAAAGCTATCTCTTGCTTTCTTGTGAGTCTTAAATCTGAGTCAGATGCTAGCTTCACTTGCTTTCAGTGGTACCAGAGAACAGTTGTATTAACTAACATGCAGTGTGATTTACTTACCAAGAGAAAAGGCAGTGATTCACAAGCTAATGCAGAGTGTGATGTGACAGGAAATGCTCTCACATCAGCATTGTTTTTGTCATGATTGAGGGATGTCTTGCTGTCAGGAGACATTTGACTTCACTATGGCTCATGCTGTTTCCTGTTTCCTTGAAGGGATTACCTGTGTTTCCCCCACTTGGCAGCGTACCGCATCTGAAGCAGCACATGCCTCTGAGTTGCTGTCATCTCCCACACGGGGTATAGCTGTGCCCTTTATCTAATGCTACTGGTGTGATGCTTCTCTGACATGCCTTCCTGTTGACATCATTACGAGACGCGGTTATAGCTGTGTCCTCTATAGCCACTGTCTGACTTCTTATTTCAATGTGAGATCTATTTTCATACCTCAAAAGATACATTCCATTAAAAAAAAAAAAAACCCATACAAAAACCAAGTGTATTGTGTGGTTTCTTCTCCACGGAATCAGATGACTGTTGAAGCCCTGCGGTCTAACAGGGTCAAGTAAGTGACCTTTTTACTACCTGCTGCTCTGACGGCCTGCAGGCTTTCATGCTGTATGAACCTTTCACCCCCTGTTTCCTGGTCTAAAAGTAGCAGACGTGTGGAGATTCGGGTTTCACTGCCAGCTGTTGCTGCTCGGATAAAGTGCCAAAGCGTAATGTCAAATGCACACGTGGCTCCGTCCACTCTCCCGTCTCAAGCCCAGCTAATTCAATTAAACGCAGTGCACATGACAGCATCCTTCCTAACACATGATGGGTTCGCTGCCACCGCAGAGGAGTACTGCTGTGTCAGAGAGTAGCCCGTTTCTCCGAAAACTGTCTCGTCTTCTGTGTTTTATAAATCGGCCAAACAATATGAGTGATATGTGTGGACATACTGTATATCACTCAATACAATAATTTTAAATATACCAAAGCTTCAGAAAACAGTACTTTCACTTTATACTTGGGAATAGCCAAATTGTCTTCCTTTAACTTATCGTTTTGAAGTAAATGTATATTACACACGGCTTAAGAAAATGACACCATCAGGTTTTAGACTGGTGCCTTTGCTTCACTGTGCTATATACAGTATGCTGCTGTCAGGCTTCTTTAGTAGATGAAAGTTTGATTTACAGCACAAAGGAAGCACTTCAGGCATGTTTTCTACCAGATCAATAAGTAACAAGACATCCGGATGTTTATTCTTCCTTTAGCATAGTACTGAGACCAGACTCTCTAGTATGGGAATCAACAACATCCATCCATTTTCTACCGCTTATCCTGTTAGGCTCCAGCCCCCCCTGCAACCCCTATCTCAGCATCTTCGGGCGAAGGCGGGGTCACCCGGGACAAGTTGCCAGTTCATCGCAGGGCTGACATATAGAGACAAACAACCATCCACACTCACATTCACACCTACGGCCAATTTAGAGTGACCATTAACCTACTAACCGCCAGTTTGCATGTTTTTGGACTGTGGGAGGAAGCCGGAGTACCCGGAGAAAACCCACGCAGACACAGGGAGAACATGCAAACTCCACACAGAAAGGACCTGACCCGGGAATCGAACCCAGGACCTTCTTACTGTGAGGCGACAGTGCTAACCACTGCACCACTGTGCCGTCGTAATCAACAACAGTTAAACAGTTAAACATAAACAGCTTAACTTAAAAAGGTGGGATACTGTGTTAATTTTAACCTATAGAAGAAGAGAGATGTTCAGCGGGGACAGGATAAAACTATAAAATAAATTCAGAAGCTGTTCTTCAAACATTACTCAGGAAACTGTCGTCCTATCTTGGAATACAGGCTGACCGACACTGTATTCGTCCTCTCTGTCTTTATCGCTCCCCCGTGGAAATTAATTCCAATTTGACCTGTTGCCATCTGGCCAGATATTCAATTGGCTGACATTGTTGGGTGTTTTTGTGTGTGCAGAAATTCACATGGCACAAAAAGTGGTGTGATTAGTGTATGTTTATGTTTACCCTGACACAAGGCCTCTGCCACACAGTGTGTGATTTCCTTCAAAAGACTTGATAATGAATTCTTCAAACATTTCCCCCAGAAGAGGCCGACTCCTGTATTGCATGTATGAGTATTACTCATATGTCCTGGATCTCTGACCTTGTGGTGATAAAACAATCTAGTCCAGCCTGTAAACAGCCTATTTGTATGTATTCCACGGTGCTGCCCGTCTAACAGCATATGAAATTTGTCCCACCTTGATGATTTTATTGTCCTAGGTTCATGTGTTTATAAATCCCAGAATATTCTGAGTAATGAAAAACCTTACTAGGATTCAGTGTGTCTGATTAGGCTGAATGAGCAGTTTTGACCAAAAAGGTAAGAGAAGTGTGACAGAAATATTAACAGTGATTTAAGTTGTCTCTGTAGTCACATGTGTGGGGTTCTGTGCAAATGCTCCAAAACTTTTACATTAAAATTAAAAACACATTTTATTCCTCTGCCTTGCATTCCCTTAGTTATCCATTTCTATTCTCTTTGTGCCCATTTTTAAACTTGTAAATGCTAAAAGCAGCTTTGCTAATCTCGAAGTACATCACAATACAAAGTCTTTACCTGGAAAGGTTTCATGTTTCACGTAATTTAAACAGCAATAAAACAGGGCGCAGTAGAGTGGAGATAATGTCTCTGTGCTCACTGTACTTTGCGTATACAGCCCAAGTGATATGGATGCTGTTTTGTGCACTCCTATTATATACACATAACCATACACACACTATTATCATTTCTTTTAGTCTTTTGTTTGTACAGCATTAGCAAATTCTCTAACTAAAAAAATCCCATAAGCAAATGCTGATTTAAACTCTGATTGTCATGGCATTGACCAAAAGTCTGAAGCACTTAGCCACATTGGATGCTAGTTGCTGATCGGTTTTCTTTAATAATTTTCAGTTCCTCCATAAAGGCCTGTGTCATTCTAACTTTTGGCAAATGAATGGCTGTGAGCGTAAACGGTAACATTCCTGGGATTCACAGTCAAAAGAGGGAGTTGCTAAAGGCGGAGTGCAGATGTGGGTGATCGTTCTTGTTTGTCATATGAGGGATACCTTTCACATAGCACACGATCAATTAATCTATCGCTAATATAAACTAAGTACAAACTAAGCATAAATGTTTGAATTCCATTGCTACACTTGATGATGAATGGTAGATCGTTTGATCCCTCATATACTTTCAGCACATGTATCAACTTTTTATATTCCCAAGGCTGCATATCACACCATGTTTATGTGACGCAGGAAATACATGTGGCGGGCTAAATTGTATGCCTCATTTATTACACATCGACTGAGTAGATGGTTTGTGCTGGGTTCACTCCTCTGTTTGCTCACTGCATTGTTGAAAACTTTTCAGAAGGCCCACAAGTGCCTTTAGTGGCCGTATGAATATGAGATAATCATCTCCAGGATGTCCATTACAGAGATCACAGATGCTCAGGTGCCACTCTTATCGAGCCAGATTGCAACAAACCTCATCACACCCATAATTACAGATCATTCCATTGTGGAAGTAGCTGCTCAGATCGCCTGTTGATTCAAAGTGACTGGCGACAGGATAGCAGGTAAACAAAGACAGGCCCATCATTCTGGGACATCTGTCAGACAGCGAAGCGGCTCTTCAGCTCAGAGAACGGGCAGTAAATTCACACACTCACTGTTCTGTTTTCTTCCGCCTGTGTAGGCGTAAGACAGATACTGTACGTGTAGGATTGCTTTCTGGTGCTTTATTGAGTTGTACCTCATCCTGCAGCAGTGGATCGAGGGAACAACACAGAATGAATAATTCCACACTTCACACATCTTCGTTGTCAGTTTTCAGCATTATTAAACCAGTGCACTTTATCTAATTAGCCATTAACAGCCTTTGCAGTGTGCAGTAGGGACATCAAAATCCAGACTAACCGAGCCATCTGCTGAGTACTTCATAAACTGCGATTTTTGTGCTTCCTGTGTAAATGACCTGAATGCTGAGGAAAACTGCAAATGATCAGCAAGGCTTTTTGAAGAAGTGTTTTCAGCTTTGCGAATTTCCACTCCTTGTCTAACTATTTGTGTGTGTGGGCGCAGACTGGAGTTACAAATATGTCTCTGAGGCAAAGTGGCGCCGGAGCATACAAGGTCGTCATCCGCTGCCTCAGTCGCAGACTTCAAATTTATTAGATACAATCTAATGGAGTTACATTGCAGATTTTCTTCTAAGCTAAGGTGAGTCTTGTGGAAAGGCGGGGGAGGGGTAGGAAAGGAGCTTATCACCTTCAACATCATTGGTTTTAACCGTTTGGTTCCAGCTGCACACTACAAGCCCAACGTGGAGCCCATGGCAGTGCATCCAGCAGCTAAAGAACCAGGTATGTCCATCAGGAGCTGGAGAAAATGTAAAAGGTAATAAAGACTTCAGTGTGGTCACTGTGTCTGCCTGATGTGTTGATAAGCAACAGTTTGTGAACATATTCTCCATATTAACCTTTATAAGATGGTCATAGTTGTGTTTAAAGCTTGTTTCACTGCCTGCAAGTAGCCAAAAGATAAGTGAGTGCAGCTTTAATAATACTTACAGTGGCAAAAAAGGTACTGGACCTTTGTCACGGCAGACATATTGACATGAAATCGCTGGGAAACATAGGTGTAGTCCAGAGAGTCATTATGCACAAGAGCAGCACCTTATTGTCACTGGGAACAACCTGTGTTTACCCTGCTGTTTCCCCACAAAACGGCTGCTTCAAAGATCAAATCAAATCAAATCAAATTTTATTTGTATAGCCCGAAATCACAATTTACACATTATCTCACTGGGCTTTTGACAAACTGTACAGAGGTGACATCCTCTGCCCTTAGACCCTCGAACCGTGTGAGGAAAAACTTAAAAAACCCTAAACAGGGAAAATAAGAAACCTCAGGAAGAGCCACAGAGGAGGGATCCTTCTTCCTAGGACGGACAGACGTGCAATAAATGTCACTTGTACAGAACACAAAAACATGACAACAACAGTTCATTTAGAATGCATAAAACATCCATGAGTGCCAGAGTCTGTGGATTCTATGAGTTCGGATGTATGGAAAGTCTAGTGATCCAGACGCAGGTGGACTCTGTTGGTCCAGGAGTCATTGTACTCCATGTAGGAAGATCTGAGTGTTGCTGAGTCCAAGAGTATGTAGAATCTGTAAATCCAGGGATATGTGAAGTGTAGTGGTCCAGAAGCAGGTGTAGTCTATTGATCCAGAAGCCATTGTGATCTGTGGGTCCCGATTTGCACTTGGAAATCCAGCCTAGGATCCAAGTCACAGGATCCAAGTCACAGGATCTCCTTTCCTAATGTGGCCAGGGGGCATCAGGCAGGACCACAGCAGCACCTCCCACCGCGACCTAGAAAAACCTGCAGGATGGTAAAGCACAACGACTCCGGGGAAGAAGTAAAGTTAGTGTAAGGATATGGACATTTACAGGAGCAGAGAAGGAGTCGGAGTCAGAGGGGGGAGAGAAGAAAGCTCAGTGAATCATGGAGTGTTCCCCCAGCAACCTAAGCCTATAGCAGCATAACTAAGGGCTAGATAGGCCAGCCTTAACTATAAGCTTTATCAAAAAGGAAGGTTTTAAGCCTACTCTTAAAATCAGAGAGTGTGTCTGCCTCCCGTACCAAGACTGGAAGATAGTTCCACAGGAGAGGAGCTTGATAGCTGAAAGCTCTGCCTCCCATTCTACTTTTGGAAATTCTTGGGATCACCAATAACCCTGCATCCTGGGAGCGTAAGGTTCTGGATGGGCGATAGGGTACTATGAGCTGTTCAAGATAAGATGGTGACTGACCATGAATAGCTTTGTAGGTGAGAACAAGGATTTTAAATTCTATTCTGAATTTAACTGGGAGCCAGTGCAGAGAAGCCAGTATGGGGGAAATATGGTCTCTGATATTAGTTCTAGTCAGTACACGCGCTGCTGCATTTTGGATTAACTGAAGAGTTTTTAAAATTTTGTTAGGGCAACCTGAAAATAAAGAATTACAGTAGTCCAGCCTGGAAGTAACAAACGCATGAACTAGTTTTTCTGCATCTTGTTGAGACAGGATGTGCCGGATTTTAGCAATGTTACGGAGGTGAAAGAAGGCGGTCCTTGAAATCTGTTTAACATGTGATTTAAAAGACAGCTCCTGGTCAAAGATAACACCCAGGTTTCTGACAGTGGTGCTGGAGGCCAAGGCAATGCCATCCAGATTAACTATGTTGCTGGATAATGAGTCTCTAATGTGTTTGGGGCCCAGCACAATGACTTCAGTTTTGTCAGAGTTTAACATTAAAAAGTTATGAAACATCCAGTTTTTAATGTCCTTAAGACATGACTGTAGATTAGCTAACTGATGGGTTTCATCTGGCTTCATTGATAAGTATAGTTGTGTGTCATCTGCATAACAGTGAAAATGTATGGAGTGCTTTCTAATAATTTTACCTACAGGAAGCATATATAGAGTAAATAGTAATGGTCCAAGCACAGAACCTTGTGGGACTCCATGACTAACCTTGTCATATCTTGATGATTCATCATTAACATGAACAAAATTATATCTATCAGATAGGTAGGACTTAAACCATCTTAGAGCAGATCCTTTAATGCCAATTTGGTGTTCCATCCTCTGTAGTAAGATGTGATGATCGATAGTGTCAAAAGCTGCACTAAGATCTAATAAGACTAGTATAGAGATAAGTCCTGCATCAGATGCAGTGAGGAGGTCATTTGTAACTTTTACCAATGCCGTTTCTGTGCTGTGATGCTTTCTAAAACCTGACTGAAACTCTTCAAATAGACTATTATACTGAAGAAAGCCACATAGTTGTTTCGCTACTGCTTTCTCTAGAATCTTTGAAAGAAAGGGGAGGTTGGATATTGGTCTATAGTTGGCTAAAACTTCTGGGTCTAGGGTAGGTTTTTTTAGGAGCGGTTTAATTACAGCTACTTTAAATGACTGGGGCACATAACCTGTTACAAGGGATAGATTGATAATGTTTAGTAGTGGATTTCTAATTAGGGGTAAAACCTCTTTGAGCAACCTAGTAGGTATGGGGTCTAGTATACAGGTTGATGATTTAGATGAAGATAATGTTGTCGTTAGTTCCTTAAGGTCAATTGGATGGAAGCTTTCCAAACACACATCAGGACTAATAACAGCCTCTATAATTCCTGTTGCTGAACTGGAATCTGTGGAGTGTAGGATATTTTCTCTGATAAGTCTAATTTTATTATTGAAGAAGTTCATAAAATCATTACAGGTGAGGGCTCTAGGAATGCATGGTTCAATAGAATGATGGCTCTCAGTCAGCCTGGCTACAGTGCTGAAAAGGATCCTGGGCTTATTCTTGTTTTCTTCTATCAACGCTGAATAGTAGTCTTTTCTTGCTCGGCGAAGGGCCTTCCTGTATACTTTAAGGCTATCCTGCCAGGCCATGTGTGGCTCTTCCAGTTTAGTGGAACGCCATTTCTTTTCAAGTTTATGAGTTTTCTGTTTTAACTTGCGAGTGTTAAGATTATACCACGGAGCTAGTCTCTTTACTGGTTTTGTTTTCTTTTTAACTGGGGCAATGGAATCGAGTGAAGCACGTAGAGAGCCGGCAGTGAAATCGGCAAGGTGATCAAGCTGGGAGGGGCTAAATTTAAGATATGACTCCTCTGTTATTTTGGGATATGGCACTGAAATTAATGCAGAGGGAATAATTTCTTTAAAATTTTCAACAGTGTCCTCAGATATGCATCTGCTATAATAACTAGTGACTCTTGGTTTATAGTTGATGAGCAGAAATTCAAATGTTAGAAGATAATGATCTGATAAAAGCAGATTTTGCGCAGAGACATTTAAATGCTCAATTTCAATGCCATATGTCAGAACAAGATCAAGGGTGTGATTAAAAGTGTGTGTTGATTCTTGTACACACTGACAGAAGCCGAATGAATCTAATAGTGAGAGAAATGCCGTACCAAGGCTGTCGTTTTCAATGTCTACATGGATATTAAAGTCACCTACAATAATGACTTTATCTGTTTTGAGGACCAAAGCTGAGAGAAACTCTGAAAATTCAGATAAAAATTCAGTGTAGGGTCCAGGTGCTCGATACACTATAACAAACATAATTGGAGTTTTCATGGTTGGATCGGAAATGCTAAGAATGAGATTTTCAAATGAACTAAATTTTTGTTTGGGCTTAGGGTTTATTAATAGGGCAGAATTGAAAATGGCTGCAACTCCACCACCTCTGCCAGTGTCTCTGGGAATGTGTGTGTTAATGTGACTGGGAGGAGTGGATTCATTAAGACTTACATATTCGTCTTGGCACAGCCAAGTTTCAGTAAGGCAGAATAAATCAATATTGTTATCTGATATAAGCTCATTTATTAATACACCTTTAGATGATAGGGATCTGATATTCGAGAGTCCACATTTAAGTCTCTTTACTTTGTAAACTGCCTCATTAGTGGTGTTGATTTTTATTAAGTTCCTATGTGAACTCTTATTTGATTTAGTGAATTTAGTGAATTTATGTGGACAGGGGACAGACACAGTCTCTATGGGGTTGTAGGTGGATGACTCTAAAGGAAGCGCAGAGAAGCGTGTAAGACTGCAACTCTGCTTCCTGGCCTCAACTCTGAATTGTCAATTTGGCTGACTAATAAATCTGGCCATATTTCTAGAAATGAGAGCAGCTCCATCCCAAGTAGGATGGATGCCGTCTCTCCTCATTACAGGTCTTGCCCAGAAAGTTTGCCAATTATCAATGAAACCCACGTCGTTTGCTGGACACCACCTCGACAGCCAGCGGTTGAACGACGACATGCGGCTAAACATATCGTCACTGGTCAGGTTAGGCAGGGGACCAGAGAAAACTACGGAGTCCGACAGTGTTTTGGCAAGATGCCTCGATATGTTGGTAAGAATGTGCTTACGAAAGTCCTGAATCCACCCATTAAGAGTTCATGTAGTTGTTGAATGGATGGACGATCTGAAGTCGTATTTCTACCACCAAAATTTCTTTTCAGCCCTTTGACTTTCAGTTGATGAATGCACCCTGCAAAAAAAATATTTGTGCCTCAACAGCAGCCCTGGGCAGTGTGTGTGTGTGTGTGTGTGTGTGTGTGTGCATAATTTAAACAATAGTTCTGTGTGTGTGTGTGAACCAGAGAAAGAGGGGTTGAGAGTGTTTATTGTCTGGAGTGTGGATGAATTGTAGATTTTGCTCTCCCACATCTCCCTGCCTTTTGACCCTCTCTGTGTTTGCTGGCTTGAATCCTAGACCACCTCCACACACACACACACACACACACACACACACACACACACACACGCACACACACACACACACACAGGTACCTGTTGCCAAACCAGCGGGTGTGAGCCTCTCTCTGCAATCAGAAGTCAGTGACAAGAGCAGAAATGTCACCTTGGTTCTCTGCTGCATCTGAAAAATTCCATAAAACCCTAACTGAGGCTCACACACAGAGCAGTGCCTGTAAAACTGCTCTTTATGTGAATTCATTTTATGACTTACCCCTCTGTGAGTTATACGAACATAAGTGGTGCGAGCTGATAATCCTTTACACTGTTGTCGGAGATCCTCTGAAATTTAGGATGAACCACAAAGTGTTTATTGTCTCATTAGGCACTGACAATCCATAAAAATGTTTACTAGTATGACCTCAGGGTTTTAATTTGGACAGCAACAATGCTTTCAACAACAATTTCTCGCCACCTAAACCAATCATCTGGTAATCCCTCCCTGAAAGTATGTGGTGTGAGACTGTGCTTCAGTACTGTACCGAAAATAGTAACAAATAATAAAATGATGATAATAATAATAGTAATAAAAAAAAGTTTATCAAATGCGCCATGAACATTTGTGCTCACAGTATCACTGTTTGTCCCAAATAATAGATATAAATGTTTGTGTTCGCCATTGTTTGGCCAAACTGAGGACAAGAACCTGATACAGAGGAACTACTCTGGTCTGAAACATGCCATTGAAACTTTAAGAGGGTTGAAGCTATTTGACCAGTCTGGATTTCCAATACACAGATAGAAGATTGTAGGTCTATGACTGAAACCTCGTCTGTTTCTCAAAAAGTGCTTAAGTGCTGTAACAAAGTACTTGTACTTCACCATTTTACCCCAATGGTTCTTGGGAAAAGGTCAGGTGGAGTTCTTAGAGAGTACCACCGCTTGTTACTCTTGGTATTAGACATACATACTAAATAGCCTACAGGGTAGATACTGTGTTGGAGTATTGTTATAGTTTTGAAGAAAATTAAAATGTCTTTATATTTTCAATACAAAGGAAAAACAGAAGACAACACAGAGGTTAGATTTAAGATTTACTGCTTTCTATTCAAACAGCTTATTAGAACTGCTCATGTTTAAGAACTAAAGCAGAGGATAAAATAAAGTGTAGTTTGTATATTCACAGTAGATCTTTTGACACCTCAGAGCAGGAAAATCTCAGGTGTGAGTAGTAAACTTAATTATGACAGCGTTCCATTTATGCACGTCATATCATTTAGAAAATCAACATCCCATTTCATTCCTACATAGACCAACACGGCCATTCAACCATTCATGGCACAGTTATTCATGGGTAACAACCAAGATAAAAGATAAAAGATTACTAATGCACCAGGACTCTCAACTTTAAAGTATGAAGCTACTGTATCTTGATCACGCAGAAATCAATTTCTCCTGTTTTCATTGCACTGAAAACCTTTGTCTCCTCTAAGCGCCATCCAACTGTGCAGCTAATGCGTAGTCACTCTTCAACAGAGATTCTCTCTATTCGTTTAACAGAAGAAATGGTGTCTGTTCAGATGTAACAGATGCATTATTTTCTGCAGAGTGGCGCTGTCTGTGGTTTGGCTCGGAAAGGCTGAAGAGGAAGCACTAAACTTAAATGGCAGGGTTTTGCCATTTAAGTCGGTTTTTGTGTTACGTGGGCGACAGACAGACAGAGATTCCC
The DNA here is from genome assembly GCA_001698575.1 of Mola mola. NCBI lineage: Eukaryota > Metazoa > Chordata > Actinopteri > Tetraodontiformes > Molidae > Mola > Mola mola. Next base: position 3,263,147 of record KV751356.1, on the reverse strand, counting down.
TGTTTTTATAAAAGGATGTGCCGAAATTTGACCTTTGCACTTAAAAAGAAAAAAAAAGACGATGATGCAATTCTAACTCTTCTTTCATTGTAGTCCTGAAATATATAAGGAGCTCTCATATTCATTTAGAGAGACTGAAGAAAACAAGACATCATTATGGACTGCTGCTAATGAATTCACACTACTGAAACAGAAGAAAGGGCTAAGAAATTTTAGAAAGTCTGTTTAAGTACATTTGGATACATTTTAATGTTTTGTCAATCTGTTCAGTCTGTTCAAAGTCGTAGATGTTAAAAGTTCGTTGCCATGTTAGTCGGCGTTTTATAGTTTAAGCAGAGGGCAAAGGTTCAGTGAATACATGCCCTACAGTTATAACATTTATTGGTCTCTGAACCGGACAGTAGTCATTGTGATGGCTATAACAGTTTAAATCCATTGTGTCTGCACAGTAAATATTAGGGTAAACATCACTATTATCAGTAGTATCAGTCAGTCGATTATGTAAAAGCCAAAGGAAGTTACTTTCCCGCTAGTTTTCCTCGGCAGAAGGAATCAATGTGGCATGAAGAAGCATTGATGTGACCTTGCTTCCCTAGACTCCACCAGTTTAGTGCTCCATGCATCCACCTTGTTCTGCTTAACATCTTTACAAGACTGTAATAAATATTCATATTATATCTTACACCCTCCGTTTCTCTCCATTTTATGCACTTCGCTTTACTAGCTCAACTTTGCATAACTAAGTTTGCAATTACTGTAAACTACAGATTCTAGATGAGCAAAGTTCTTGTTTACTGCAACATTCCATCAACCCACATTTTAGAGTTTCATCATCGTCAACAAGAATAAATTGATTGTTTCACTACGAAGCTAACTTAATTTTGATAAGATTTTAATGTGAATTGTAAAAGAATTCCCGGAACATATGGAAACATAACCGACTTGCAGCTACTACCATTGTTTCTCAAGTTGCACCTGATTGTTTTGCTGTTGAACTGCTAGTAGAAGAAAATCGAATGACTGTGAGAAACACAAGCAGGATGAGTCACAGCTGTCCCCACAGAATGTGGTGTGGACTCTATAAAAATAAAGATTTTTCTAATAAAACTTGGTACAGCATTCTATCCAGTGTTTGGCACGATATCGGGATGGTGTTTAGGTTGTCCAGCTCTGTTTTTTGTTTTTTTTTTTTGGTATGCAGTAAAATCCCTGCTGTCAGTAATTCCTGACTGAGTCGAGTTTTCTCTGAATAGAAATCAAAGTTTCATTTGTCATAAAATAAATATTTCTTCACAGAAATTGATTGTTCAGCAGCAGTCCAGCAAGCATGAAGGCAAAAGGGGATTTCAAATGTACAAAGAATGTTATGATGTCCCAGTTTTACCTACCACAATGTTGTTAGCGTCAGCAAAAAGTAATAAGCAGCTAATGCAAAAACACAGGGAAATTTTCCAATAAAAAGCTATAAACTAACAAATGATCCCTTCAAGCAAAATGAAGGGTTAACAGACTTACATAAAGGAGTCGGGCTGGAGTGAGGTGCGTTAACACGTTACTCTCATTCATACAAGCCGACAGCAGAGTGTCATCAGTGGCTAACAAGCTACACATTTGTTATGCAACCACACAAGTCTATTTAGGGCATCTTCAGAGGAATATGTTCATCAATAATTGAATGGCTCCCCCTGTTTCAGAGTGGGCTGGTTTAATGTTGATCACACATTTACAGTAAGGGAAGCTGTAATTTATCAAACATAAACTGTACCATATACATTGTAGTGGTACCCTGAGCATTCACTGATAGCTATCCTCTGTGGAGCTTCACCTGGAATTCGAATATGTAAAGTTGTAATGTGACTCCCAACTGCCCCATTTTACATAATGACTGTCTTTATTGTATGATGATCCCCCTCTTGATTGTATTGGGTCCTGAGCTCAGCGACAAATCATTTTATGTTTAGACAAGCTGCCACCTTCCCATCATCTTTGATCACTCACAATTTAGTATGACTGTTCTTCAGAGAGTCTTTCAGTGGGTGTTAATGGTTCAAGGGGCTAAACTTGCAAGCACAAATTTTATTTGCGAGAGAGCCTTGACCTTAGTGAACAGCACACAAACAGATCTGGGCTCAGTGTACGACCTGTTGGCCATCCACCTTCTCTGTCTGCTTCTATGGCTTCAGACTGCAGGCAAATCTGATTTTCTTCTCCAGTCAGACATTTTTAGCAGACTATTTGCATCGTTCATGAGACATGCTTTGAATCCATGTTCTATGGACAGATAATTGATGAGCAAAAATATCCAGAAGTAGGGATTCATTTAACTAAATCAACTAAATTCCAGATATGCTAAAGGAACAAAAGAATTAAAAGAGAAGTCTTTTGGCCACTTGGCAACAACAGAAACAAGTTTTGAACACAAAAATGACAAAATTACTACAAAATATCTCTCCTACTATGACATATTACTTATTATCTTCTTATTCTACGGAGAACTCAAATTTAATAGCAGCATTGTTTGTCTTTCAGCTCTGTTTTTGGTCTCAACCAACACTTGAGTTGAGTTTAGTGTTAAGCATTCAGTGAGGATTAGGGAATGCATGTGTATGAAAGGTGTCAGGGTCCGGTAGTGTTACGGTATCTGTCTGTTAGGGTCATTCCGTGTTTCCTGTTTTACTTTGAAGTTTTTTTTGTGTCTTATTTCCCATGTCCTGTCAAGTCTTCTCCCTCAGGTGTGTGTGATTACCTCGCCTCCCTAATGTGTCTCACCTATGTCTAATCGTCTACCCCTCCCTTGTGTATTTAAACCCCGTGTTCCTTTCCTCCTGTGCCGGATTGTCCTTTGCTTGTTAGTTCGATCTCCCGGTGTTGACCCATTTTCTGATTAAAACGGCTTTTATTGAGAACCTCCCTTTGTGTCTCTGCGTCGTGAATCCTCCAGAATCTGTACCTGATAAAAGGGTCCAAAGATCATCGTCATTCCAAGTGTTATATCAATAAGCAACACACTCCTACGTTTGGAAATGGTTGCCGTTTGGTTAGACTAGGTTAGGCACTAGAACTACTTGTTTGCTGGTTTTACACAAACAGGACACCAACAGCTATCTCCTGGGCAATAAACTTTGTTGCACTCATCCATCCACCATCATCTGGCTCCTATGTGGTCACTTTAGACTACATCAGATTAATAATGGGGATGAAGAATGGTCAGATAGTTGTGATGTTGTGGTTTTGTGGTCGCTGGCAAAACATCGGTGGCTTCTGTTGTGCCCTAGTATAATCACCTACCTATCTCTCTTCATTGTTCTTTAAAAGAAATTCCAATGGGTCCAACTTGCTCCCACAATCTGATTGATAAAAGTAACTCAGTCTCCCAACTTACAATATTTGTCGAAATCATGGAACAGAAGTATAGAGAAAAACAGAGAGGGCAACACGACAGCAGCAAAAAAAGAAAACAGGCAAGAGAAATTTGAAAGGTGAACCTTACAATAATTACACAGACAGTCTGAGTATAAGAAGGTTTACAGACCTAGTTCCCAGTTCAACTTAGTCCCACTGTAATTACCATAACTGCAAACTTGAGTCCTCAGGGCGTGAGGGGCTGGCTAACTATGGGACACAATTCATGTGGGGACACACAGCATATATGCTGATCTTGGCACACATACTGGCTTGTTTCACCCACACTAGTCAGTCTAAAGGATGATATAAAAGTAATTAAGATGATAAGACTCAAAAAATATGAATGTGGTGAGTATAGTTACAAGTAAAAAACATGAAAGCTGAAGTCATTATTGTGTGAATACCTTGAGTGATGTCACATTCAGCTTTAAAAGATTTATGGGGTTCACACACAGTATCTAAGGAGCAGGAACCCTATAAGACCAGCAATAATAATCCTAATGTATCCAAGAACAAAATAAATGTTTTTTTGCTTTTTGTTTTTTACAAAATACTGACAAAATATAAATAAATAACTCAATTAACAAAAAAACAGCATTTATCATTGTTATTGTTACCCCCTCTGTTGTTATATTCTTTGTCACAATGACTACCTCTGTTTACGTTTTAATAATCATTTTATTTGTTCCTTCACCTTTGGCTCCCCTTCTTTTTACACCTCTCTTCAATTTCTCTCCTGTTCTGTCCTTTAACCTTGTGCCTGCCTTTGCTGTCTCTACCCCCCCTAAAGAGGAGCCTGTCTACATTTTTCATCATTCCACTCCTCCATTCTGACACTTCTTTCACCTCCTTCCTCCCTTCCCCCACCTTTGCACCTTTTTACCTCTTCCTGCTTTCATTCATGTCCTTCCCTCTCTTCATCTTTCCTCACTTTACACCCTCTGTTCCCCACATTTCATTCTTCTCCTTCATTACGATTACTCTTTTTATCTCATTGTCTGCCCACTTCTTGTCAGCCTGTCATTTTTCTCCTCTTATCCTCTCTTTTCCTCTCCTATTTTTCATTTTCTCCTCTCACCTTGTCTCTCAACCATTTTCCTTTTCTGTCTTCTTTTCTCCCCTCTCCTCATCCCCCACTTCTCATCCTCTTGCATTCTGCCGCAGCAAAGGACAATGATTTCATTCATGCACGCCTTGGGAAAATGTTTATGGCACTTCGGAGTGATGAGGGAAACTGGTGCAGCGCCACCAGGCAGCCAGCCAGCCAGGGGACCCTCGTACCTGACATGTGGGAGGGATGGAATGAAATAGAGAGAAAGGCTCCTTTTGAATGTCACCCAGTAATCCAACACTCTGCATCGCTTCCTCTTTTCGTCATCCTGTGCCTTCGAGCCTCGCCAGAATTTCCCTTTCCCTTCTGCTCTCTCACCCCCTACCATTTAATATCCTGTCTTACTTACAGGTAAAAGCATTTCTTCTCCCAAGGAGCGACACTTTCACCTTTATGAATGTTCATGAGACTGCAGAGTGGGATTTGAGAGCGATTGTGTGAATTTAAATGGTAGGAATGTCAATGTGACGGCTGTGAATTTAATTACAGACTTACTTTACAGACTTACTTTAATTACATTTAATTCGAGAGGAGTCCTCACAAAACCCTGAATACTTTGGTTTTGCCTGTTTTTCTCTGTATCTCTTCACTCTCCGCTAATCTAATTGGTTAATTTGAGCAGTAAACTGTGGAGTGGGCAGAGGGGCTGAACCAATGTGTCATCCTTTAAGTGAACTGAACGGTTGGATGATGCGCTGAATTTTTTGGTCCAGTGTGAAGAAAATAAAGATGACAGTGTCAATCTGTACAGAGCATTTACACAACACTAATCTTTGTTGTTAACAGAAGCTGAAGTGACTAATATTAAAAGGGTTACTCACTGGGGCAAGCAGAGGTGAAAAGGGTACTTGGCTACATTATTTATTCAAGTGAGAACTTTACTTAAGTACAAGTAAAATTATTAGACTAAAAGTGTACTCAGTAAATGTGTGGAATTTTCATATAAAGTCACCAAGAGTAACAATTTCAATTTCAACATGAAGTTACCAAGCCTTCATACGTAATGTAGCAAATGGTGGTGCAATCAGTGATTGATTGATTGATTGATTGATGCGAATTGAAGCCATCTTTAAATCCACAGAGGTACAATAATGGTAACATTAACCCATATTGACGTCATCCTTGATTTAAGGATACTTATTTTTATTCAGGAATGGATTCATCTTAAAATGTAGTGAGGTGCAACACTTGTTTTAAAAAATACAATTGCTGCTTTAAAATAATTCTAGTATACAAAAACTTAATCACAGTAATTTCAACCCCACAAAGAATGATTATCACATGCTGTTGTTCCCCTCAGCTCTAAAAATCACTTGCTTTGTTTGTATGAACTGCACCTTTATAGATTTGGTTCTCATCATCTCATCAAATTGTGATAAACTTGCTGTACGCTACAGATACAATTAGCAAAGAGCTGGTGAACATAGTGGAGAATTTGGCAGGATTAGAGACCAAGGTGAGGATTGAAGAATATTGGACTTGTGTGTTGGGTGGCTGAATCATTGTGGCTCCGCTTTGTGTTGGTTTGTGTTAACAGACATCTATTTTCTTCTGTGGTGGCTAAAGTAATATTGTATTAGCTACATCATTTACTAACAGTAATATGTCATTTTAAAACCCAGTTCAAGAGATGTACACTCTTACAGTGAAATATAATGATATTTTAGAAAGTATGTGTTTTTCAAAATTAATTTTTTAAGCTGTATGCTATAATTATCAAAATTAAAATACTAAAATGCTTGAAACATCTTGCTTTATGTGTAATGAGTCTGAAATATAGCAAATTTACACTGTCTAATTTTTGTGTTTTGAGATGCACTTTGTAAAAGATTTCAAACACAAAAGAGGACAAAACAAATGAACATACTAACAATTTAAAATAATTGATGTGGAATAGAATAATAACCAACACTGTAATCTCTTAAACAGTGAACTGAAGCAAGCTAAAATCACTAATGAAGACTAAAGAGCCTCAGAAAAAGCTAGAAGTGGACTATGAGTTGGAGATTAATTTATTTATGAATATGGGATCAGACTATGAAACAAAATGTGTACAGAGCACCGGGGAGAACTGATAGCAGAACATTATGTCAGAATACTTCTAATGGGGTTTCAGATTCATTTGATGACAGAAAATAATCTCAGCATAGGTGCACCTCCCAGGGAACCATACAGGAATCACAAAGAAAATGTTTCTTTTCCAATCTATTGTAGTTGAAATGATATGAACAGTTTAAATACAGTATGTCCCAAGAAGTCAATGTAAAATCTGATCATGTTTCATAATAGATTTTGCTAACGGATTTGAGGATAAAGGAGGGAGGAAGATGATTCTTCTTACCTAAGAATTTAGAGAACTCAAACATAACTTATCACTGCTAATGTTTGGGGAAAAAAAATTGCTCCAACCCTACAATAATGATTCTGAATTGTAGTGACATTTACTGCAACTTTTAAGATCTTAAAGGTCATCTTTAATTTTAAAACCTGTTAGTCTGACAAAAAGTTACTAGGCAAATTCACTACTGCACTGCCTGTAAAGATTTTCATTGTCATCATTACCTTGTTAGAACAATTTACTGTGTGCAGTATGTCGAGTATGAGAATAAACTGTATAAAAATGACCAAGTAAAAACAATTAAAGTAAGTAAAGAGTAAAATTGGATCACTCTCATTAAGTCAGATTCAGAGGATTATTACCGTAAAGCAATTCCTTAACCTCTACCCAACTGTAACCTAACCCCTAAAACAAAGATTTAACTAACAAACTCACTCAAACACCACTTTTGAAATTGTGAGGACAAGCCAAACTACCCTCACTTTGCACAAATGTCTGTACCGTGTATGTTAAATTGAGCATTGCATTAGTTCTGTCAGGTCATGGAAGTCAAGCTAAGCTCTAAGTTTCTGCTAAATCAGCTGATTCGCCTCTTAATATTCAATTGGACTAAGCTGTTTGCGCCGGCCTACTCCTCCCTGCATCCTCTGCAAGCTTTTTTGCAGCCCTCCTCCACCCCAGCTCCTCCTTTTATGCTTCATGTGTCTTAATCAGTGTTATTTCTGTTATCATTGATGCCTGCTCTCCTCTGTACTGGGGGGTATTTGCTGCTTATCTCCCTTCCTTAGCTTACCATGTAGAAACGTGGATAGGCAGGGAGCACCTAGAACAGAAATATACTGCCAGATAAAACTTATGCTAACTGGAATCTAAGTTTCTTGGACTATAGTGACCCTGACTGAAATACTGTTTTTGGTTTGAACTATCTATCAAGTATAAGAAGTATAGTACCACCAGAGAATCATTTTATTTTGGTAGAAACTTACGGTGCAAGCCAAGAGGGAGTGTCCTTTTATCTATGACATTAACACATTAACACTAGGTTGGATTTTTTATTTGACCCAGTATTCACGAGCCAAATGCTGCCAGCAAATCAAACACGCCACCAAGCTGAAATAACACCACACATATTACCATTAAGGCGGCACAGTGGTGCAGTTGTTAGCGCTGTCGCTTCACAGCAAGAAGGTCCTGGGTTCGATTCCCGGGTCAGTTTGCATGTTCTCCCTGTGTCTGCGTGGGTTCTCTCCGGGTACTCCGGCTTCCTCCCACAGTCCAAAAACATGTAAAACTGGGGGTTAGGTTAATTGGTCACTCTAAAGGTTTGAATGTGAGTTTGAATAGTTGTTTGTCTCTATATGTCAGCCCTGCGATGAACTGGTGACTTGTCCCCCCTTCGCCCGAAGACGCTGAGATAGGTTCCACCCCCGACCCCTGCGACCCCTAACAGGAAAAGCGGTAGAAAATGGATGGATGGATATTACCATTACATCCCAAACATCAGATGTAACATCAAACAATAAAGAGCCGCATCTACTTCCCTCACTTTGCATGTTTTTCCAGTCTATCACAAGCGGTGACACTTAGGACGAAGCTCCACCCTGCAAAAATCAGCCTCTACTTGAGCAAACTTTCACATCATTTAGTGCGGTAATGAGATGTTACTGGCATGGTAACACATTTCCACTCCGTCTAATTACTCACTTTTTTTCTCAGGAGCCAGTTATTGTACTGTTTGCAGTCAACACAAACTGATCCCACCTCTTGCCTACACTGCCTCAATTTCACCCATGTGGATTCCAAATTAAATTTTTGGCAAAAAGGATATTTTTCAAACGATAGCAGACTGATATATGATCTTATTTAAAATGCTGTTTTTTATTTGTTTGTTTCTTCATAAATTACTCATACTGCGTAGCAGAGCCGGCTGGCCCATTAGGCAATGTAGGCAAATGCTAAGGGTGCCACAAAATTGGGAAAAAATTCACCTTCAATATAATTATATTAAAACTAGTTATTACTATTAACTCTTAAAATGGAAAAGCTAACATAGTTTAAAATGTAAAGCAATGCCCAATTAATATTGCTACAAATGATAATACCAAATAATCCCTGTGCGGCATGGAGGGGTCTTAACTGTTACGGATCATTTGTAGAGATTAAACCTACTCAGTAGGTGTCTACATTGGCCTAATCTACGCTTTTATTATTTGTTGTATTTACATCTGGCTAGCTAACGTTTTTCCTGCTTTTAATAGTCAATCAAAATGCTATTCCCTTTTCACCCCTTTATATATCAGATTTTTAACTCTAGTTGTTCATTGTGTTACAGTTCAAATTGTCTAAAGCTTGTTAATTGTTTTAAACTTTACATCAGTGTTAAAGTACACATTATTATTATTATTATTAATACTCCATAACGTAGCATTCCCACATGCCATATTAAACTGCAGTTTACTGCTTCTTTGCATCTGCTAATCAACATTTCACTGTAATGACAATAAAGTTGTATCTAATCTAATATGCATATCA
>KV751356.1:3204137-3232659 GCA_001698575.1 Mola mola | reverse complement strand
AACGAACAACTAGGGTTAAAAATCTGATATATAAAGGGGTGAAAATTGACTATTAAAAGCAGGAAAAACGTTAGCTGGCCAGATGTAAATACAACAAATAATAAAAGCGTAGATAAGACCAATGTAGACATCGACCGAGTAGGTTTAATCTCTACAAATGATCCGTAACAGTTAAGACCCCTCCATGCCGCACAGCTACAGAAATATAAAACTGGTTATTTACTGATTAGCATACCATGTTGAGGCTAATCGCTCAGAAGTAAGTTATCAACTTAACAGTACAACTGATGCTTCATATCATTACTGCATCTTTACTTTACCTCTTTCTTTCTTCTGTTTTTCCTCCTCTTCTTTTTTTTTTTTTCTTCTCTGTGCTCCGGACAGTTTAGGTCGTTTTGACATGTTTACAAAGTTCTCTGGGGTCACATCAATAAACTCGCCCCTCCCGCCACAGAGAGCGAGCAGGTATCGATCAGCCGGAGGAGGGGGGGGACTTATTTGTTATTATCATTTGTAGCAATATTAATTGGGCATTGCTTTACATTTGAATCTATGTTAGCTTTTACATTTTAAGAGTTAATAGTAATAACTAGTTTTAATATAATTATATCAAAGGTGAATTTTTTCCCGATTTTGTGGTACGCCCTGGAGGCCACGGCGCCCTTAGCATTTGCCTATATTGCCTAATGGGCCAGCCGGCTCTAACAGTAACAATATATGTGTGTGGCATTCAGTGGATGGAAGTTTTTGCAAAAACTTGTTCTGAAATTTAAGCTTTATTGCACACGTAAAATGCACCAAAATGAGGACAAAATGTCAGTACAGTGTTACGGGGGCACACAAATGATTGACATATAAAGACCCAGCCCAAATTTGAATTTGAATGACCCAAGAGTAAGACTTAATATCTTACCATTTACTTTTTTAATTTACCTCACATTTCTCATTCCATACCTCTCATCACCTCTCCGGGGCCCTCTTGGGAATGTGCCCCACACAAGTTTTACAACCTCAGAACCAAATCCATAAATCATTGACCTGTGGACATTTTAATTTAGGTTTGTATAAATTATAAGTTTGAGTGTTGCATGTGAGGGAGCAAATGAACCAAGGCAAGAAGTAACCTCTGTCCTCTGAACAAACTAAATAAAAACATTCTGTCTTGTGTGCAACTGGTTATTGGAAATCCATGTTTTGTTTTACTTTGTTTAAACCTGGGTGTGAAGCAAAAATAAATGGCCTGTTTTTTTGTTGTTTTTTTTTTTCCGGATGGATTAATCATATAAGTATAGGCAGTGTTAATAATTACTGAATACATGGATGCCTCAGCAAAACTCAACTGGAGTCATCTGAGATGTCAGCTGTGGCTCCAGGCTCTACTTGATTCTGGCAGCGAGCTCCAGCAGAACACTTGTGTGTTTTCCCAGCCATGTCCCATAATTTCTGATGTCTCACTTTCTCATCTATCACATTCTGTGACAAATGAGTTGGCTGAGTTTATTTTATCTGAAGGTGACCCTGCCTCCAAGTTTCTGCTCTTATCACCCTGTCAGAGAAGGGGATCATTTTTCAGAGTCCAGGCTGGCAGCAAAAAGAGATTTAGCCATTTTTTTGTCCAGTATTGTTTTTTGGTGCATTTTGTTTGTGCTCATAAAGATTTTTAAGATGTTTGATGGGAATATTTCAGCTCTCTGCTGATGTCACAAATAAACTTTGATAAAGCTCCAGCTAGATTATTTCATTATTTTATGAATCTATTATACTATATGATATGCCTATATTCGATTTATAAAACATGCTAAGCAATCCCAGTCAATGTAATTTGTAATTTATACAGCTCTTATAAATACATCTTGAATTCTGTCACAGATTTCCATTTACATAGTAAAATATATAAACTATATATGAAGTGAGACCATATCAGTGATAGAGGAGACAAAGTAAGGTATCATGTGACATTCAGTGGCCTAAATAACGTGACAGACATACAGTTTAGGATTGTGTTTTCATTGCCGTGACTGGAAAAATATGGTGATAATACTAAAAAGAAAAGGTCCCACCTAAAAATTCAATATAAAAGAGATGCAGTGCAGCAACAAATAATAACTGTAGGTCTGCTGATCCCCCACACCTTTAGTTGATAATTCACACTGTTAAAAATAAAGCTCAGGCAAAGTTCACAGGTCTCAACTTTGCTGAGAAATAAGATAAGATAATAATTTATTACTTTAGATGATTGTTTGAACTGACAGAAGACAATCAGTTTTACAGAGCTTTAAAGTCACCATTTTGTTTGACAGTAAAGAGGGAAAAATCCATCACCTTAAATACAATTTTAGCATCTTCTTTTAATGGCACCAATCAATTAATGTATTATGCATAATAAATCCTAAATCTAGGTATTGCATTTATACTAATGTGTGCATCTTTGTCTTCATTGGGCTTTAACCTGTTCTGACTGCATTCAAGCATGCAGCAAAGGAACAGAGGCAGAATTCACAAAGCCAGGTGGGATATTTGTTACAGACTGGCTTGGATAGGAAGAACACTCCTTTGGGAAAACATGTTTACTGCTTCCTTATTCCCCAGAGCGGTGTGCATTGAATGGGCACAAAAGGAACAAAAGAGAAAAGAGGCCAGCTATTGTGACAAGCCAGAGATAGAAATGATACACAACACTGAAAAACCCATGCCAGTAGATTTTTCAACACTTTGCTCTGTTTTTTTCATACACTTCTGAGCTTTTATAATTAGCTGCAACGCCACCTTATCCACAACATGCAAGGCAGCACAGTAGTGGTGTGTTTGACAGCAACCTCTAAACACAGAGTTCCATCCATGAAGGCATTAGGGTACCAAGCATTTGTTTCTCTTTTACTGCAACTGTTTGTGATCAGGACAATCACACACACACACACACACACACACACACACACATTGGTGGATTTGGGCTCATGCATAATTCAGATGTCTTTTGCTAGTGTTTCATTCTCACCTAAAAGAAAGGACATTTTATGCAATAATAAGCAAGTAGTATTGATTGTTCCAAATAATATTTGCTTGTCATTACTATTTTAGGGTGAACATGATTATGGCTGGCCTTCATGGGTTCCCCCCATAGCAGCTGAGCACCAGAAACCTTACCCCTCCCAATGGCAGCCCTGTGTTTTTGGACACTCCCAACACACATACAAAGACAAAGTAGTCCCTATGCTTTTTAGAAATAGCACAGAAACAGTATATGTGGAAAGAAATTGTGCAAATTCTGGTCCAGTGAGTTTTGATACTGATAGTAGTCTGTCCATGCCATCAGTTTTTCAGTATCTTTTTTTTTCCTCTGCCAATGACAGTTGTGGTGTTTTAATGTTTACTAAAACTTGCGGTTTTGGAAAGAAATACACAATAACCCTTTAAAGAATGGAATGCCTGTATATGGTAAAGTAAATAACACCCAACTGTGTAAGAAATGAGGATGCAGTGCCCCCTATAGAGTACCCTGACAATGATGAAATCATAATGTAGGGTCATTTCTAACTTGCTCTGTTTCCAAATGATTCAATTGCTATGTAGCAGTCACTAATTTAATAAGTAATCTATGTTATGTCACCATATCATATCATAAATGATCTAATTGTATTAAACTGAAAGTCAGCTTTATTGTCAATTCTGCCATATGTAAGAGACACCTTTCAGAGGATCGAAATATTGTTTCTCTCGTGCCCATGGTGAGTGCATAATAATGTCTCCATTAAAGATCTCGTAAGCACTGATAATGGGATGGATTACCAAATATCTAATAAAAATTCTGAACCACTAATATTATAAGAATAATGTAATTAAAGCCATTCACTTGATTATTCAGTTACTTTCTGTAATGTGGGACAGATAAGACAATGAATTGATAGGTGCTGCCTTTAACTCAGCAGGTATTAAGATAACAGGAAATGATATCAAGGCTTGACATTAGCAACCAATATAGTTCCACTTTCAATGGAAAGTCTCATTAGCCATAGCTTCCAATTTTTAATGTGAAACATGATTTGAGCTGTATTTTTTGGTTGTCCTAAATGTTGAATGTTGAAAATGGTATAACAATTTAGAAAAAAATACAAATCATACACATGCACCGTTCAGAGAGAGAGGTCATTTCAGACAGATGGTGTTCCTTTAGGCTGCTGAGATGAGTGTGCATAACTGCATAGAATGAAGGCTGATAAGTGGCCGATACGCTACAGGACATCCCCACAGGAAAAATTGATCTTCCAGTATTATCAAAAACTGCATACAGGGCAAAGACAAAGACAGACAGGAAAATAAACATTTCAAAACGACTGTCCAGTAACAGTCCTGCCCCTTTTCAAGGGCTCTGCGACACTCTTAAAAGGATGGGCAGAGCTACAGCCACAGAGAACAGCAGTAACACCATCATTACCTGTTCAGCCTGCTGTCACCTGCAAGAAATAGAGTAGTAAATATGGAGCAGAACCACAAACTAGGTTCATTATATAATCTTGTGGTGTAAAATTGGAATTAAAATCAAACTAAAATCTTCTGAAAAAATATAATACAATCAACATTACATTATAAAATGCTGATGTCACCAGCATTAGGTACATGTTAACATCATATCTGCCAGCAGCACTTTTCCTCTCAGAGTTAAGCTGTCGAATTTTCAATTTGGAAAAAATATCGATAATAGCACCAAAAGTGAGCATAATTATGACTTCTGACTGACTTTAATCAATGTTTTTTCGTGTACATGTGAGTACATGTTTGTAATTAACTTGTACAACATGTTTATATTCTGATCATTATTGCAGGTTATGTATGTGTGCGTATGCATGCATTTTTACCATATGGATCCATGCATGCCTATGATTTTTTGTGACTGTTTGTATAGATTTAGTGTATGCAGCGTGTTTGTCTTAGTGGACTGACAACAGAGCAAGGACTGAATTTATGTGCAGGTCATTGTGCATCTTGCAGATTCAGGTGCAGTCACTCAGCGTCCGTCTGTGCTCAGGATGGAAATCCCTCCACCATGGCACGCATACCAATAAAATCTAATAACCTCCCACTGCATTCGAAGCCCATTTGCTTTGAGGGGAACAATGCGCCTGATAAACTTAGCAGGTGATCCTACAAAAGCACAATTTTCCACACTTTATGTGTTAGATTGAGTGGGGGCTCTTGCTTGTCTGTTCACATGGGGACAAAACTGACAAGGGCACTGGGATAATTGGATTGATGTTGAAATGTACGGCCATCAGCTTCTTATTTAATTCCTCTGACTGACTCATTAGAACTGGAAGAAGCACTTTAATTATTTTCAGTGACGGCTAATTAAGGATGGAAGTATGGTGTGAATGAAAATAAATGAAAGGTGGGCATCGGCTTGGGCTTGTTGATGGCACTGTGAATTTTCCATTTCAAAAGAAAAACTGGTATATAACTTTTTTAATTGCAGAGTATGAAAATAATTAAATAATATGGTAATATTTTTTGCTAGGATGTATATTGTAATTTGAGAAACTTTTTCTGGAAGGGCTGGTTTATGTTTGACCCTAAGCTAATGGCTCTCAGTAATGTCAAGGACCCTGACACTGGTAGACCATAGACCTTGATTTGGTTATTAATGTTTTATTATTTAATACATTTAGTCTTTGTGGATTGTTAAAATAGGCCAATTTCCATGACTCTTAACATTTAGAGCAGGTCGAGACCAAATTCTATTGTTGTGATTTTTTTTCCCACCAAAATTCCAATGTGGCTTTAAAATGACTTGGATGTAATTCTACACCTTTGTCTCAACAAGTGTCCGTTGGGATCTATGAATGTACTATTAGGCCTGCCTGTATCACTGCGGTTCGGAGGAGCCAGAGCTTACCTGCTTACCATCTTCCTCTTCAACTTTTAGGCTGAAGTGTCAAGATTCAGGTGCATTCATATTCATGTTTCACAGTGAAAGTTCCACTCCTCCTTTTCGTACACTACAAAGAAACCCAGCTGCAGATACTAGCAACCTCCCAAATACACACACACGCACATACACACAGAGGAGTGCATAAATCCACCAGCGACTGACGATTTCAATTCCTTTTGATATGATATTCACATCTGCTAAGAGTAATCCTCTGAACAGTATCTCTAGAATCTCTTCTCCACAGCTACGCCTTTACCCAATCTGCTCTTTATAATAAAGCCCCCTTGCTTTTGGCCCCCAATTAGGCAGCTTGGCTGGCTCATAGTGAACAAATTACTGCCCATGGTCTGAATGGATTTTATTTTCTGGCTGCGCCATGGTGAATGAGGTTTCTAGGTGTGGAAGCCTCACAGATTGACATTTGCTTCACTACACTGAAAAATAACCAAGGTTGTTTATCAATCACTTTGTTTGCTTCAGCTCCGTCCAATAGTCTCTGCAAAAGTATTGCTGTTCGTTCTGACCCAGCTTAGTGGTCCAGATGTACGTTCTCTTCAAATGGTTCCAAAAATTTAATTTATCCGTGGCCAGTGTGGCAACACAAATTTGAATGCTAACAAGTGCAAGGTCAAAGCTGACACGGCTCACCACAGGTGTGTTTACACAGGCTATGATTTCTGATGCTGTTTTTTCTCAGAGTTTAGAGATTTACTGCCTCTGCATGGTCTGATCTGTAATCATTGGGGCAGATGGCAGTTGTACTCTACAGCCTGCTCCAGTTTGAAGTGCAGCTCATAATTTGGCCCATCTGTCAGTGCTGTTGATCAAGCTTCAAACAAGAGCCTCATTGTCCTCTCAGCTCTGAACTATTTAATCACACTAGCTGCTTTGGAGAGAACTGATCAGCAAGGGGCATTAATATTCCCTGTGTAAGGTATAATGTTTTTGTTATACCGAGCAGGGATAGCTATTGTTGAATAAGTCTTGAATGTACAATGTCTTTGTGAAGTTAAAGTGTAATGGAACTAGTGAGGATGAAACTATGATGCAGATAGTATTGTTGTTGACGGAATAAATGTGTTGTAGTCTGATCAGGAGTGTCTTCAGTTTCCAGAAATGCAGAAGTGGTCCTATACAAGTAGGCAGTGTTGTGAAACCAAAACCAAAAAATTACTCTAGTTAAGGTAAATGTCACCAATATATTGCTTTTAAAGTATCTGGTATCACATGTTCTTATATTAAAACATGATGTCCTGTTAATAAATGTACTTAAATATAAAACATACCAGTTAAAGATAATCTACATACTAAGGATGCACAGATATGGAAATTTTGGGCCGATGCTGATACCGATATATTTGAACATGTAGATCAGGCAAGAATGGGACAGAATTTCACTTTCAATACATTAACAATTAGTCTCTTCACTTCCCAGATGCCTACTGAGTGTTGTTATAAGGAAAGCTGATGTAACACAGTGGTAAAAATGCTCCGGTCCCAACTTTTTTGCAACATGGGTTCTAAAAAAAATTCAGAATGTGTAATTCCGAAAGAAAATACAAAGTTGATCAGTTTTGATCAATGAGCACCAAGAAGTCTTTGTGCTGTATTAGTATATATAGTTGAATATTGGTTTAGCCATTTTGATGGCTAAACTTCAGATATAAAAAGGGTCATGATAATTGACATTGTGATGAGACTATTCCATCCTCAATCTTAAATGAAGCTATTTGCCTCCATTGCCCCATGGCTTTCACATCACACTGATTGTGATCGACCAACCCACCCCTCTCATGGGATGCACACTTATGGAAACACGCTCCCACAAAGCGCTCTTGTTGTAAAATAGCCTGAAGGTAGCCATGATACAATATCTTCATCAAGGCTTTTTTTTTTTCCACAGAGTGACACAAACACAAGCCTGCTTTCAAGTCCAGACTTGATTTTGTGGAGCCGTTAACAGAACTGTTAAACGGCACTCTGCAAGAGTGAGGAATAAATCTGATAGAATTAAAGCAACATGAGCATCAAAATACTGACTTGAAAAACAAAAGCTTGCTCACTGTCATCCTTGAAGATGTGCGTGTTTGTCTGTATTATTCAGATAAACTGCAATAATTATCTTTGATACGTTATGGATTATTCATTAGCTTGTTCTGCCCCTTTTGGCTTGGCACAGTTTCACAGCCAATCAGGATTTGACATTTGGACTCAAACCCTTCTGTCCAAATGTCAGAACGCCATACAGAACACCAAAAATAGATAGTGTTAATAAAAATGCAGTGAAGTGTTGTGTGATGGCTGCATTCAGCTCTGTTTGATGTGTTGAAAGAGCCCATTATCTGTGGAAATCATGGGGATAAAACCAGGAAGAGTACTCCTACCTAGAGCAAAATATTAAGTCATTCAATTAAACAGTCCTGAAGGGCTCAGTATGCTTAAAACAAACTCATTGGCTCAACAGATCGATAGGAAAAGGTGTTTATACCCGTTGCAACAGGACACACTGGTGGGATGTGTGAAAGTCCAGCTGTGCTCCTGGCTACAGGATCCCTGACCTCTGCAGGTAGGGCATGGTGAAGTTGACAGTAATTTGGTTGAAAATGTTTTCTTAGCTCTTTAGTAATATGTTTAGTAATGAGCCACACCCTATATCTGCGGTATCTTTAGCCAGCTACTATTAACAGGGCCAGCCTGATTCATTTCACAGTGTCACATACTAACATTTTGTCATGTGCTCCAACCTCCGCAAGACAATCTGGGGAGGATTCCTGAATTGATTAGTGAATTTGACATTAAGCGATGGCTAGGCTAATGTTAGCTACAATACCACTGTTAAGAAAAATGGCTAAGTTTAGTTGGCTTAACACTGTTGGCACATATGGCTAACAGGCTAGCATAGCACTGTTGACAATCATTGCTGAATTTACTGTAGGTAGTATACTGCTGTTGACAAATTTGACTAACATTTCACTGTTGAATAACTGTTCACTTTTTTTGAATTGCGCTTGTGTTTTCCAGATTAGAGGGAAGAAAATCTGTTGACTCTTTTTTTGGGGTTAAATCGATCTGCCTTCCATTGACTCTGTTTCCCTTTATTAAATTGTTCCTCATGTATTAGAATATGCCTCTAATCTTCTAGAGTTTAACCCATATAAACACAAATACACAGCCATAATCTGAAGTACTGAGGGCACAGTGACAGGAGCTTCTGTCGGATCTCTGTAGCCTTCTAGCTGGTGTTCTGCCAGCTTTTGTTCCAGGGATTCAAACTAGAAACTTCTCCCACACTACGACAACTCTTTAACCTTGGGCTGATAACTCCTGTGGCTGTTCATTTCAATTCCATGCCTCCTCCGCACATAGCATTACATTTCATTTGTTGCTATTGTAGCCATTCAGCGCCACTCAGATACGTTGTTGGTTATCTTCCAATAGGACTGATGGCGCTGACATCATGTTGGTCAATCCCTCTATGACGTCTCCGAGTATGGGCCTTAATTATAACCCACAGACTCTGACTGAGACTGGCTCTATGGAGGCAGTCTCAGTCAGTGAATCTGCCCACAGATCGATACTCATTTGCAATGCATATTTTTGTAGAATTCTGCATGTATAAACAGCAAACAAGAGGTCCTGGACAGGGTAAGTGCAACAAGTCAATAAGGCTAATGGTATGCTCTGACCCCACATCGATCAACAATCAATATACAATCACAACAAATTGCATTCTGTTCCAGGCATGTGTCTCTGTGGGAGAAGATTAAGAAATCATGCCCCTTTTAATTATTTTTAACGCACCATTAGATAAGTAACAGAACTACTGGGAAGCCAGCAAACCTTTAATTATTGACTATTTCAAGAGGGTAATATGCAGACATTGGTGAAAAGCTGAGAATAATGTCTTTATGACTGCTCAACAATGCAGTTGACAATCACTGGCATATAATCTGATATGAACCAGCTTTGCAGCAAATTCCTATACGTTTGTCTCTTCTCGGTGAAGCATAATGTGTAGATATTTTCTTATCTTTGTGATTATTGCACCTAAATTTGTAGTTACCACTGAAAACACGCACTGACGAAATGCCATTAGAGAAGAAACAGAGATGGTGCTGGACTATGACAAGGGGCTGGAGCCGAAGCAGGAAGTGAGTCTATGAAGTGCGATGGATGTCTAAGTAGTCTAAGTCTAAGCAATAATTTCACTGCTGGTGTTAACTTATTCTCACAAATAAATCTGGTTAACTCAGTCATTTGTTTCAAACATTGTGTTTCGTGTTTCTAAGATGTCACAGATGCTAGCATGTTGCCTTTGCTTGTTGACATGTTATTTAAATTTAGTTCTTGCCTTTAAGAATAGTTACACAGAAGTAAAGAAACATAAAATGCTCTGACGTGCCCTTGCTGAGGGCATTTTAAGCCTGAAGAGGTAATCCAGCAGAGTTCCAAGCTGAGTATTGTTCCGTAACAGTAAGTGAGGGAGGGAGGAGGGGGTTCTGCCGCAGAGGATTCACATCCCTCCATCTACGTCCCTGGTTTGCTCTCAGAGTTTGGGCCTCTTACCTTTCTCCAGTGCCCCACCATCTTCCAAAGACATGTTAGCTGCACTGATGCGTGAAATTGAAAAATGGCTAATGACATTTTCCTTTCATAATGGTGTCCTTTGAAATGGTGCATACAGCTGCTGGTCCTTTGATTTAGGAATGTAGCATAAGTGTGTGTGTATGTGTGTGTGTGAGTGTGTTTGCCTGTATGCTGAGGAGGTATGCTTGAGGCAAACGTCTCCCATTTTTCAATTTTTGCAACCCAGACTGCCAAACAGGCTTAATGCAGGTTATAAATTTAATTGGATGGATAACTGCGCCCTATTTAAAGCCACAGTCTGCTATGTCCTTGACTTCACTCTGTGTATCTGTCCGTCCATCTGCCTTTTTACCGAGGAAGTAATGTTTTTGGTTTGTTTTGTTTGTCTGTTGCAGTCTACTGTCAATGATTTTGTAAGAATTTCTGAATTTTTATATTTAAAGGTCAAAAGTCTCAAAATTCTAAAAATTTTCATTAATTAACATTGGTCACAACATGCAATTTTGTGAAAAAACCTCTTTATGGCAGCATTTAAAAAATAAAATGATTGTTTAAATTTGAATATAATGGATATAAAAAAGGCTCAATAAGAATATCAAACAGCAGAAATCAAAAAGAAAGATATATTTTTAAAATGTTTCTCTTTTTTCCCCTCTAACCAAATGTTGGGCCTTGATTACAGTTTTGGCAGGTGTCGCAGACAAAAGGGGAAGTGTTTGGCCTTTATTACACTGTCTGAGTGCTGTTGTTAATTTTGGAGTTCAATTTCAAATCCTGGATCTTTTTGATTTGATGTAATGTTAAGTGTTCACAAGTGGTTTCTCAAAACAATGTTTTAAATTTGTCACGGTTCTGATTCGCGTCTCTGGCTGCCTTGTTCTTTAGTGGAAAGTTTGTGGGTTTTGCAGTGTTTACAACCAGCTGCCAAATTGATGGAAAACCATGATTTGTCCGACAATAATATACAAAAACTGTTGGCTGTGACATAAAATTCATGCTTTTCTTACATTAAGTGTGAGAGAATTAGAAACGGGAAAAGAATATGTGAAAAAAAACTGGAACTAGCTGGTCCATTCACAATACAACTGGACTTATCATGAAACTTAGAGGATAGCTGACAAATGTGTCACTAAAATAAGGAAACAAATTGTGCCAGAAATAGTACATATTCATGATTATCTCAATACAATCAGTGTAGTTACTGCCAGTGTAGTCCCAGACAATGTTTTTCTATTATTATGAGTGGAAATCAGCACATAGTTACATTCTGTATGTATGGTGTGTTTGCATGAGAGCTCACACACTGTGTTCATTGTTGGTTAAACTTGTGTTTTGAATAGTGTGAATGAACAAAGAAACTTAAGAGCTGCACAGCCAACACCACAAAAAGAGTGAACCATAAAAGTTTCATTCACTGACATCATTAACTGCTGCTATTTCAGTCGCAGCATGCAACTGTGTATTTGTGTGTGTGTGTGTGTGTGTGTGTGTCTTACATGCACATGTACAGTGGGGGAAATAACTATTTCATCCTCTGCTAA
Organism: Mola mola; assembly: GCA_001698575.1. Lineage (NCBI taxonomy): Eukaryota > Metazoa > Chordata > Actinopteri > Tetraodontiformes > Molidae > Mola > Mola mola. Next base: position 3,220,608 of record KV751356.1, on the reverse strand, counting down.
ATTTGTAAGTTTGCCTACTTACAAAGAAATGAGTGGACTCAAATTTTTATGGTTGTTTACTGATTATGGCAATAGACAGAATATCAGTCGAAAATGCATAAAAAACACAATATAGAATTTTGAGTCGTTGATAAGTCGTTGATCCCAGAGTAAAACATAAGTTAGTACTTGGTAGAGAAACCATTGTTAGTAAGCACAGCGATAAGACGTTTCTTGTAGTTGGTCACCAGATTTGCAAACAACTCAGGAGGGATTTTGGCCCATTCCTCTTTACAGAAAGTCTCTAAATCCTTGAAGTTTCTTGGCTGCCGCTTGGAAACTTGAAAATTCAGCTTCCTCCACAGGTTTTCTATTGGGTTGAGGTCTGGAGACTGACTAGGCCACTCCATGACCTTAATATGCTTCTTGCTGAGCCACTCCTTTGTTGCCCTGGCAGTATGTTTTGGGTCATTGTCATGCTGGAAGACCCACCAACGACCCATCTTCAGTGTTCTTGCTAAGGAAAGGAGGTTTTCATTTTAAACGTACATGGCTCTGTTCATTGGCCCCTCAATGCAGAGAAGTCACCCTGTACCCTTTGCATGAAAACAGCCCCACACATCCATGCTTGGCTGTGGGAATGGTGTTCTTTGGGTCATACTCGCATTTTTTCATGCTCCAAACACGGCGGGTCGAGTTGATGCCAGATAGCTCAACTTTGGTTTCATCTGACCACTTTCTCACAAGCCTTCTGAGTCATTTAGATGTTCACTGGCAGACTTAAGGCAGGCCTGTACATGTGCTTTCTTAAGCAGGGGGGCCTTGTGGGCACTGCAAGATTTCAGTCCATTAAGGCGCAGTGTGTTACCAACTGTTTTCTAGGTGACTGAGGTCCCAGTTGCCTTCAGACCATTAACAAGCTCCTGCCGTGTAGTTTTAGGCTGCTCCCTAACCTTTCTCATCATCATCTTCACTCCACGAGGCGAGATCTGGCATGGAGCTCCAGACTGAGGACAGTTGATGGTCATTTTGTGTGTTTTCCACTTTCGCATAATGGCGCCAATAGTTGTCACCTTCTCACCAAGGCTTTTGCTGATGTTTTGTAACCCATTTCAGCCTTGTGCAGGTCTACAATCTTGTCCCTGACATCTTTTGACATCTCTTTGGTCTTACCCATGGTGCTATAGAGATTAGAATGGAAGAAACTGATTCCTAGAGCATGTGAACTTTATACACATGACGAGTTAAGATCAGGAGTGTTGGTAATTGGTTGGTTGTGCACAGTTGTGTGCCACATGGGCACCAGCCAACCTGTGGGAGCCAGAATTCTGAGTGAGTTGTTGGGGATCAAATATTTATGTCACTCAATAAAATGCACAACATTTTATAAATTTTATATTGTTTGTTTTTTTATGCATTTTCAAATGATATTCTGTTTATTACCATAATCAGTAAATAACCATAAAAAATTGAGTCCGCCTATTTCTTTGTAAGTCGGCAAACTTACAAATTTAGTAGGGGATCAAATAATTTTTTAATTAAATAAGTATTTTTAGTGTGTTTGAGGTTGATACTGGTGTGTTTGGACTGAGGTCACAAATACTCACATTCCAGCATTTAAAATTAGTCTAAATGATCAGGCCAGAGAACACTTGGTGTGTACAGTGTGTACGTATGTTTGTATGTGTTTGTGCCTCATGGAGAATAGTGCTGTTGTGTTGGAGTGTTTTGGGGGGTCAGTCTTGGCCTTGCCTCAGGCCATGTCAGACAATGCTATCAGAGTTAAAGAGGAGCCTCTCTTCAAATGAATAATAATTAGGATACTCAGTGCCAGAACACAAAGAAATGGACCATCTGGGTTTGGTCCTTCCAGCCTCCCATAGTCCCTGCTGTCCAGTGTGTGTCTGTGTGATGTGCAAAAGACCACAAACTTGGGCAGAATCATAGCCTTTATAGACGCCAGAGCTTGTCTCCTGCTACACAACATTATAATGAGTGAGATGACTTTGTTGAGCTACACTCAACAAGGTCATTTATCTCTACAGAGGTAAAGAACACAGTATGTTTACAGAGAAAAAAGTAATTTCAGTTCCAGTTTTATCTATTGTTTCCTTTAACTTATCATTATGGAATAAATATATATTGCACAGTGTAACGAGTGAAAAAAATGGCATGTCAGTGCTTTGGTTGTTTCCCTGTAAGCTGTGCTTTCACTATGCTATTCATGCTGTGCCATTCATGCATTTATCTTTTGTTTGAACAGTTTTTTTTAGTGTAGCAATGTGCATCTTCCTCTTGAGGCAGCCAATATTATTGAGTTGTGCTGTAGTGATTTTAATGTAGCTACTCAGTATGTATTTATAGAACATGTTTCTGTACTTGTCCAAAGAGGTTCATATTGTCTCCCATAAATGTATTTATGTTTTTGCTATTTTTCTTTATAGCTGAACATGTTTTGACTCCTCCTCCCTCACGCTGTGATTAGTGAGTGAAAAGAGGATCCAAAACTACATTTAATTTGACTTATGCCAATACTTAATTTGTTCAATTAAACTACTGATATCACACTAGGTCACCTGGATTTCGTAGGACATACCATTATCTTTACCCACCACTGACATCCACCTCATTTGTGTATCTATTTTACTCTTTACTCTCTTTACTCTTCTTGCTGAATGCATGCATGACATAGTGTGCCATTGTATGGTGTTTTACAATTGAACATGGGTGTCAAAAATGTCTTTTGATGTGATGTATGATGTCATTTGGTACTGACATAAACTGCTTTCAAGTGTGTTTTAGTCTAAAATCAAAGCAACTCTATTCAACTGAATACACAACAGCCTCAGAGTTACCACAAGAGTGAGCGGAATACATCGACCAAGTGATTCAAATTAGCGTTCTTTGCTAGCAGAGAGGTGGTAAGTCTCTGCTTTTTTTCTCTTTGTAGCCACAACTTAGAGCTCATTTTTTTTGCATTTGCAACCTAATAAAACTGTAGCAATTTTAGGATCTGTGTAGTCATTTATAAGAGTTACCCTCTCTTTCTTCTATATTTTGGTGCAGTCACAGCTCAGAAAAAGAATCTGTATGCATATATAAACATTCAAATCACATCTGTATGTGATTTGAACCACTATGAAGCTCTGTATTAAAAATTCAAACGCTGTGAATTTTGATAATAAATCAGTAAGATGAAAACTGAAATGCTGACCATGTGGTAAATATGTGATTTTTTTTATGTGATGAAGTATCCAATGCAGCAGTTTTACAACTTTACTTGTTGACAGGATCAAAATCACTGTTATATTGCTTCAACAGATACAAAAGTAACTTTGTGTTTTTTCTTGTTTCCACCCATTTTGTTCCAGTTGTTTTATAAGACGAAGACATGTTATCAGAAAAATTTCCATTACTGTCCAAAAAGTATAAATTGCAGTCAAATGAGGCTTTCAGATGTGGAAAGTTGAGGAGTTGTTCGGAAAATGACTCAAAGGAATATATGGCTGCAAAGATTGTCAAAAACAACAACTCAGCCAGAAAAGAGGTGATTGTTGATTGTTGACACTGTTGATTTCTGATGTTTACATACCATGAAATAATACATTAATCAGCACAGATATTGACAAATGTTTACTATGTACATTGACATATAGTCATTATTTTTGCAAAAATGCTGTATTTTGTAGTCAGTTTGAAGCACCACAATATGCTGCTTTGCTTATCAATATCATCATTGTTTTCCCTTCCTTTAATTCTGTACATGTGAACATTTTAATGAGGCTTTTCTGTTGTATTGTTGTAAGTGTTATAAGTGACATTATAATCTTGTGTTTCCAGATTTGTATGATGGAAAAGTTAATGGACCACCAACTTGATGAGCACAATATAGTCAAGTTTTTAGGTTGTTACCAAAGGCCTTCAGAAATGGTGTTGGTGTTTGAAAAGTTGGATGTGAACTTAAAGAAGTACTTTGACTCCTGCTTCCCTGTCCCTCTGAGTGAAATCCGAAGCATCATCCAACAGGTATAAATGCAGTAAATTCTGAGAGAAAGACGCTGTCAGTTTGTTATTGGGCTGTACCCTCTGAATTGTGTTTTGTGCCATGTACTTGCAGTTGGCGACAGCACTCTATACCCTGAAGAACATTGGGGTGATCCACACTGATATACACCCAGGCACCATAATGGTGGTGGATCAGAGGGCAAAACCATTGACAGTCAAGATTACAGAGTTTGGCTTGGCCATTCCCAAATCTCAAGCCAAGACAGGAATGACTCTGCAATTAATTCATTTCAGGTAAGACTTGTAGGAAGCCTTACTACAAGTCTGACTTGTAGTCTGACCTTACCAGTTTTACCATGAAACCATGCACTATGTCCATATGTACTAGCCTCTTTTTTTTCAATCTAACACTTGTCTTCCATGTTCAGGTCCCCAGAAATTATCTTGGGCCTACCATTTTGTGAGGCCATTGATATGTGGTCACTGGGAGTTGTAATGCTCACTATGATCTGCAACACCCAACCATTCCCAGGAAGTACCAATTATGAAATAGTAAGTCATCTACCACTCTTCGCTCTTTGCCTTTATGAGTTCTCACTGTACATACCTTCTGTCCTATGAGATTTCTAACCTGCATGGCAAGTCTAGCATCTGTAGCCTTGCCTTGCCTTGCCTGCATGGCAAGGCTACAGATGCTAGACTGATGCTTCATTAAAAATAAGAAAAATAAATAGGGTAGGAAATAAAGACAACCATTGACCATGTTGATTAAACAGATATAAGGCTTAGGGTTACCCTTACATGAGGATTGAATTGAAGAACTTTGTACATTAGCAGTGATGGGAGTCGTTACATTAACATCTTGACAGAGAAAAATATGCTCCTGTTGGATATCTACATGTGATGTTGTTTTGTTTTTCTTTCCAGTTGGCATCAATAATTGACATTCTGGGTCAGCCGGCAGACTATCTCCTTGATAACGGGCTCTATACAAACTATTTTTTCATCATGACAGAATCCAAATCGTGGAAACTCATGGTACCGCCACAGAACTTACTTGATTTTCCCAGAGATTCTTTCACCAGACTTTTCTCTAATTAAGATAACATGTTACACTTTCCAAAATGTTAGATTTGTTAAGATAAACATCCAAACTAATACACTGAACCTTCTAGACCCCTCAGGAGTATTTCAAAATTACCAAAAGTTATGTTTCCAGCACTCCTGTATTGCATTCACTGGATGAACTGGAAGGAGTAAGTTTTAAGTTGCTGTCATTGTCACTATGATGGTTTTTTCTTTTTCTTTTGTGAGTATGGAAATGACTAATTTGAGCTATTTTTTTTCCTTAACTTGTGAAAGCTGGAAGTCAGGGACAACGATGAACCTCACGAGTGGGAGCAGGGCATTGAGCTTTTGAAGGCAATGTTAAAGATTGAAGCAACAGACAGGATCACTCCCCTCGAAGTCCTCTGTCATCAGTTCATCACCAAACAGCCTTCTGTCTATACTCCATCTCCCCAGCATTTTAGAAACAAATTTTTTAAATCAGAAAGTATAGAAGTAATGCCTAAAAGTGTCCCCCCATATGTGATCCTGGTTCAGCCTGCCACGCTTGAGGACAAACTGCAGTTAGAAGACGAGGAGAGAAAACAAAGGTGAGATATGCTCCTGTCTCTGACAGAAGAAAATATTTTTACTTTTGCAGGAGATGGAAGCAGATTTGGATCTGAGATCTTTTAAACTTACACGACAATAACAGCAGTAATACTGTAACTGTGTGTGTCTATTTAGTGTGCAGGTGAAGGAGACATCGAAACATCTTCCCTGGGTTTCAAATGAGGACCGTGAGTCTTCGGCCCCATGTGGTAAGAAACAGTCATTACTGCTTGTGTCTGAATTGCTGTGAGTTTGGAGGACGGCTGAGGCAATGATCTTTGATTTTTCAGATGACAGGAGAAAGAAGAATGATAAGAAAAAGAGTCCCTTCCAGCGCAGCCGCTGCTGGATGAGGAAGACCCTCTGCTCCTGCTGTACTTCGACTAGGATAAACAATGAAGCTCAGTAAAAAGAAATGTTTGCTCCCCCTGTCTGTGTGGAGTTTGCACATGTAATGTATTGAACATTTGAAAACGCTACCAAATCTCGCAAGAATGAAATCAATCAATAAAATTTTAAACATGAAATAAGTATTCTCTGACTTTAAATACTACGGTCAGTATTCAGTTTATTTTCTCAGTGTTGGAATAGTTAGACAATCAGAGTTGCTGGCGAACATGTGAAACATTCAACAGCCAACGAGGCACAACAGGGCTAACAGAGAGTTAACGCTAGACTCATCTGGACTTGATGATGTGCATTAAAACATACAAATACAACCCTCACCTCACCCCAAATATGAGATGTCTTCACTTAGTATTGAGTGCTGATCCTCATCCCCGCCGCTTCACACTCGGCCGCAAACCGTCCCAGTGAGAGCTGGAGGTCACTGTTCGATGAGGCCAACAGGACCACATCATCTGCAAATAGCAGAGATGGAATCCGGAGGCCATCAAACTTGATTCCCTCTGCCGCTTGGCTGCGCCTATAAATTCGGTCCATAAAAATTATGAACAGAACCGGTGACAAAGGGCAGCCTTGGCGGAGACCAACCCTGACTGGGAATGGGTCTGACTTACTGCCGGCAGTGCGAACCAAGCTCTGGCTCCGACAATATAGAGATCGAATGGCCCGTAAAAAAAGGGCCATCTACCCCATACTCCCGGAGCACCCCCACAGGACACCTTGAGGGACACGGTCATAAGCCTTCTCCAGATCCACAAAACACATGTGGACTGATTGGGCAAACTGCCATGCCCCCTCCAGTACCATCGCAAGGGTATAGAGCTGGTCCAGTGTTCCACAGCCAGAACGAAAACCACATTGCTCCTCTTGAATCCGAGGTTCAACTAGCAGCTGGACTCTCCTCTCCAGAACCCTGGAGTAGACCTTCCCAGGGAGGCTGAGGAGTGTTATCCCCCGGTAGTTGGAACACACCCTCTGGTCTCTCATCTTGAAAAGGGGAACCACCACACCTGTCTACCACACCAAAGGCACTGTCCCCAATGTCCACGCAATGTAAGCAGTTGTATCCTACAAATATTCTATACAGAGCTTAAGTTTAAAAATATGTTCTTAGCCATTTGCCGCTAGTTCTAATCGTCCTTAAGTAAGAGCTTCTTAAATACAATGGGAAATATACCCTGTGCATGAAATCAAATTGGTAAACTGACCAAAAGATAAACATACAGTATGTGCTGCTGTAGTCAGTGTAAATAAAAGTTTAATTCATTCTGTGTTCTGGACATGGAGAAAGTTTAAGGCAGACTGCTCTTTTAATTTTCTTAGGCTTATTTAAAAAAGCAGTCTATCTAGTTCTCTGAAGGTTAGAAGAGAAAATGTAAATATAATTGTGCAACGTCAGACTTTGATGTAATAGATATACAGCATATCTATTACATCAATGTCTGATGCAGGTATGCATCATAGAACACAATTGCATTGTCCCCAGGGATAATTTAATTTTGAATTAATCACCACATTTGTCATGGCGTGTGGGTTGGCCTGGGCGTGGCTCTTCTGGCTCCCAACTCTACACGCCCATCTGCAATCAGCTCACCTGGCTCATCAACTCAACAGTCTGCAGTATATCTACCCCGGCTCTTCACCCACTCTTCGCCAGATCGTTGTATCCACTTAGGTGGTAGTGTACGCTCAGGCCGTGACTTGTGTTTATTCCTAGTTGGTTCCGTATTAACTGTTCTTTCTCTCTTGCCATTACTGCCTGCTTGCCAGCCCCTCTACCCACTACCGCCTGCTTCCTCCTGCCAGCCCTCGCACTTTTCTAGCAATAAAACCTGCTTCACCGAAAACCACGTTGGTCTGTGTCTGCGTTTGGGTCCACCGCACTACACCTAAAAACATTAAAATTATAAATACACAGAACCTGAGGAAAAACACAACTGGCTGGAATCAGCTGCAGTGTTCTGTTAGCTGATGTCACAGAAATGGTAACATCAACAAAATTTTAACGAATTAGCAAAACTGGACACGGGTATCAAGACATGTTGAGGATGGAATAAAACTGTGTCACCACTAGACCACAATCATGACATCTGTATATGAAAGCACCTTTTCTGTGCAAAGACCTTCACAGTCAGAACTATGGACTCAAGGAACAGAGGGACAGAAAGACAGCAGACAGATTAAAAATGCATTTAAGTAGATGGACATACAAAATGCTTTTGTAAATAAAGGTTATGCTTGGCAAAAAGAAGGGGACTGAATCCCTGCTGCAAAATGGCAGATGATCTCCGTGTTAAAAACGTGCTGAAGAAAACATATAAACTGCACCATAAGGAGTTATAGAGGAGCAAGCAGCTCCCAGCTGTAGCAGAACGTCAGTTAATCTTGAGTGGATAAATAAACATTAAACAAAAACAAATCTCTTTGAACATCCACCAACAGATCCAGTCTGTGGCCAAATGAAAAAATTTGACAATCTTTTCTGTAGTAGTGACGACCTCTCTAAAGCTCCTTGTCTCTGATTGATAGAGTCTGCTGGTGCCCAGACCAGTCAGCCAGTGGATAAAACTGGATCAATGTGACAGTGATGGTGTTTTATGATGCAGTAAGGTTGTCCCTGCCTTTCTTTAACTGCCATAACTGCTCAGAGATGGTTTAATGGACTGATCTGGTAGCTTGTAAAGACAGAACATGCTCTCTCTTAAGAAACGGGATTCTATTGTGGCTCTCTCTGGGTAGAGATGAGTGGGTTTCAAACATTTTGTCTTTTTTTGTGGCTCTATGTTTTGAGATTGGTTTTCCCCACATTGACCTAAATAATTCTTTTCCCTCTCAGCCCCATCTCTCGTTTATAATATAAATAATGGATTGCATTTATATTTTGCACGACTTTTTCCATCTCCCAAGGGCTTCAAGTGGCACTGTTGTACTGAGGCTACGAGCATGAAATGCTTTTGATGATACACAGTAAAAGGATATCCAGATTAACACTGTACTTAAATTCTGTGATGCATGAGTACATTAGGGACCCTTTGTGAAGCAGACCATTAAACCGCTGAGCCTTATCTTCTTCTTTTCAGTACTGTTAAGATGAATAATCTTATTTGCATGAATTCATCCATCCATAAGAAAAAGAAATTCATGTATACAAAGAAAGCTTTGACTAGAGTACATATGTAGTTTATGTACTAAGATTTACCAATGTTGATACAATCTTGATAACAATACTTTTCTACGATAATAGAACACTGAAACAAATGTAATCAATGACGGTCAATGAAAAGACAGAGGATATTGCCTCCTCCAAAAATTATGCACATGTTACATCTGCCCATACAAACTTCATGTAGCCAAATAACGAGCCTTTCTCAAACCAATCCTTACACCCAGCCCCTTTAATATAAGGAAAGTACCTGTTTCCGCCTGCAAGAGGGAAGTGCGCTCCAAAGCTAATTGCTGTATTCATGCCCTACTGTCAGGATCCGTTAGTTAGTTTTGTCCCTGTCTAGTTAGTTTTTAGGTGTTAAGTGTTTTCTGTTTTATTTTGATAAGTGTTTGTGTTTTTCCTTGTTTTCCTGTCAAGTTTCATGCCTTTGTGATTACCCACAACTGTGTCTCCTTGTCTCCCCTCCCTTCGTGTGTATAAGCTTTGATTTTCATTCTTTTTGTGCCAGATCACCATATTCCCAGTGATTCAGCTGTTCCTCATGTTTTGTATGTAAGGTACCACCATAGTTTTCTATATTATCAACCAGAGTTTTTGCCTGTTGTTTTGGATACCTTTGTTTGGATTAAACTGTCTACCTGTTTGCCGACCTTTCCTTCGATTAAACATTTTACAAGTTTTTCCCAGTGTCTGGGTCTGCTTCTGTTTTATTTGGCACTTGGCAAACAGCTTTTTGGTGCATTACTCCCACCCTAGAAACAGGAAATCATATACGTCACATAATCAACGACAGCCACTTTGAAATACTTGTTGGTTGTTCATATCAGAACAGTTTTGCTCATCAACCTGATACCAGTATTTTTTAAAAGTGACTAATATCAGGAGATATGTGACAACGAATACATAATGCATCCCAACTCAAAGCCCTTCTGTCTGAAGAACATTTCTTCTCGCTGTACAACCAGCAATACACAGGGGCCACAAAAGAGGAAACCCAAGATTGCAAAATGACAAAAGTTCTTTCGTTCATTTTTTTCTTCCATGACAGGAAAAAGTTCTTGTTGGCTTGAGAGCAGCAGTGCTATTCCCGCATGACCAAGGGACAGTGTCTGGAAATCAAATATTCTCTTTACATAAAAGAGAAAACTTCAAATGTGTAGAACGTTAAACAGTGCTTGTGGTACATTATAGCTTCCCAAGGTGCTTGTCATGCAAGTAGTCTGATTAAAAATGGGAAAAAAAATCATCTGAGAATACACGTGCACGGTACACTTATACTCACTTTTGTTTTATTCTATATTGTCCCCCATCCCTACTGGTGGTGTCGAAAGACTTCCAATCACTGTTTTTTTTACTGCAGAGAAAAGAGTAAAAGTGCCTCTGGGGAAATAACGCAATATCTACAAATCCCACCTAATGTCAATAGGTCCACAGCATTACATTCATTCATTTGCTGGATCCAGTGACCTGAAGAGCCTGTAAGAACATCATGACAATGTGTGGAAACTGTTGGTTTGTTACTTCATAGGGCCCAATAATTAAACTGATGGAAGCAATAAGCAGACTGTTGGGTGAGTGATCAAATGCCCTGAGCTGCTTATGTTTCTGAATGTACAAATTGGACGTATTATTAGCTAAATTGGTTGGACTATAAAGGTGATATTGTAAGCACATTGGGCATCAGGTATATACGAATCACACTGTGCTCCTCCATACTTTCTTCATGCAGATGTGGATGACAGATTTTTTTGCTTTTACTCTTTTGTCTGTACTCTGTTTGATGGATATTGTCATTATATTGTCAATAATTCTCATATTATGGTAAAAGCTAACTTTTTCTGGTAATGATGTCCTGGAAAATTATTACCTGGGACATTATTTAATCAGTAATGCCGCTGCAGCCACAGATCCTTCAGGTCAGCGCATGAATGAAAAAATGGTTGGAAGCTGGATCTTAATTTTTTTGCAGTCCATGAGTAATCCATGAGATTCGGGAACTGATTAGATTTTCACCATTCTCCAACATCAGGACTGGCCACCAGGTGGCATTTGTAGTTTAAAAAAAACCCTGCAGACTCTCCGCAGAAGAAAGTAGCAGGGCTTTTTAATCAGGCCAATTAGAGCAAAGTAAAGAAAATATGATTGTTTCATGTTTTGGTTAAGTAACCCTTTAAAATTGAACCATAAACAATGTGCGTTAAAGTAGATGAGCAAACCAACTCCCATGGAATGCACCGTTGAGCATATTAAACAAATACAGTGATAATAGTTGAAGTCTAGGTCTGACCTTGTGAGAGGGACTGCCTTGCACTTAACGCTTCACTTAATTTTGTGTGATTGTGGAGAAGCTGGTGTGCATTTGGCCAGAAACAGTGACAAGAATAGCACAAAACATAAAAAAGCACTCTGCAGTATGTTGTAGTGCTGATTCAAGCAGACTTGCACCAGATATTATCATCACTGATGCAAATTGCAGTTTCCTGTTGGTTTTGGTGACACACCCATGTGTCCTGTGCACACCGAGGAACTCAAATAACAAATATGAAAGTAGAAAGTTTCACTCCTCACTCAAATAAATTTAACAAAGAAAATAAATTAATAAATAATTAAATGAAACATCCATCCTTCCATCCATTTTCTACCGCTTATCCCGTTAGGGGTCGCTGGGGGGCTGGAGCTTATCTCAGCATCTTCGAGCGAAGACGGGGGACACCCTGGGCAAGTCGCAAGTTCATCGCAGGGCTGACTATACATGTCAAATCTTTATAATTTCTCCTTGAGTGAGGTATTTTACAGTGGGTAGTCTTTGTAATATGTCTGTTTAATATATCTGATTAACTGCTTCAAGCACTCCACCATCATCCCAGTCCCCAAGAAACCCTCAATCACATGATTAAATAACTACAGGCCCATTGCCCTGACGTCTGTGGTCATAAAATCCTTTGAGAGGCTGGTGTCGAGCCACCTGTGGGACATCCCAGGCCCCCTGCTTACTGGGCAAACAGGTCAGTGATGATGCAGTCAACATCGGACTGTACTACATCCCAGGGATGTACGCAAGGATCCTGTTTGTGGACTTCAGCTCGGCGTTCAAAACACCGGAATCCTGCACCGGATGCACACCCAGCTCAGAGTACCTGCATCCACCTGTCAGTGGACTACCGGCTTCCTGGCTGATAGAAAGAAGCAGGTGAGGCTGGGAAGAATTACATCCAGCACCTGGACCATCAGCACTGGTGCCCCCCAGGGGTGTGTCTTCTCCCCACTGCTCTGCTCCCTCTACACCAATGACAGCACCTCAGGGTACCCCTCAGTAAAATTCTTGACGTTTGTGGACTACACCACAGTCTGATCCAGGACAGTAAAGAGTCCACATACAGATGGAAGGTAAAAGAGATTGTCCGCTGATGTAATCAGAACCACCTGGATTTGAAGCCGCTCAAAACTGTGGGGATGATAGTGGACTTCAGGAGAAGCAACGCAACATCGCCCCCGCTCAACATCCTCAACAACATAGTGTCTATTGTGGACACTTTCAGGTTTCTGGTATCCACAATTTCTCGGAAGAAGGCCAGCAGAGGTTCATTCTTTCTACGACAACTTTGGAAGTTTAACCTGCCTCAGGCGTTGCTGATCACCTTCTACACCATCATCATCCAGTCTATCCTCTGCACTTCTATCACTATCTGGTTTGTATCGGCCAACAAACAGGACAGGAACTGACTGCAGGATCATCGGGGCCGATCTGCCATCCATCAAGGACCTGGACCGGTATCCATGGTAAGGAAAAGGGCAAGTATCTCTGCGGACCCCTCACACCCCATACACAAACTGTTTAAACTCTTCCCCTCTGGTAAGCGATACAGAGCACTCTACGCCAAGACCACGTGACAGAGAGACAGTTTCTTCCCCCAGGTTGTCGCTCTGATGAACTCTTACCGGTCACAGTGTGTCAGGAAAACTACTCTGCAATAACTCTCTAACTCATATGCATATTTGCACATCTCTTCATTGTATCTACTGTTTGAAATACATACAACTTATAATTGCACTAATCATCTCCTACATTGCACTGGACACAGACTTCTATCTTTAGTCTATTTATTTTATACTTCAATTTTGTGTATTTTGTACATTGAAAGTGAAGTTGAACCAGAGTCAAATTCCTTGTTTGTATGCACAAAAAGATCAACAAAACTTTCAGATCAACCAAGGAAAGGCAAGCAGTTAAATGAAAAAGGTTTGGGTCTTGTAGAGCAACAGTTCAAACCAGGAAAGTTCTAAAATGTAAATGAAGCTATGATAATCAGTAATCACAGTGGCCCAAGCTTACATGCAGACACTTGGAAAGACATTAGAGAACACAAAAAAGAAAAATATCAAACAGCAGTGGATATGAGATTCACAGTTAAACACATACAGTTCACACTGCAGACTTTTGATTTAGTCACTATGTTAAACTCATTCTGAATAAAACATAATAGACCCAAACTCAAGTCAAAGCAACACACTTTTAAGAAAATGTTTAAATGTTGCAACAAAGGAAAAATGAAAATTAAGAACTGTGCATGTTTTTCTGGACTGTTTTGTGACCTTCATAGTGTTTTTTTTTGCCAGTTTTTCTGTTGGCTACATTATGTATAGCTGTAATAAAAAGAGTAGAAGAAGTGGCAGCTGCGGACTGGAGACAGTACCACTTGTTTACCATCTATCAATAAACTTCAGAGAAGAAATAAAACCAGGAGCTTCATTTATCCTTTTTGTAACATACACACTTCTGGTCTATACATCTTAAACGAAGACAGACAGCACATGCCTCATGAATTCCTCCTAAGGTTTCTTTAGGAGCAGCCATGGAACTAAAGAGAAAAATCAAACCTGAAACAAGGCAGCAGATATTCAGTAAACTAAATTGCCGGCTGGCAATCCAGCAGTTTGAGATTTGTAGTGAGTGAGGTAGTGCAGCTGACAATAAAGAGATATGATATGATTTGGTAGTTAATTCCTCGCCCCTTAAGTGATGATTCTTATCACTAGAGCTAATGCAAAGAGGTCCCATTCAAGCATAGACTCTGCTTAGAGATAAGATCATTTCAACATCAAGGCATGTGTGGGTTCCTATCCATTTTGTAAATAAATTCCCTAATTTCATGACCATAACAGAGAACAATGGAGAAGGCTGTAGGTTTTTTTTTTTTTCTTCGACTAGACAAGTTATAATCACTCTTTGATGTTGGAAAATGCTTATCACACTGGGTGAGAGCCAGGGCTGGTACCCAGTTATAGATAAACACAGCTAATCTGCTCCATCTGATCCATGTCTGGGGGTAAAAAAAGGTTTTCCATAACCCCATTGATTTGTATCTGATTTTTTTTTTTTTTTTTTTTTTTTGTGATGTTGTGAAGTTTTCAACAATTTGAAAATGTCCATCAATCTTTTTTAAATAAAAAAAAAATTTCAAAACACTAACCCCAGCTCAGTAGCAAGAGTGGATAAGCATTGCAGGGGGTTTTCGAAAGTATTTTTTACTTTACTTTAATTCTGCGTAATATTAATTATTCATTCGTGTTGTGTTACAAAATTATCAACAAAAAGTCAGACTTTTTACACACAGTAAGAAAACAAATATTTTTTTAAAGTTAGGATAGGATATTTTTAATCCAGTAATATTACAGAAATACTGCTATTACAATTCAAAAAAGACCAGTGATGGAATGAAACTAAGAACATTAACTCAAGAACTTAACTTAAGTACAGTTTTCAAGTATTCATACTTTTCTGGAGAATTTCCACGTCTGCTAGTTTAAACGACAGCATCTTACATTTGGGACGCAAAAATTGAACTTATACCCCACTACATTTATTTAATAACTTCATTTGCTGGTAACTTTGCAGATTATGAAATGCAACAGAGCCACAATTTTAAATTACTTTTAATTGTAGTCAGATTGAAAATATATATCTGCCCGATCTGAACCCGAGTGGTGTTCAGTTATTGGATTTCTGTTTTAACTGCAGATTGTCCATAAGTGCACTTGGCACCAGGACACCCTAGGTCGACAGTCAATGATTGACTTTGTAGTCGTATCATCTGATCTGCGACCGTATGTGCTGGACACTCTGTAAAGAGAGGAGCAGAGCTGTCAACTGATCACCACCTGGGGGTGAGTTGGATCAGGTGGCGGGGGAGGAAGCCGGACAGACCAGGCAGGCCCAAGTGAATAGTGAGGGTATGCTGGGAATGTCTGGCGGAGGACCCTTTGAAAATGGTCTTTAACTCCCACCTCCAGAAGCGCTTCAAACACATCCCAGAGGTAGTGGGGAACATGGAATCTAAGTGGGCCATGTTCCGTGCTGCTATTGTTGAGGCTGCTCGAAGCTGTGGTAGCAAGGTCACTGGTGCTAGTCGTGGCGGTGCTGGTGGACACCAGAGGTGAAAGGGGCCGTCAAGCTGAAGAAGGAGACTTACAAGGCATGGCTGGCTTGTGGGACTCCTGAGGCAGCAGACAGCTACCAGCAGACCAAGCAATCTGCGGCTCCGGTGGTCACTGAGACAAAAACCCGGGTGTGGGAGGAGTTTGGTGAGGCCATGGAACGAGACTTCCAGTTGGGGCCGAAGAAATTCTGGCAAACTGTTCGGCGGCACAGAAGGGGAAAGCGGAATCCTCTCCACACGGTCTTCTGTGTGGGAGGGGAGTTGCTAACCTCAACTGAGTCTATAGTTCGGCGGGGGAAGAAATATTTCGATGATCTCCTCAATCCCACCAACACGCATTCCGAGGAGGAGGCACAGCCGGAAGACTTTGGTGTGGACTCTCTCATCACTGGGGTCGAGGTCGCTGGGGTTGACAAACAACTCTGCAGCGGCAGCGCCCCGGGGGTGGATGAGATTCATCCTGAGCTCCTCAAGGCTCTGGATGTTGTATGGCTGTCCTGGTTGACACACCTCTGCAACATTGCGTGGACATCAGGGACTGTGCCTTTGGAGTGGCAGACCGGTGTGGTGGTTCCCCTTTTCAAGAAGGGGGACCAGAGGTTGTGTTCCAACTACCGGGGGATCACACTCCTCAACTTCCCTGGGAAGGTCTACTCCAGGGTTCTGGAGAGGAGAGTCCAGCTCCTGGTTGAACCTTGGATTCAAGAGGAGCAATGTGGTTTTCGTCCTGGCCGTGGATCACTGGACCAGCTCTATACCCTCGCGAGGGTACTGGAGGGGGAATGGAGTTTGCCCAAACCAGTCCACATGTGTTTTGTGG
>KV751356.1:3183654-3204080 GCA_001698575.1 Mola mola | reverse complement strand
GGGTAGATGGCCTTTTGTTACGGGCCATTCGATCTCTGTATTGTCAGAGCCAGAGCTTGGTTCGCATTGCCGGCAGTAAGTCAGACCCATTCCCAGTCAGGGTTGGTCTCCGCCAAGGCTGCCCTTTGTCACCGGTTCTGTTCATAATTTTTATGGACAGAATTTCTAGGTGCAGCCAAGCGGCAGAGGGAGTCAGACGTATTGGGGCAGCATCAGCAGTGATGTGGACGCTGAAGCGGTCTGTTGTGGTGAAGAAAGAGCTGAGCCAGAAGGCAAAGCTTTCAATTTACAGGTCAATCTACGTCCCAACTCTCACCTATGGTCATGAGGTCTGGGTAGTGACCGAAAGAATGAGATCGCAAATACAAGAGGCTGAAATGAGCTTCCTTCGCAGGTTGGCTGGGCTCAGCCTTAGAGATAAGGTGAGGAGCTCGGACATCCAGGAGAGGCTCAGAGTAGAGCCGCTGCTCCTCCGCGTTGTGAAGAGCCAGTTGTGTGGTTCGGGCATCTGGTCAAGATGCCTCCTGGACGTCTCCCTGGGGAGGTGTTTTGGGCATGCCCATCCGGTAGGAGACCCCGGGGCAGACCAAGGACACACTGGAGAAATTATATCTCTCGGCTGGCTTGGAAACGTTTTGGTGTCCCCCCGGAAGAGTTTGGTCGAAGTTGGCCAGGGAGAGGAACGTCTGGATCTCCCTGCTCAAACTGTTAACCTTAATTCAACCAAGTGTCCTTTGTAAATTCACAGTTAACATTTTTAACAACAAAAAAATAGAAATGAAAAAAAAGTTGATAATCATTTGGAAATTTGGTGAGTAATTATGACTTTAATGAATGATTGAATTTAACGACAGATTCAACTACAAACTATTGGACTAAATAAAAGGCAGTTTGATTATAACTGTACTTGCTTTTTGGAGATCAGCTACCACCACACACTTTCTCTGACACGGGTTTACTACTTCACTTGCTTGTTAGGGTCAGTTTGGGTTTCCTGTTTTATTTTGAAATCTTTGTGTCTTTATCCTCAGGTCCTGTCAAGTTTTATTCCCTCCTGTTTGATTGCTTCCCCTCCCTAATGTGTGCCAGATGTGTCTAATTGTCTACCCCCTCCTTGTGTATCTAAACCGTGTGTTCCTTTCGTCCTGTGTCAGATTGTCTCGTCAGTTTCTTGTCAGCGTGCCAGCGTTATCTGTCCAACTGAGTTTCCTTGTGTATGATCCAGTTTTTGTCCTCTGGTTTCTGAGTTTCGTCCTGTTATTTGGTACTTTCGCTTGGTTTATTGGATTCCTGGTTCTGACCTGTTTCTGATTAGATAGATCAGAAAGTCTGTAAGAACTTTGGTGATCATTTTGATGATGATCAGTTTTATCCATTGCAATGATCAGGTCAAAATTTTATTTTGTCTAACATTGATTTATGAACAAACAGATGTCTATTTGTCTCACACTGCTTTCCGTATGAATCAGTTGTAATTTGTGAATGCTAACACGTTGAATATAACTACTTAACCTTAGCATATTAGCTGATAAGTTAGCTTAAAAAGGTCTCACGGAACTGTATACTGACTGCTATTTAAACAATCTATTTGTCAGTAGAGGTGGGTGATACCCATAAGGGTTGGAATGAAAAAATAGAATCGGATTTTATGAATGTTTTAATTAATAATGGCCAAGTGTTTTGGACATGACCTGAATTAAACTAAAACTCTCAAGCACTGTGAAGCAGCTTCATCTTCCCATGCATTTCTTATTATCTATACAGGTCAATATCTTTTGCAAAAGATTATTTCTTCAGACTGAATTTTCAGACCACATATATATTTCAAACCCTGGAAAGCCCCTGCTCAGACATGGTTGAGGCATGGTATGTTCCACAGTTTGCAGTGAAACTCTTTACTTCCTGGTTATTGTGGGGTGTAACTGCCAGACATCAATCTTTGATCCTGCCAGTCCTTCTTGGTGGAATACAACCCCAAAGAGCAAACAGCCAGAAAATATGGGTGCACCTCATTAAGGAATAGAAATTAGACTTTGAAAAGAATCAAATATCTGGTGGTGTTTGTTTATTCACTTTAACTAATGATACTAGAGCTGCAGGCTGGACTTCTGTACTGACTCCTCCCAGAATTCATTTGGCAGCACTCTACAGCACACTTCAGAGACTGGCTCAAATTATCAAAGAACTCCCAGCCATCGCAGATTATTCCTTAATACTCCTCAAAGAGAACACATAGTTGGTTTCTTGCCTCACAAAGAGTGAAGTTTGTTAGTTGAAGCTCAGTCTAATATGTGGTTGATAGGTACTTTTATTGCCTTTTCTTAATTGCAAGCATGGGCCCTGACTCTGCCTCAACGGAATATGAGATGTTATATATGGGTTTGACATTTTTATGTCATGGTATAAGACAGCTTCATCATCGGCAGATTTTGCTTCTAAAGTAATTAAAAGTGATGGCAATGTGTCATTTTCCCCCTCAGTCAAATGCTTCTTTTCTTTTTCCAGTGATCCCATAGAAATTAATATTTAGGCTGATGCTATGAACAGATGCCATCCACTTAAATTGTTGTATCCTTTCCTTCTGCATGGAAACTATTTAAAATAATGTCAATTTTAAAAACAATTTTATATTTGTTGTACGTTCCTCTTTTATCTAAAGACCCCCTCCAATGAAAGTCATATTTCTGGCCTTTTTAACATGTCCATGCGGTGTTTTTGTGTACTACGCTATGAATCCTGGCTGAAATAAGCAGTCAACATCAATGCTGAGGATTTCTGCTTTCATTCTGCAATTTGTCAATGACAGTCTACAAATAACGATGGAAATGGCATAAAAATAAATGAAAATTGCTCCCATTTTTGCTGGACACCTCCTCAGAGACCACACAAATCCTCTGCAGTAGTGGCAGAAGGCTTTTGTTGGACAGGAAATTCCCTTTCAAAATTTTGGAAAGGAAATTCAGTTGCTTTCATTTGTGAAACTTATTCATAGTTTTTCATCACAGCTCTGTAGGTGATTTGGGGTTTGTATTAGTACTTGCTGGGTTATTTTTCAAGCTGTACCATTTACAGACATATTCTTTTCATATTCTATTTATTTATTTTTGTCTGCATGAGTTGTCTTGATTGATCTTTATTTCAATGACAACTGACAACTGTAAAAATAACAAGAACCAGCCAATCAGTGTCCATAGAATCAATTTTAACTGAATTATAGGTGACTGGATTAGGCATAGAAAGATAGGTGATGTTGTTTGTTTCCATAAAACCAGTTCTTATTACATTTGCATATTACATTTGTATTATCAGTTTACAGAGGGGAGATCAGTGCTCCTGCACTCTTCCTCTCAGAGAATATAATCAATTTAGAGAAGCATTTCTGTTTCCAAAATATTGATTTCCACCCACTGCGTTCATGTTTGCTTAAATACAGCATCTATTAATCTATAGTAATTGCATCTATAACATATTTCATTCAGGTGGGATTGTTTTGATTTTTTTTGGCCAAATTTTTTTGACTTGCAGATAAATATGGAAATGATGCTTCTGATTAAATTAGTCATGCGTCAGACATTTGCTTTGGGAAATGACTTGGCCTAGACAGCCTGTATATCTGGCACACAAGAGAATAATACTGTCTACTGTACAGGCATTCTCTATTGAGCATAAGCTGTTGTAAAGCCTCCTCAAGTCTTTAAGTTTAAATTTTATGAATTTAGAATTATTCATGCATATACAAATGTATAAAAAACAAAAGAAGGAGGATTAACCTTTAATTTACATGCTGCTTTAAGACCAAAATCCTCACATTTTCATGAAATTAAATTCCCAGGACTGTGAGCAGACTGAAGACTAGAATAGTTTATTTGTCTTTGCTTTACTCCGTTCCGTCACCCTAGATCTTTAAAATTCATCTAATCTGCCTTTGAAATGTGAAGCATGTTTTATTTTACATGCGTGGCCCACTCAGCTTTGCTTCACTGTGACCCTCGCTGAAATCTGGGCTGCGTTCAGAAACCTCACAGCTACGGTACATGTGGTTGCCATGGAAATTGTAATACTCAAACGTTGCAGAGAAGCCTTTGTTTTATTAAATGGCTGCAAGAGATGGCAAAATACATGTGGGCGTCATGGCATGAAGGATATTCGATCAAGTTTTGATTTATTAACAGAGCATTTTGCTGAGGTGATTTTTTTTTTTTTAAATGGACATGCACACAGACACAGCTTTCCTTACCTCCGAATGCTGCAATATTATATAAATTCATGAAAAAGCAGATGGCTGCCTCAGGCTTCCTGCCTGTTTTCACTTTATGGTAGAAAATCTGGAGTCATGTGTAACAGCTAAACCCAGTACGATTGTCTGTGCCTGTCAATAACTCTTTCTTCTGAACAAAAGAGAGCAATTGCCTTTGTTCAACTATGCATTTTTTACAGGTTATCTGGGCTGTGGCAGTGAAAGACTCTCTCAAGACTGTTCTGGGGACAGAGATAGCTGTTTGTTATAAAGTCTTTTTAATTGTCAATTGATGTTCAAAAGGGTCTCCTCCACTGTAGCCTGGAATGAGGCTTGACAGTTTCACATAGAAGATTGATCTAGGCTATGAAGTGGAGGTAAACATCTGTTTACGTGGATCAGTTCAGCTCTCACAGGTTGAACCTGACAGGATGGTTTCCATTGTGTAATAAGTAGTGGGCCAATTGCTTTTGACTAGAGATTATGTATTAGATGGCTTAATAATATTTGGGACATGTGGAGGTCAACGAGGTTACACCTCAAAGAGGAGCCATTTCTACTTTTACGCGTTAATATTGCCAAATATCATCATCTGTGCCATACTCATAGCACCACCAACTCATTAGTTGCTTTATGGAATTACATTTGGTCAAAAACTCCATGTTACTTTAAACACACCCAGATTATAAATTAAATGTTCATCCGTCCATGATCTAAAACATTGATCTTGTGCAGGCTCACAGGGAGGCAGTGTCCACAGTCACACCATTTACATTATTCCGGACTATTTTCCATAACATTATACACAAATTGTTTTCAGTATTGTAGCCTCAAATAATTATACTGAACTGAAAAAAATAATGTCCAAAAAATTCTGCCCCAAGTCTCACTATAACTACTGTGTGATCTGGGGCACAGTACTGAATACTGGTCTGTCCGTTAATTCTAATAGTGGTTCAAAGTGGGGGGAAGCTGTTGGGCCATAAAGTGGTTATGGATTCCCATTTTAATTCACCTCACTGGCCAGCCCTGTTCCTAGGAACCTAGCTTTTATGCCACTCACATTGGATGTGAGGAACTATGTATGGGATGCTGGTCCATCACTGGACTAACAGGTCTTTAGAAAGACAAACATGCACACCCATATGATTCGTTAGACTTTCTTGTTTTTCGCTGTCATAGTGCAAGTTTCCTCTTGAATGATAATGAAAAATAGCTGATTTAATATCATTTAATTAAAAATAACAACTAAAGCAACATGCCCCAAGGCCCCAAGACCATATTGTGTGTGAATGATTTAAGATTCTAGTAGATTGCTGTCAATATTACCGTCTGTCAAAATGACAGACAGCCTTCAAATTTTGCTGATATTGAAAACATTTGGTCAGTGACAGACAATATTTGGTGGGATTCACCAATTCACTGAGGAAACACTGGCACACAGTAAAAACCATTGCACAAACAGTACGAACATGTAAACTCTACTTAACCCCTTGATGCCTGAATTTATTTACAATTATTATTAAAAAAAATTAATTATTTGTGTTTTTGCTTTCAAGCTGATGCTATCTCGGCTGCAGTCTGAATGCAAGCGGTATGATGGGAATTCGCGACGATCAGCGTTAAGGGGTTAAGATCTGTGTCCCACACCTGCTCATTACGGTAAACAATAATGGGCATGCATGAATTGGGGGGTGACTTAGGCTACGTTCACACTCCAGGCAAAAGAGGCCCAAATCTGACTTTTTTGCCCGTATGTGACCCATATCTGTTTTTTTAGTGACAGTCTGAAAAGCACAAATCCAATTTTTTCAAATCAGACCCAAGCTACTTTCATATGTGGTCCAAGATTGGATACATATCTGATGTTTTGCAATGCGACCTCAGTCTGAGCAGTCATGTCGCATTTCATCCTACTTTTACGTCACTGAAATGCAACAGACGTCAGAATTCTGTAATGGAGGAGGCGGGGCCTGGCGAGATCAAATGTAAGTGTCTTCTTCTGTGCATGCGGGGCACTTCAGAGCCGTAGACTGTTCCCAATGGAGTCTGATGGTGGTCGCATTTAAATTAATAATGTGAACGACCATGTGAAAAACATCTGATCTCAGCAAAAAATCTGAATTGAGCATTAAGACCTGCAATGTAAACGTAGCCTTCCTCATTATTCCAATGCTCTGTTTTACTTGTACACATATACACACAGTAAACAGGGTTTTTTAAAAGAATGCACTTTGGGAAGCATTTTGAAAAATCTCAATTTTTAGTGACCTTATAAGCCATTTTTGTGTGATTGAGAGGCTCAAATCTGTATTTTCATTTACAAGGCCACAGAGAGTAGTCATCACAAATAACACTTTCAGCCAGGTGACCGGAGTTTGCATACCATATGAAACCAAACATAAATGATCTTCTCCTAACCTACTACCAAGTAGTATTTGTGTCCAGACTTATCTAAGACATGGATAAAGGTAAGCGTTTGGTGGAATATCATTGTGGCAGCATTGCTATCTGATAATCCAGGAAGAGAATGTGCCATCCCTTTTTCATACAATGTCTCTAGATTGTCTCAAAAACTAATGAATTGTCATGGTACATTTGGACTGGTGTGAAAGCTCATCTGGTGCAAACTTAAAAAAGCAAATTCTGGTTCACTTCAAAACAGGGGTCTTGGTTTGCTTCCTAGAGAATGATGTAATCTGTGTAAGGTGTGAAAGCAAAGTGGACCAAGTTATAGAACAAAGACAGGGAATGGACCAAAAAAGTCCACTGGTCCATTTGACAAAGGGCAGTGTGAAAGCTAACAAAATAAAACCAACTGCGATTGCAGTGTTGCAATTTCACCCCCCTGATGGACCCATTTTTTCCCGAACAATTGTGTGAGGAAACAACTTAAGGATCTAAAAAGACCCATCAGTGATAGAATGCCTTTCAGACTGAAGATCAACTGTAGTTTGCCAGTATCACACACTTATGAATAGTCATCAGAATCTAAGATGGCTTCTTTGGCCAAAGCATGAGTGCCTCTGTTTAGTCATGCCTGTGAAAAGATTAATTTGGACCTGAAGAAATTATATCCCTGGATGAATACAAGGATCAATACCCTTTTCATATTCCATGATGATTGTGCTTGTTGTGCACTGAGGATGATGCTCAGCTAAACGACCAGTCCTTCACAATAATACATCTTTAATGAGATGTTATCCTAAAACAGTGGGATTGGTTTCTGGGTCAAGATAAACTACCAGGTCGCCCTCTAAACAGACACATTTTAGCTGTTCTCTCACTCTCTGAGGAAACAACAGTGGTTACAGTGCGTATTTTCCATGTTTGCATAGATGAGGACTCACTCAATTAGTAGAGTGTTGGAGCAGGTTACAGGAACAGTAACAGCCCCATGAAACTCCTCATGTAGCAGACTTCAGATGAAGGCCAGTGCTAAGGTGACACATTGCTATGCACACAGCACACTTGTTTTTTAATTAAGTGTAACTGCATTGGAACGCGGTGAGCATTCAAACCCAGGGCAAGCCCCCCCCGCCCCCCACACACACACACACACTCCAGCCCCTGTCATCAGAGCAAGAATGACGCAATTGGTACAATTTTATGATCCACTGAATGCAATTACTGGACCTGTCAATGTACGGGGCATCCTTTGTTTGTGATGTATGTAGCGTGCAGACACAGCCCCTGATAGGCTTTTCACACACTCTGTCTCTCTGCCAAACAGAGGCACATGCAGTCATATGGTGATGCATATTGCAGGTGATTAGCAGTGTGGTAAATAAGCAAGCTGCCATCATTAATGTGTGACTCTTCTCTATATGACAGAGCCTATAGTTAAAAAGTTAAATTTTAATTACTCTTTAGTTATGCTGCTATAGTTCTAGACTGCTGGGGGAAGCACTGAGCACCTCTCTCTCTCGCTCTCTCCCCCATGCATGTATATCACACCCTGACTTGTTACTAACCATGTTCCCCCGTAGTCTTTGTTTCTCCCCTGTCCTCTCCTCTCTCTCCCTGTCTTCATCCCACAGGTGGTGAATCATCGCTACTCCATGTTCCTGCAACACCTGCTGCTGCCATATTTTTATGTACTGCTAATATCATGCATTATCATATGTTCCTGCTTGCATTTGTGTTGAGTAGCCTCTCCTCCTGCTCTCATTCTCTCCCTACTCAACTCCGTTTTCCTCTCTCTGGCCGCCCCCCCTGAGCCTGGTTCTGCCCGAGGTTTCTGCCTCTTAAAAGAAGTTTTTCCTTGCCACTGTCGCCAAGTGCTTGCTCATGGAGGGATTTGTTGGGTCTCTTTAATTCTATAAAGAGTTTGGTCTAGGCCTGCTCTATATGTAAAGTGCCTCGATGTAACTATGTTATGATTTGGCGCTATATAAATAAATTTGATTTGATTTGATTTTGACTCTACACAGCTTCTAATTTTCTGATTAGCACTAATTGAGATTTTTTTTTCATGTTAGCATACAGCTGACTGTACTTAGCCTGTGAATACAGTTGTGGTAGTGTGTTTGGGGCCTGTATCACGAACCCAGGTGGTTGGGTTTAAGTATATTACAGGCAAGCAGGGTCCAGTGAAATACGCAATGACGTTTCACTATGGGAAATGTTGGATTGCATCACTGTTTTGTTGGTAACATTTTTGCTGCCAGGGCAAGGGAGGAAATGATGAAAAATGTGCCTTTGTAATGGGAATAAACAGTCAGAATTCTTTACTGTACATTAGCATTAGCTAATGCATGGCTGTGTGTGTTTGTGCACATGTGACAACATGAGAGCCCTTTAAAAGTGAAGCCAAAGTATCTCAATCGCCCCCTGGTGGCTGGCTCAAGTAAAGTCGATAAGCCCCTCCTCCACCATTGTTTCATGTAGGATTTCAATTGTAGTGTCTTTTCGGAGACTTTGGAAGACACTATTCATTCAATCATTCAAGTTTAATTTGTATAGCCCAAAATCACAAATAACAATTTGCCTCTAAGGGCTTTACAATCTGTACATAACAACACCCTCTACTCCTAGACGCTCGAACCAGGTGAGGGAAAAAACCAAGAAGAAACCTCAGGGAAAACAACAGAGGAGGGATTCCTCTCCCCGGGACGAGTAGACTAGCAATAGATGTCACAAGCACAGAATAGAACAATATGACGCGCATTAGAGTCTATGGATATGAAAACATGAGAACTTACTCCAGAAGCATGTTATTAAGGATCAGAGTCCAGGAAACAGATAGTAGATTTAACTAGAGGGAGGTAGATGGTAAATATGAGCAAAACTTGAAAATATGACCTCGTCCATTAACATTCAGATTTTGGGTCATAGATTTTTAGAAGTACTGATGGTTGTTTAACAATGAAGACAATGACTCCCATGATTCCACGCTTACTTTTTACTTAACGGCCCTTAGTGGCAGAAATCACACATTGTGCAACCTGTTCTCATCTCAGCTTGTCAGTTATTAAGATTTTGTCCCAGCATCTCTCAGGACATCCAAACACAAAACAGCAATGATGTTTGTTTAAGTCTAGGAACTGAAACCACACACTTAGGTTTAGGAAATTCATGGTAACGTCTGGGTTCAAATGAGACACAAACTCCAGTTTTTTCAAACCCAACCTCCACTGCTTTCAGCACCTTTGTGCTTTGGAATTTATGTCACACTACACCATCTCTTAAAATTGATGCTGACTGCTTTACATTAGTTCTACATAAAATCCTTATGTGTCTCTCTGTGACAACAAAGTGTGTTGATTACTTTCTGCATTTGGATGAGCTGTGGGGTACACAAAACATTGATAACTGACAAGCTGAGCATGAGAACAGGCTGTACTGTTTGTTTAAGATCTGTTAATATTTTATATTTCTCATTTTAAATTGAGTAAGATTCAAAATTCAACTGAAGTTTCAAAAAAAGAATTTCAAGTGGTCAGCCTGCCATCTTTAGCACAAGTAGATTGTCAGTTGCATGAGATTTAGACAATTTCTTGGGGATTTTTCCCAATTTGGTTTCTACATCATACAAATGTTTCTGTACCACGACTGAAGCAGCTATGCTGACTCTCCATGACAGGCCTCCATCACTCCTCCACCTGTCTTATTAAAGTAAGCCACTGTCGGACTGTTTACGCTGAGGCCCAGGGTAGCAGCTACTCTGTGTCTCAACATCCCTGTTAAACTCTTCTGGGACATCTCTACAGAAACTGCTTGATATGCGGGTGGCTGCCCTTTTAACACTTACACCCAATCACACTCCACACATGGCACATCATCCAATCCCCTGATATACTGTATAAATTTATATATGAACCGTTGATTGGGACACTGATTGGAAAGAAATAAAAGGTAAGTAGTCTTCAATGTTCCATAGATATTGTCAGTTTTCATATTTTAGAAAGGGTACATTGCATGACCACATTTACTTATTTTTTTCATTTTACATGTACGTTTTAATTTTAATATTAAAGGTATTCCATCTGGTGGATTAAAATGGTGTTAATATATGAAGGTGCAGTTGATATTCATATCCCATAAAATTCTAAAAGCTGCTGTACCAATAGAACAATATGAAAAAGAAAAATGAAGGTCCACACTATACATGTAGCTGTGTCTATTCTCATTATATTGAAGTTATGATGGCTACTGGCCAGATGTATTATCATTGTGCTCTGATGGTCCTCACTATGTTGATGGTTCTATGCATTACATGTTAATATTTTTTCTCTTCTTATAGGTGTTTGTGATTGTATATTGTATTAATTATTATTTTTGTTATTGATATTAAGCTGGTAATATAATGGGTTTGCACATATCATGTGATTTTCATATGACCAGAGCCTTTGAAATATTCAAGATGATAGCTGTATTTGTTCAGTCTGAAGAAGAGCATCTACTTCGAAATGTATTTAGTGGCTGATGTCCCATTAAAACTAAATGTAAGGGCAGTAAAGTATGCAGACCTTAATTTTTCTTTGTTAAGGGGTGTTAACATACAAATTAAAAATGTAAACATAATATTGATGAGAAAGACTTACGGTAAGTACCTGGGACAGGTGGTATTGTTCCTGGACACCGATGACAAATGCATCTGGTAAGATCCTCGCTCAATGCAGGTCCTTCCTGTAGACAAATACAAACAGCAGTAG
Organism: Mola mola; assembly: GCA_001698575.1. NCBI lineage: Eukaryota > Metazoa > Chordata > Actinopteri > Tetraodontiformes > Molidae > Mola > Mola mola. Next base: position 3,192,686 of record KV751356.1, on the reverse strand, counting down.
AGTTCCTCAGATCTTTTACAGCAGTAAAAGTACCAGTACAGCAATGTTAACAAACATCCCATCGTAAGTAAAAGTCCTGCATGAAAAATCCTAATACAGTAAAACTTTTATCACTAATCAGCTTGATGCATTGAAATATTGCAATAAAGTATTGTTTGGTCCATGTTACTGATATATTACACTAACACATAAACACCAACAGTAGTACAAGACATGATGAATCTAAATGAGTCTGATTGACTCTTGCAATTATCTGTTCTTTTTTTAATCCTAACCCAGGATCAGAATCTCACTTTACCAGACAAAGCTGGCGCTGGTGAAACAGGATCTGTGTCTTAACCTGGAGGAATTGCCCCAGATCTGCCTCCAGGTATCCAATCCTTTGGTGAAGAAAAGCCTAAAGAGAACCCTACAGCTTCCCAGTCCTCCAGAATATGTGGTCTACACAGACAGTGGGTAAGAGTATGTTCGTAAACAATACTTTGAAATGGTCTCCACTGGCAGAGAGAGGGAATGTGTCGTTTCCAAAGAGCTGAGATGCAGGCTAATGAGGAACACTGTCACCACCATGATTTCCCTCTTGAGAGCAAGTCAGCAAGAAAAAGAAGAGATCTGATACCCTACCAGGCATGAAGTCACTGCAATGGCTAGGAGACTAATAGAGTATTATCCCATGCTACGGGATGAAGACAAAACGCATGTAGGTATTTAAAATGTTTGTTGTATTATTTCTTGCACTTATATTATGAGGTCCAGTGTGTATGTTTTTATTTTTGACTGACATTGTTTTTATTTGTTTTCTCAATGATTGAGAAATGAGGTTTATTTTTTGTTTTTTAACCACAGATGACCATTTTCAAGAATCTTCTCAAGAGGCTGCAGAATGTGAACACAAAAGAGGCAGGGGCCCACACCTGAGAGGGGCCATTCAAAGAAAGGACATCAAATTCACTTCTCAACAAATGACAAAGAGGCAGAATATTATGATGCAGACTCAAGTGGTGGATCAACAGTTATTTTGCATCAAAGATCTGGGAGCAGTTCTGATGATGGCCTCAGTCTGTCACAATCCACTCCTGGTTTTCCCCTCTACCAACCCACTCTACCTGCCTGCCCTAATCAACATCATTAGACTCACCTGTTCCCCCCAGCCAGTTCTTAACCAGCTCCTCCACACCCGCTCTCTGCCAGATCGTCGTCACGTCATGCACTACCTTCCAGCACTCTTTTCCGGACAGATCTCCTGTTACCTGACCTGCCTTCTGCCCCTGACCACGTCTCCTCGTCCTTGCCCCAGTAACCAGACTTGCTTTCTGTCTTTGGACTTTGTATCTGCCCACTCCCTGTTTGCCTGCAGTCTTCCCGGATCCCCTCTCCGGAGGCTCCGTCCCCATTCTGACTGTGATGCAGACTGTGCTCGCCGACCAGGCTTCCTGATTGCCATCCATTTGGACTTGTGAACATTTTTAATAAAGTCCTGAACTGTGCCCGTCTAGATCTGTACTTTTCTTGGGTCCACTCTCACGCCCGTTACACAGTCCATGAAAGTGGAAACATAGTTTTTTTTTTAATAATTTTTTTATAATGATGGGCATGAAGGTTAACAACATTATGATAGTTTTGGATATAATGATATATTTCATACATTGATATTCTATATTTCAATTGTGATTGGTCCTTGATATATTTTAAAGGGACATGCTTTGTCATTTCTTTTCATTTATTTGGCTCTCAGAGCATTGAGAGCACACATTACAGAGTGTGTAACATACATTTATATTACTGTGTGTAGTGGGGGTTAAGGTGGTATACTTTATCATATATTTTGTTGTTTAATTGTCTGTCTTAGAAAACAAACTGCCATGTCTGGGTAATGACTAAAGTAACATGTCAGTTTTGGTGTAATGTTACACATGCTGTTAAGAACCAATAGTGTCATTCAAATTTACATGTCCGATACCAGTTACTGATTATTCTATATTTTAGTGGAGAGGAAGGATAGTCTGTCGACACAGGCAGGACATCACAACAGTCTGCCGGCCATGTACAAGAAATCATAACCGAACCAAGACGCTGTCTCCCAAATCCTTGACCTTGAGTTTGAAGCTAGAAGAGCCTTAATTGACTGTAATGTCAATGAATTTAGCCTTCTAAACGAAGCCTTCTAAAAATCTAATCTGAGGAGGCAATATGTTGGTAAACCAGATCTTTGACGAGTTCACACCACACAAAATCGTGTAGTGTGAACTAGGCTTAGATGTGTTGAATGCTGTAAGTCTACCACTTACAGTTTTGCTCTTGTGTTTCATGTTTTGTAAAGACTATAAAGGACTACCTCCCTCTATTTTAGACAAGGGATAAAGCTTATTATATTGTGGGGCATTTCACCTATTTCCCTAAAACAGTATGAAAATAGTTGAAAATGGTTTAATTTACTCCCTTTAAATCAGTTTAGTATGTAATTGATGATATACAGTATATGAAATGTTCATATTAAATTTTGTATCATTCAGTGTGTAAATCCCCTCAAAAAATATACACAAGCTTTCATTTTTGCATAGGTTCCACTCTTAATGGTTTCCCACCAATATAATGTCTCAGTTCCCATCAGTATGTGTGTGGGTGGGGTGGAGGAGCTGAGAGACAAGGTAATAGAGAGGCTGGTAGGTATAGAAACACCGACTTTTCCCAAAATAATAATCCACCCTGGGTGTGTGTCTGTGTATCATGAGTGGTTCGCATGAAGATCACACAGCAAGTTAGAGCACATTGTAGTTTGGGCGGGTGGCATTGGAGAAGTGATTCATTAGTAGGATGGTAACAGTTAACTGACATCGTAATTCCAATCACAGCAGCTTTATGTGACTGTGACCATCATTCACACACAAAATTACCATTATCTCTGTGGATGAGAAAAGGGAACAAAGTAATAAATGAATAATAACTCAAAGAGATTAAATTAATTTGAAAGATGCCTCACGAGTACATTTAACAGGCATGAAAATGATATAATATTATATGCAAAGGAAGAAATAATGTCATCAGTATAGTATGCTTTCTATGTTGGAGTTCATTTATGTGAGAAAAAAAAGAGGCTGTCATAGTCCTCTCCTGGTTTTCCCCTCTACCAACTCACTCTACCTGCATGCCTACCTCTCCTAATCAAGATCATTAGACTCACCTTTATCTTGGAGCGTTTAGTAGAAAGCAACTGGACTTCTTATCTTGTTTGAAGACGTTTCGCCTCTCATCCGAAAGGCTTCTTCAGTTCTGAGGGTCGTGGTTGAAAGCACCAACCTGGGGGGCGATCCTCTGGCTGAGCATCATGTGAGTCGTTATGGTCACATGAGCCCAGGTGTGAATCACTCGAGAGTGTTTGCCCCTCACCCCTGGTTTCATGTGACACCATGGGATCACATGGCCCCAAGTGTGTATGAGGGTTAAACCGCCTGGGGAGGGCTCCCAAGACAGCATTGTAGGTTGTAGACAAATGGTGTCTTAGTTCACCACCCCTATTTAGAGAAGGTTTCTCCAAGTGGACATAGATGGCCTCTTTTACTCTCCGTTCAAACCATCTGTCTTCTCTGTCCAGAACGTGGACATTGGAGTCCTCAAAGGAGTTTCTCCTTAAGATGCAGATGTACAGCTGAGTACTGTCCTGATGAGGTGGCTCTCCTGTGTTGTGCCATGCGTCTGTGGAGGGTCTGAATTTATATGTAAATAATCTGCTCCACAAACATATTTTTCAATGCACACAGAAATATTTCTTGTTCTATATAAATTTAAAAAGAATCCATATATAAATGATTAAGGTTCACAAATGTCTTTCTGATGCACACACAAATATTTCTTACAAATTACTTTCACAAACTGTAAAGATGTGAATCCGTTAGACCGTTGAATGGGGTAAGGAAAGAACTTAAAAATCCTTAAACAGGGAATATAAGAAACCTCAGGAAGAACCACAGAGGAGGGATCCCAATTGCTAGGATTGACAGATGTGCAATAGATGTCACCTGTACATAACACAACAACATCCAAAAATATAAATTCACAAATGTATGTATTTAAAATAATCAGCAATTATAGCCATCAAAAACTTCTGTGTAGAACTTTTTTTTTTTTTAAGAATTACAGCAAAAATGAGGTGGACTGCAAACTCTGCAGGTACAACTCAATATCACAAGTCAACAATGACTGGGCATCTTGTCATTTGTTAAAACATCCAGGAGGTTACCCATCAACTGGTCAACAGTCAATGACTGAGTTTGTCACTAGACCAAATTAGTTTGATAATAGATGATATGCAGAGCAAACAGAGGATGTAAGAAATGCTGCTGATGAATCTTGAAGCTACGGTTTTGATGATCTTGATAATTTTTCTTGAGGTTGATGTACCATTTTTCTACTGTAGACAAGTTTGTTGTCCCTCTGACTCAAAAAAAATAAACTTGTTTAAACACTTTCTATTTTTTGTCTTTGTTGTGTTACTAAGGTTTATGCTAAAGGGAAAAGGTATGCGAAAAAAAATGTGAATATATGTGTAACCTTTCATGGCAATTTGAACCTTTCACATTGAAACAAACACTTGACGTTCCACTTGAATGATTGAACGGAGAAAGGGAGGTGGTGATTGCATGGGGACTGTCTTACATTACTCAGAGAATCTAAATCACTTGTCACATGTGCAATGTTTTAAAATGTAAAGTATCAGGCTACATCAATGTAATTGTATTGCTTCAATTAAAAATTTCCAGATTTATTAATTTTTCTCAGACCACTACTCAAATTGATTAAGCATGGAATGTTCGTGGGTAACGTGAGCGTACTCAACTCCATCCACCAATAAAAAACTAAAAAGTTTTAAGTTTTCCTGAACCAAGAGATGTAAGACAAAAAAAGGGACAGTGAAGAAACGATATCTCGGGCAGTTGTGGCTCAGATGGTAAAGCAGTCGTCCAGTGATCGTAAGGTTTCTGGTTCGATCCCAGACCCTGCAGTTAACATCTCAAAGTGTCCTTGAGTAAGACACTGAACCCAAAATTGCTCCTGATGCTTTGCCGTCAGTGTACGCTCCTGATGAGCAGGTGGCACCCTGCGAGGTAGTCACTGCCACCTATTTATAAATGGGTGAATACAAAACCTGTAGTGTACTCTAAATAAATACAGGACATTAATCATTTTACCATATCTCTGTAAACATCCACACTCTTCAGGACTAATCATTCCTGGTTGTCTAAAACTGACATTTTGTCCCTGTGCATCTCATTCAGACGCAGAAGGTACACATCGCCTAGATGACCAGGTGACATATACTGTACGTGGTGTATCTGGATGAAACACTGTGCTGGTGCAAGCTTTCATGTGTGGGGTGCAAACCTGGTGTGGCTATTCCTCCTTCACCCTTCCATCCCTTGTCAGTATTTTAAAACGATCTTCTGACAGTCTCAAATATCAAGTATTCATACTGTGCACCCCTATTTTTTCTTTTTTTTTTAAATCAAATGACAGTGTGGATAAAAATAAACACAAAAACATAAGAATGAAATTAATTTCTTAACTACAATGAAATAGTTGTAGTTATAGGGAGAAAGTTTCTCGTCTGTTGTGGATTTTGGGATCCTTGATCTTCAATTTGGTTAATAATGCCAACAGAGTCCTGTTCCTCTGTCTTCTGCCTCACTCATGGAGATGTTTCGTTCTTGTCTCTTCTGTGGTAATCTGGAGTATCCCTCCTGCTGTAATGCAAATAATTAGACAACCTTTCACAATGTCAGGGCGGCTACAGTAAAATATGCCAAACAACTGCTGGTAGATTTTCTAACAGTTTTCAGGGATTAAACTGGGGTTTGCGGGGCTTGTAACCATTATGTTGCTCTGGCAGAACTTCATTGTTCTAAATCCCTAGCATCACAAGTTAAGCAGCAAACACTTACTCATTTTGGTCTACTTTTACCATCACCACCCCCCATCCCCAATGTGGATTGACACCGTCTGTCTGTCTGGTTCTTTGCTTCTATGCACACATCAGTCACCTCATTATTCTGTGGAATGGCACTGAGTGGGTGGGGAGGGCTGGATGTCAGTCATTTAAGCTACAAAACAATCCTTTTGATTTGTAATTAATTAATACTACACTGCTACAATAACTTCAGCTGGCTTTAAACAAGCACCTACATGCTGCATTCACTTTTAAGCATTTATTAAAGCATTCTTCAAACATTTAGGTTGATTTCTCTGTTGTTGCTGTTTTGTTTTTTTTCCATTACTGCAGCCAAGACATGAGTTTATGTTTTCAGGATTACATGAAAATGAAATGATGGATGGATGGATGGATTTGAATAAAATTTTATGGAAAGATATGGACTGGTTGAAGGAAGGATAGATTAACTGTAGTTACAGATGTGGACAGAAGCCTGGAGACAGGTATTTTATTAGTTTTGATAATGTGAAACACAAGTGATACTGGTGCAACACTCGAACTGTCCACAGCACAATTCATGCTAATTTTAACATGAAATTCATTCTCAAAGGGCAGTTTTTAGTGCCTTGCTTTCATTCATTGTATTTGTGACACCTGTGAAGTTTACCCAAACTAACATGAAGTTAAACTAAATTTACTGTGTGGATTTCCACAAAATTAACTTTGTGGAAAAATTGGGTATGTCACCATTGTAATTTTTTAGAAGCCCTAGGCAAGGTTTGCAAATTCTGAATGCAAAATCGTGCACAAGATTATGACAGATTTAATTCAAATTTTAATCGACATTAACCCTTTCCTACATCTGGCTTTAGATCAAATCAGGCTCAGTGATCTTTGCCTTTAATATTAAAATATAAAAATGTGGCTGCTTGGGAAGTGTCATCAATTGTCTCCTATTATCCGCACAATACTGCCATTCTCTTTCACGTGAGCACAGTAATATTTTCAACCCTTCCACACTGATGATTAATTACCATGGCACCCTTGCTAGGACTAGTAATTGCCTAATTAAACATACTTAAGTGAAAAGATACAGTAATTGCCCGTCTGAAAATCTAACATGTGCCAAGGTAAGGGCAGAAGCTACCAAGCTACCAAGCACTTATTCTCTGTACCCAGCTCCCAGCTCAAGTTTGTGGGGCAGACACCCTCTCTGTGTTTAAGAGTAGGCTTAACCTTTATCAAAAGATAAAGCTTATAGTTAGGGCTGGAACAGGCCGGCCCATAGTTATGCCGCTATAGGTCTAGACTGCTGGGAGATTTCCCACGATACACTGAGCTCCTCTATTTCTCTATCTTGCTCTTTCCATACTTCTTCTATTCTCTACTCTGTAATGTCCCAGTATTTGTGTTAGTAACTTCACCCTGGGGAGTTTCTCCCCAGAGTCCTTCCGATGATTGTTTCTTACCCACCTGGTGAGGTGGGCATGACGATTAATGTAGTGACCTGCTATCCGGTGGAGATGTGACCTTGTGTCTCGGATCAGGATCAACTTAACCAATCCTACACAGCAAAAGACAGAGTGGCCTGGAATCCTGACCTGGATCACCGTCTGGTTCCTGGACAACTTGCTTCTAGACTCAGTTCTCATGTTTTCATATCCATAGACTATAATGCGTGTCATGTACTTGTGACATCTATTGCACGTCTACCCATCCCAAGGAGAAGATCCCTCCTCTGTGGTTCTCTCTGAGGTTCTTTTTTTCCTCCCTGTCTACGGTTTTTGGAGTTTTTCCTCACTTGGGTCTAAGGGTAGAGGGTGATGTTATGTACAGATTGTACAGCCCTTAGAGGCAAACTGTTATTTGTGATGCTGGTCTATACAAAATAAACTTGGTTGATTGATTGATTGATGGTGCTCTGAGCTCTGCTTTGCTTATGAACTGTATTTCAGTTAGTATGTCCCAAGACAAAGACATTTATTGAAAAAAAATAAAAACGAAAAAGCGTGTATGTGGAAGAAATTGTGGTGATAACTAAATGTGTCTTGTCTCCGAGTGTTCAAGGCCTAATTTGCATGTATAGTACAAGCTGCAAAAGGGATTAAAGCGGAGCTTCACATGGATACTGATGGAGAGTTGCCACAGATAACTCAGAGATTAAGATACTCTGAATGCAAAAAGAGCCGTCTTGCTTCTTCTTGCAAAGGAAACGAACAATAATCCCTAGTTATTCAGGCTGACCTCTAACAGTCTGATAATTTGCTAGCTAGCCTGGTGTGTTTGAAAAGCATCATGATGGTACACGTGTTGTTTTTCATGTTGCTTTAAGGCCTCAGCATGGTTAAAATTAATTAGTATTTCTCAGCTCCCCTTGGGAAACTGAGCTGAAATCTGACAATCCTACACTTTACGATCTAAAAATACATCTGTCTTTACACAGCAAAAGGCCAGGTGTGTAGTGTGTTGACCTAAGACTTGAAGTGCCATCACAGATGCCTCATGCCGCATAGCTGCACTATTGACATACGTGCTATAAAGGAGGGTGGATGATGTGTTGTCACTTCCTCCCATTGTACAAAAATTAAGCTGCTGTCATCCTGCTCTGGTGAAACTATACCGGGCCAAAGTCTCTGCATCAGCGACTTGAAAGTAAAGCTGCGGTATCGTTTCACCAATGTGACTGCCTACCCAATCGCAAGCAGAGTTCAGCTCTCTATCATGAAATTTCAACCCATTCTTATAGCATCAAATAACTTTTAAAAACAAAACTGCTCAGGAAAATGAACACTTGAGCATACATTAGAGAGATAAGAGCTTCTTTAAACAACAGAAGTCATCTTTGGGAGTATTTCATTTGTGGAGTATTTTGAGTTTAGTTTGGCCCGAGTCCTAAATAATGGAGGAGGAGGAGGAGGAGGAGAGGATTATGACCTATACTTTAGCCAGAGACCAGGGGACAATCAAGATGGTTTGGCTACACTTTTGAGGAGCTCTCCTATTATCTCTCTCCTTTTGAATGTTATTCAATATTCAAACCACACGCATTTGCCAAGAGAGAGAAAAGCATGTGTCATAGATTCGGAAATGAAGTGATAATAATAATTAA
>KV751356.1:3161674-3178863 GCA_001698575.1 Mola mola | reverse complement strand
AACCCAGCTCCTTTTGTTCTTTTAAAATATTCACTATGAAAATGACTGTGATAGAGTGATTGAACCTGCCTTAGGCCAGACCTCATGCAGACACCAATTCGAAATTCAGATGTTGTTGGTGTACGGATGGTTCTTTGTGTCTGTCTCAACAAGCATTTAGCAGACTATGCAGTTGTGTGTGACAGGGAAATCATTGAAGAAGCTCATTTGCATGATGGCACTTCAGCCATGCTCTGTATGCTCTTATCAGAGCTTGTCAACTGGTAAAAGATACAGTTGCAATGATTTACACAGATTCTTGCTTTGCTTTTGTAGCTGCTCATGACTTTGTCACACTATGGCGACTGTGGGGATCTGTTATTTCATCCAGAAAACCTGGAAAACAGGAAAGATTGATAACTGAGCTGCTCGTTCCCTTCAAAGCTTGCTATTGTCAAATGTGAGGCACACATAAATGGCTCTGATCTAGTCTCCAGAGGAAAAGTTAGATCTGATACATTAGCTACATAAGCCACTATTTCATCCCCCTTCAGGAGCGAAAGTAGACACAGGTGCAGCGCCCTGCCCCAATCTCCCTCCCCATTTTGCACATGGGCCAACTCATGTTGGAAAGAGGGAAATGAATGAGATGGTTTGCTCACAGTGATTTGCACCAGGCATCACACAGGTCACACAGATATTAGTGGGCAGGTGTATGACATGTCAGCAGACCAGAAAAAGGGATGGGCCTGTAAAATACGTCCATTTCCCAGCATCATTATGGCCTTTTGTAAATGTGCAAATAGACTTTGTACATATGACGCAATTTCATGTTTCTAAGTACATGTTGGTAATCACTGAAATGTTTTCAAAGTTGGTTGAAGCGTTCCTCAATAGAAAGGAAGATGCAAAAACTGTTGTCAAACATTTGGTGAAAGATATTATACCCCACTACAGTGTTCTGATGGGAATAAACAGTAACAGAGGCCCAGCATTTGTGGCTAAGATAACTTAAAATCATGCAGCGGTGCTAGAGTTTCAATGGCAATTACATCTTCCATATCATCCACAGACCTCCGGCCAATTTGAAAGAACGAATTCCATTAACAAAGAAAAGCTCAGCAAAACCATGTTTGCAACAGGTTTGAAATGGCCAGATGCTCTACCCGTTGTGTTGTATTCAATTCACAGCAAACAAAACACAACTGTTGGCCTTAGTCCTCATGAAATCTTAACTGGCAAACTGAATTCAACCAGTGCTACTTCACCATTATTGCCACATCATACAACACTGTTATGGACTGATGATTACATGATTGAATATGTGAAACAGTTAACATACAGAGAAACTTCCACATGCAAGCAGCTGAAAGGTTGCCAAACACTCTGATGAACCTATTCATCCTGTCAAAGAAGGTGATTTGGTATTTATCAAGTCTTTGGAAAAGACTCAAACTTCCAATTGGAAAGGTCCATTCCAGGTGAACTCTGGGTTTTATTATCGATGGTGTGTGGAAGGTAGAAACAACATACACTGCAGGGAGTGCTCAAATGATCTGTGGGACATTGAACAGATGCCAGCCATTGAGGTGGGGTCGCAAGTAGAGGTTAATTAAATGGTTTTGGGGGGATGATAGCTGCTAGCAAGGAGAGTCCGTGCACAACAGTGCTAGTGAATGCAGATCGAAGAGGACGCATGCTCAGCGGGTTCATTGGCTGCCAAAACATGCTGTCAGTTCATACAACTAGGAGACAGCAAATCAGAATCACAGAGACTGTAAAGACATGCCTGTTGACTCTGATAAGGTTGTTCCTCTTCCAGCATTGAAAAGAACTAAAACACACTTTGATTTCATTGGTTTGGATTGTCCTTTTAACAGATGTGACATGACTGTGTTCTTGCTTATCCAGAGAGATTTGAGAATGGTAGATGGGTGTGGGGTGTTTACACGAGCCAACAGTTTCTCCTGAAGCAATTGCCCACCACAAGGATGAAGGTAACATTCTTTTCCAAACATTCTCTATGGGTGATAGCTGAATTGTGGTGTTTTACTAAACAAGAGATAATGCAAGATCCGGACTCCAGTTTGGCCTGTTAGTTATCAATTGGTAAAAGGAACGCTGGTGAGCTGTAGGATAACTGAATACGATCCATATGATGATCTCACAATGCATGCTTACGCAACGTACATAGGTGCTGTTGAGTCTAGCATGAGTAATTTAAATTCGGCAGTGCAAAATGATTTTCCAAGGTGAAACGTCCACGGTTAAAAAAGTAAATTCCGCTGTGGCCCTCATGATAGACTATGCACATGAGAGAAATCTAAGTCAATGTTGGCTGTGTCAACATATATCACAATCAATGCATTCACTGATGGTTGCCCAGATCCCGTTAATTGATTGGAATGATTTACAGTAGCTGACAGAATGGAGGAAGGTGCAGAGGATTGTCTTGCATATCATATGGCACCTTAAAGCACATTGAGTATGAAAAATTGGCCAATGAAGCTCCTGAAGAGGTGACTAAATTTCATCAGCCCCCAGACTTCAATCATGTCAGTTTGCTGAGAACTGATTCGGTGACTAAGCATTTTGCTTACACAATCCAATAAACGTTCTAACTCATGCTGCTCCAGTCAAATAGCACATTACCACCTAGTCTGTATGACTGTGTGACTCCAATCCTATTGGGAGCCATTACACTGGATGAGCAACCATGTTTCAGGATTAAGCAGTTCAGCGTGGAAAAATTGCTGATACATAATTGTTTGACCACTGTGTCTGATATCAACCACCCTTCAATTCTTAGCTTGCGCCCTAATCCTGTCCTACAGACTCTGTTTCATAGCAGGAAATCATAGCACATTCTAAAGTATTAGAGAGTCATCTTAATGCTTCTAGCAGAGCTATGTTGGTGGAACACATGGAGGACGTTGCATGGCCGTAGACCTTATCTTGGTATTCCCAAAGGGGGGATCTGTAAGGTTATAGGTTCCGACTGTTGTTCATACATATCTGATGCTACTGCTGATGTGATTAACATGGTTCATGTCACAGCTAGGGGAGTGAGCGAACCGCATGAGTCCCAGGGGTTTGTATTTGGGGATCTTAACGGGGTTTTTGGTCCATGGGTGCCGGCCTACTCATGCTCTATTGGTTGTTTTGATCCTGGTATTTGTCTTGTGCTCTTGTTGTGTTGTAGGGGTTAAAATTCTCCTGAAGAGAGCAACATCGGTTTTTATTTAGGGCCCACTGATAATTGTGAATAAGAATATAGTTGTGAATAATATTATGTCCACCAAAGAGACTACCGTCATTGGTTGGGATGACATAGGTATGACTTTGCCTAACCCGATGAATGTTGGGATCCATGGGAGGATTGGGTTCCCTCAGGTCTCCTTGATGAGAATAATACTGAGGAGTATTTGAACAGTGAGCTGCAACCAGCATCTCCCATCCTTTCAGAAACACCACACTTACTGCCTCAGGGGAGTCCAGTGCGTGTTTCAGTGGGTTTTACACCGGGTCACAAGTGGGTAAACATTTCCTAAATGGTTCCTAAGATTTACAAGGGCACGTAAAAGCAACTACTTGAGGGTTTCACATTTCCATCAATATTTTTTCCCAACACTTATGTCTTATTGCAAGACTGGACTACATGACTCATTTTGATAAGATATGGATTGATGTTAACTTTTAATACCTAGGTATTAAACGTGGTATTAGGTTCATCGTGATGATTACTTCACTTGGATGAAGTAATCATATTAAGTAACTATAGGGTTAGGTTTCAATTCATGTAATTTGTGTCAGTTCTATGTTGTGCTGCAATTATCCATATAAAATGAGTAACCAATGATTCAATTGATTTGCTTAAATTGAGTTGTTTTGATTGCTCTTTTGATTGATTTGAGTTAGTAACTGTGTATGCATGCCAGTTTTTAGACATTTAGATATAGTTGTTTGTTAGTAGTGATTAGGCATAGGGTTCTCATATTCATGCTTTAATACCTGGACAGCTCAGGGACTGGAGGGGGCAGAACAGGTCTGGCACTGCACCTTGAACCCATGTTTGATGTGTATTGCTTGTTCTTCTCAATTGATTGAGTCCTGATTATTTGCAAAATGCATTATATTGCAACTTATGTCATCAATGTCTTGTGAGTATTTCCTTCACACATGGCCTCTCTTCAAAGGTCTTTTCCGTAACAGGCATCACAATTTCTGCTGGAAAAGCAATTTCATTTTTCTCAGAAGTTGGGATCTGTGCCTATAGCTTCAGCCGTTATTAACCAATGTAAATTTAAGTTGTCATGTGACTACAGATGATGATTTGCTCCACCGTCTGGGGAGGAAGGCCCTGAGTGGTTTGCAGGATGATAACTACTACTTCTTGACTGACCAGCACATCCAGGTCATCTCCATTCAACCTCCAGGAGCAGACCTCAGCTGTAAGGACCATGTATTAAAATTCTGTGCTGCTCCAAGTGCTTACTGACAAGATAACCTCACATAAAAACAAAATGGCCTCATAAACTAAATTTATTTCAGGGTCCATAAAACCTCTGGCCTTATGAGCAGCGCAGTTAACTAAGGTGCAGTGAGTTGTCACTTTGGGCAGCCCTGGACTCATGGACAGTCTGATAAATCTACACAGCTGAACCTGTTGGCCGCATCACTGCATCTGTCTCCTGGAGGCTTCAGCTGTGTTCTGTCAGCACCTGTGTAATAGTTTAATTAACTGCTAATTATGGTTTAAAAAAACAAAAAAAACAGACAGTAATTCTCTATCTTCTGGGCTGCTAAAGACCTGAACCCTGGGCACTCTGTCCTTGTACCTCTGACATCATATCCTTCTTCTGTCTCAGTTGTTGTGCGGCATCTATTTTTATTGCTTGAATGGCAATGAAATAACTTACAAAGCTACAAGTGGATAGTTAGAAGCTTTATGAGCTTAAATTAGTCCCTTAATTACTTGGAATCCAATCAGATTAAAACGTGCGGTATGTTTAAGATGGTGCTGATTCCAACAAGCTCCCATCTGTCAAAGTAACTGGAAAACCCTCAGTGTCCTTTAGAAAAGATACTATTTTCTGTAGTACTTTAAGTAAACTTTATAGTAATATACTTAGTATGACAAAATTGTGTTTACTCAAAAACCTTCATGTATTTTTAAAAAATCTTTTAATAACATGTCAAGCAGTCTGACCAAATACAACATATGTACGTATCAGGTTCCGGGTACAGAGGATCCAATATTGCAGAGACACACAGGGAGCTTTCTGAATCAACGTCGGTTTACTTAAGAGGTCTAAACCGGGAAATCAAAACTAGGCAGCAAAGGTGAAGTCAAGGATTAGGCAAACTCAGTAATCGGGACATGGAACAATGATCAAACACAAGGAACTCACACGGAAGATACGCTGGACTGCTCACTCGGAAGACAAGACAATCTGGCACAGGAGGAAAGGAACACAGGTGTTAAATACAGAAGGGAGAGGTAGACAATTAGACACAGGTGAAACACATTAGGGAGGAGAAGTAATCACGCACACCTGAGGGACAAGACGTGACAGGACATGAGTAATAGGACACAACAGAATTTCAAAATAAGATGGGAAACAGCGAATGACCCTAATAGACAGACACTTGACACTAGAGGACCCTGACAGTATGTTTGTGTATTTGCATCAGATTCCTAAATGCTGCACATGTGCAATACAATGAGCATATTTCCTTAATCAGCGATTGAACCTCTCTTGTTGGTGATAAACTACAAGTTGAGTTGTGCTTGGTTCTGGCTCGTCCATGGGGAAACAGCATATGGTCACAAACTATTTACAAGTAAACAGTACACTGAAATATGTGTCTAATACTAATACGTTGAAGCAATGCAAAAAATAAAGTGCTCTTTAGAGGGCGTCTTAAGTCTTAATGGAATAATTTAAGAAAGGGGCAATAAACAAGATTGCAGATCACAACGATCAGTATTTTCATACTTCACAACTTTTTTAGCAACTCTTTTGATTTTTCATTTTGAGTCACAATATATAGAAGAGTATTGAAAGAACCTTATTCTCAGATTTTTGTGTTGATATGAGCATGATAATTAACCAAGAAACTGATGGTCAATAAACTAAAAATGACATAAGACCGTTGCAACATGGTTTCAGGCGACACAACTGACGGGAAGAAGTGTGTTTTGTTGTCCTTGGATGACAATTAGATCTGGAGTTTGAACAACCATAGTGTCAGCAGAGCAGGGGGGCTCTGGTTGCAAGCCAAATGGAGGGAAGTTTGGAATAGCTTTGGCAAACACTACCCATGTAATGAAACAAAGCTGGTTAAAAAATGGCAAAGCTTCCTTTAAAGTTACGACAAGCTTGCAGCTTGCTTTGCCAACAGTGTTTAATGTTCCCAAGCTGACACGTGTCAGGCTTCATTCATCAGGTCGACAGAGCCACAACTCCAAATAAATCTTACATTACATAAATAAATGTACCAGGAAGTACTTAGAGCTACCAAAATTGGAAAAAGTATAAACTTTTAATGAAAAATCGGTTTAATTTACCAATAGACTGTATCTAAAGACAGATGACATGGGCGCTCAGCCCCTGGTAGCTGGTACCAGTATACGTCACCTCCACCTCTATTATATTAAAAAGGACACAGGTTTAAATAGAAATTTAAAACAAAAGTTCACCTCAAATGAAATTTTCCGAAAGATAGTTTTCTATAATTTTAGGTAGTCTTCATCATGCTTATGTATGTTCAAAGTTAGATTTTCCCGATCAATTTGATATGAATAGGTACTTGATACAATTTAAAAGTGGGTGAAACTCATGATTGACAGCTGAGACCTGCTTTTGAATGTAGTTGTAAGTTACAATCAGGAACTCAATACAGAAACTCTGCTCATACATTTTTGTTTACGTTTTATGCAAAGGGTGGTTAGGGAATATGAATCATCGATCTATATGGCAATGGCTTTACCAGCGAGTGACTGAACGATTAAAATTTTGAATTTTGCTTTAGAATCCTGCAATTCTTCAGGAAGTGAAGGCTGTGTCAAACATGGCAAATGGCACTCGTGTCTTGACAACACAGTGACGAGATTTTTATTTTTAATCTTTACTTTTTGATTTCTCCTTGTTCAAACACAACTGAAACACAACAGCAGAAGTCTATTTGTACTGAGTCAGAGCTGCTTTCATCGATGCTGTGTTGATGCTTAGGTGTAAAGTAAAACTGTCCTCTATAGCGTTATTGTCAGAGTAAACTGTAGCAAACAGGCCTGAATGTTTTTCTTTTCTGTTCCGACCCATTTACACATTCTTCCTTACATGAGCCTCCACTCTAGCACTTTTTTTTATTTATGAGCAAACTACATTGTAGTCTATACCTTCGGAATTTACGCCGAGAGCTAGTGAGATCAATACATGTTGGGGAGGGGGAAAAGAAAGCCCTTGCTGCTATTTACCATTACATGGTAAATCTCCAGAGAATTAGACAGAGGCGTTCGAGTCAGACCTTCTGAAAGCAGCAAATTATATGTACAGGGTTTCTGTATCACAGAGTAACACCCGATTAAGTATCTTTTTCACTTTTAATTGCCACTTGATCTTATTGATTAGGAGGATCTGGCTCTGGGTGTCCCTGTGGGAAAAAAAAAGAACATGCTACGCTAAAGTAA
Organism: Mola mola; assembly: GCA_001698575.1. Taxonomy (NCBI): domain Eukaryota; kingdom Metazoa; phylum Chordata; class Actinopteri; order Tetraodontiformes; family Molidae; genus Mola; species Mola mola. The sequence continues at coordinate 3,171,191 of KV751356.1, read as the reverse complement.
GAATAATTGTGTAATAAATAGCCTGGTGAGTCTGATTAACATGATTCAGTTTATTCCTTCTCTATATGAAATTTATGTCAGTTCATCCCCTGGCCTGGTATTTGGCTCATTTATTGGGAAAAGCACATGTTTTCTGTGGATGATTTTCAGCACTGTTTAGTCTCATGATGCTTGTACTTCAACACAATGACTTTTAAAACCAATACTCTAAAAGCCAGCACTCTATTTTTATAAACTCAGGTTCACTGAGTTTATGAAAATGATCTTTAGATCAGGCCCAAAACACAATTTTTTTCTCCAGGGAAGGTGATTCTGAGATTCTATTAATAGCGTATAGGCAACTGGCCTATTTCCATTGTTCACAGTGTGCGCCATTACAGACCCCAGCAGTGTTATGTGCTCCAAAAAAATCAGCTTGGTGCAATACAGTATGTTGCAGTGGTCAGCTCTAAAGCTTGGTTTCAAAAAATGTTGTTTCTTTGGATCAGACATCAGAGTCTGTAACATCTAATATGACAGAATGAAAAAAGGAGATTCTGGGTTTGCTGGCAATGAATTGTATTAACACTGATGACTGAGGCAGTTTCATGTCTTATTGATGATAATATCAGCTATACCAGATTTAAATGCAAAAAACGTAAGAAATAAATAAGCAAACAGAGATTTATGCATATCTGCATACCTACAAGCCCACAAGCAGAGCCATCAGAGTTCACAGAAATTTGCATTGATAGATGTTCTAAACAATAATGTATATCATATATATTACAATGATTTGGGAAAGGATGGCTTTTAAGGGTTTGAGTTCACCCCAAAATACTTCATTTCTTCTTACCTGTAGTGCTAATTTATTGTCCATTCATTCATTGTTGTGAGCAGTTTCAATTAGGTACTTTATTTCTCTAGTGAACTACATTGCATCACGAAGCAGAAAATGGACAAGAGATTCATGACCAGGTCACAGGGGCATCGCAGAGGGGATGTGAGGCCCTGTGTGAACTTGGCATGTGAGGCCTTATTTACATGGACAAATTAGTTATACTGTATGCATAATATGCATGCTTAACATAAAAAAAAAAACGATTAATAAAGCACTATCATGTGCTGTCACTTTATTTTGGCATTTCATTTTATTTAAATATGACAGTTGATCAAGGACTACAATTCAATTAATTAAAAAAGAACATTTGCACTCAAAACTTCTGTTCTTGGGTGGTTACTATACTGTATATTGGAGGTAAGTGCTGCTATGTTTCATCATTCTGTTCAAAGGTCTGGTTTTTGAACAAGGAGGCGGTGTACAGAGTTTAACTCATCTTTTTTTTTTTTTAAAGGAAAAGAAAATTTTAAAAAATCTATTGGTTTTTTCTTGTCTCTTTTTTTTGAAGATTTTCATGGTGAAATGTTGGGTTGTCAAAAGATTTTGAAAAGCTTTTTTGTAAAGCATTTTAATGCGATTATTTAGTCGGATCACACATGCACTGTGCAGTTTTAACAAATCCAATGAACTCACATAAACTAAACAAAAGTCACTCTCCTTTTTGGCAGCAAACTTAGCAAAAGCATCTTTATAATCCAGATTGGCTTTTCTATTTCTCTGTCGTGCAAATAGTTTTGGAAAAGCTTTAACCTTGAAAGGGTTTGCTTGCCCAGTGCTACCATTGCCAGGACAGCCAAAAGGATCTAAGCCCAATCTTACAGCAAGGTTCCTTCAGTCCATTTGAGGAAACAAACAGTGTTTGAAGTGGAGTAGTTTTTCCCTTTGGAATTCTCTTTCAGAACATTATCAACTTGTGGGAAAGGTCAGCAAAAGGCCTTTGAGATGTGCCAGGCCCTGTATAGTCTCACACTTGCACAGCCCGATGGGTTGGGCAGAGGTTCTTTGGGGCAGGATATAAACATTAATTGTGTTTTCCTCATCTGAGCTATAAAATTAGCTATTGTAGTTTAGGTAGCTAGCGCAAGGAAGAAAGCAGATAGTCCTGTTGATTCTTTAAGTTCCATCATGATCTCTACGGGCCAATTTCTCCAAAATTAAGCAATTTACACAGAACAAGATAAATACTTCAGGTTAAAGGGAAAATGCATGTTTTGTTTTGAGAGCTTTCCCTTTAATGAAAAAAAACAAATATACAGTACCTTTAGTTCCCATTTCATCTAAGAATAATAAGTCATTCAAGTGTGATAATGATTAACATTTTTTCTTGAATCTGAATGGAGGTTGTCAGGCTGTACAGGTTGTAAGGGACCCTAATGCGTGTCTGTGGTTTGATAGTGGGGTGTATAAATGAAACTGAATTGGTAATTGCTGTTGTGTTAGACAAATATCAGGAGTTGTAACTGCTGAAACCATAAGAGGGATAATGGTTCTTAAAGAAATCTAATAAACTTGTTTCCTAAAAATCCTCTATGCCATTTGGTCACTTGAAAACACATAATGCCTATATCACACTAGATCAGGTTTACTTGCTTTGTGAGAGACATTCACAGAATCTGAAGTATGAGTAGTTATGAAAGTTTATAGTCCACAGAAAAAGGATCATGCAGCTTTGTTTAGACCCTAAAAAATGGCATGTCTTTAAGCCAAAATTTGTCCTCAATGATATTTTCCTTTAGCACTAAAATGTAATGAGAGAACGACATTATGGTTGCATTCAAAACAGAACTGTAATTGAGGACATAATGTGATATTCCTGCCAAAGGCATCTGGGCTGTGGAAATAAACAACAGTGATTATAATCTAATTTTCGCCACTCATATCTGTCCTCGAGCCTATCCCTGTTGAGACAAATCTCAGCATGTGCGCTTGTGTTGCTTTTCATTTATGTAGTCAAGAGCGAAACCATGGAAGAGGCAGAAAAGTTGAGAAGTGCCTCATTATAAAGGCCAGAACAGACGTTTTGTTTTTTTTCTCCCTACAGTTCCTTTGACAAATAACAAAGGAGTAAACAATTTTTACACATTGCATTTTCTCCTTTGACAGTAATTAAAAGACATCTTCATTCATTTTCATTCATTCATTCATTTTCTACCGCTTATCCCGTTAGGGGTCCGGGGGGGGCCTGGAGCCTATCTCAGCATCTTGGGGCGAAGGCGGGGTACACCCTGCATGAGTCGCCAGTTCATCGCAGGGCTGACATATAGAGACAAACAACCATTCACACTCACATTCACACCTACGGGCAACTTAGAGTGACCAATTAACCTACCCCCAGATTTGCATGTTTTGCATAAAAAAGACATCTTCCCATATTAAATTGTCAGGCCACGAAGGAGACGTTTGACATTTCGGAAAGTTCATTTTTTTTCACTCACGCCTGTTGTCACAAACTGTGACGGGTGGGGAGACCATGCAAGAGAGTTTCTTAAAACAAGAGGAATCTATCAAAACTAACAGCACTGATAAACGTTAAATGCATACATTATCTAAATGAGTATAAGTGCTCACCTTAAACTGAAAACTCTTCTGGAGGAAAACAGAAGTGAGTATCTAAAGAGTATGTCAGCAGAACATTAAGTGCACACCTCTGAGCTAAAGTACACATAAAAATAATTTGTCTAAATGAGAAACAATGCTAAAAAAAAATGCTAAAAGAAAGTATCCTACAGCTAGATAAAGCAACCTCAATGCTTTGTCTCACAAAACTTCCAGCAACAAAATACATACAAAACTGGAACTGACACAAGTGACACTAAAGGGTCACTAGCCAACCATGTTTACCTCAGATGCACAACACAATGAGGAAACCAAGCTACAAAGCTCAAAGACAAAACCAACCAAAATGAGCTACTGCACTTAACAAAGCTAACAGGAGAGACTACCAATTTCTAGACCATGTTTACCATTTCCACACTTTTTTTCTAGTTCACCTACCAAACCATGTTCTACCACTTGTCTTGCCATCTTGAGGTAGGTTAGACTAAACCAAATTACAACTACCACTAGGCCCTGAAAAGCTTTAAGATAATAAACCTAGTACTAAGTACTGCATGTACTGAACAGACACAATGTTCAAAATCAGCCACAGACCTCAGGCTCCCCAGTCTATTTTCACTCACTTACGTGTCTCAATCCTAGTCTTCGGACGGATACTTGTGGTGGGTGCTACCAATTCCACCAGAAGTTAAAGCTAACCAAGGAACTGGCAACCATCCAGCAACCAGGGAAATGTTCCCAAAACATTTCCTTTACCCATGTTCTCTGCCACAAACAACAAACAAACAGGTTGGTCTCCTGTTTAGATTAATTACTTCATCCTACAAAGGGGCTGAATGGCTCTTTATCAAATTGAATGTAGTTACCAGTTACATGCACTAGTACTTACCTTTTAAATAAATTGGTGACAAATGCTGCTCCCATAGAACAGCGACCAAAAATAAATGAATAAATAAAGGAATAACTAAAGTAACCACTATAAACAACAGCACAAAAACTACTTGCATGATACTCCTAAGTGATACAACCACAATTCTAAAATACCAAAAGGTACTTAATGTCTTCGACATCAACACTGCTAATCAACAATTTCATTAATTTAAACCTTCAGAAAAAAAAGATGACAAGCCTACTATCAATTCATTTGTCAAACAGGAAACATTTGTTTTACATACCTAACAGTTTCTAAAGCAATAACATTTTTTTAAAACTGAAAGCAAATCAAATAATACACAGGTTGTCGGGACAGTGGGAGGGGCATCACAATGTAACAGCCAGAGAGCAGCACCTCAAAAGCTCCCTAATAGATACATTATAGCTTGTTTAAGTTGTGGTGTTACATTCAAAAATGTTACATACCAAAAATACTCTGTTACGCCGGGTATATGTCCAATTGATATGATGACTCAGTCAAGAAATATAATGCATTTTTATAGCGATAGAATGAAGAACAAAGGGTCAAGGAGCCTGCAGTGTATAATGTAAGGGCTTGAACCACAGCTCTTGCAAATCGTGCACAGCTTAAGCAGCCGCAAGATAAGGTGAAGTAGCATTTTCAGGAATTTCAATCCTGCAGTCAACACATGTACCTTTTGTTCCTTTGGTGCAAATTAAAAAAGTAACAGCAAAAACAACAACGACAACAACAAAACTACACAGCGCCAACATTAATTTCTATGTATTTTTTAATATTTATTTTTATTCAAGCGTGGTGAGTTTTGCTGCCTTTGATGAGACAATAGTCCACAAAGACAGCACTTTAGAACTTCAGACTAAATAATATTGGGTAATATTAGAGCAAAAATGTTCAAGGAGGCATTTATTTTTAAGAAATTGACTATGAAATCTAAATGGTTCCTGTCTCTCCCAACGAAATTTTGAGCCTCGCTCAAATTCTCCTTCTCCAGTTAATTAGAAATGTATGCACAGATGTTTATACTCTAACTCAAGACAAATTACAGTACAAGAATGCAGACTGAAAAAAAAGCCTTTTCCATGTCTTAAATCACACTACGCACATATGCTATTGTAAACATTCCTTTGTGCAGTGGTGGACTCATGTTTGAAGGAGCAGAGTGAAAATAATTAAAATGGGACCAGCTGCATGTGGTGGGACACCACCACACAAAATGACACATTTATAGTGAAATGGTAAGTTGGAAGACCACCCTTTAGTGGGCACTCTATCAAATGTGCCCCTCATGTCATTTCTGTTCCTCTGAGCCTCCTTGCTAACCACGTAAACAGTGAACTAGCAATACTGTACTTAGACTTATTAAGGGGCTAACTGACATTACACCAGGGCTGCCTCAGTCACTGGCCGCCATTGTTGTGTTGTTGCTCTCACTACCGTACTGCATTGTGGGATGTTTATACCAGTACAGTGACCTGTATTTCTAATCTGCATTTCCATTATTGACTTTATACCAAAGGTTTGGACAAACTAAATACTATATTATATTCTGTTTTTACCATCTAAATAAAATGTCATCTGATTTTCAATTGCAGCCACAACGACCATAATCAAATCTTGCTGGAAGGTGCCCATGCAAACGCAGCAGCCATGATTTAGTGTGCAGGCCAGACACTGATTCCATGACCTTACCTAAATTATCCAGGCACAGGAGAGGATTATTTCTCACTCACACTCCAACTCTTTCTTATCAGTCGTCACTATAATAGGCAGCAGGATTTGGGGAGGAGGGGCTGGTTGGGGTGTAAGGGACACCCTCTGGGAGTACAGCATGGACGTGGAGCTGCGATGAATTGGCCAATCGCATACAGCACAGGCCATACTTTGATACTGGATGACAGGACAGTAAATTAATGGCCAGATAAGCAGGTGGCCACGACACGCCGTACATGTCAGTACTCAACCAATCAATGTGTGAGTGTAAACAGCCAATAAAATGGTATTGTGGGTGTCTACATGGGTCTGTGTGGCATAATTTAAAGTGATGCTTAAAGAAATAGGATGATTCACAGTGGCCAGTGGGTGAAAAAGCCTCTTCAGATGGTCTGGTGCCTGCAGGTAAAACAAACAGGCTTATGATTGGGTGCTTGCCAGTTTAGCTGCCACTTCAACTGGAAAATGTGGATCTGCATAATTTGAAAAACTTAACTGCCACTATTGTGTCATCCTTAAAGTAAATATTGCAACTATTTCATTGGAATTACCATCTGTTTACCTCCCAGATGTTACAGTTAGGTCTAGAAGTATTTGGACAATGACCCAATTTTTCCTCTATATACCACCACAGTGGATTTGAAACAAAACAGTAAAGATGTGATCTAAGTGCAGCCTTTCAGCTTTAATTTAAGAGGTTTCACAAAAATGTGGCATTTACCATTTAGGAATTACAGCCATTTTATAAAAGTCAAAAGTATTTGGACAAACTAACTGTATATATAACCTAGCTTTTAATACTTGGATGAATATCCTTTGCAGTCAATAACCGTCTGAATTGTGGAGCCCATGGACACATGGACAAATAGTCAGGGGATCATCAAAGCCAGGGGGATTCATCCTCTGAGGAGCATCAACGTCCGTACCTTTAATGTCATCCATCCATTTGATTAGATATTTTAGTTTAAGGATTAAAGTTGGACCAAAACACTCACATTTTCCTTCTATAGATGTTGCTTGCATAACCGTAGTTCCATTCACACTCAAATGGAAAATGATTTATATGTACCAAAAATAACTACCCAACCTCAAACTTCATCAGTAGAAAATCCAAGGAAAACAACTGAATGACTCAGAAACACATACCTCAAACATAATGGTGTTCAGGGCTATGTCTCCTCTTTGTGATTAGAAAAACTTCCAGATGAGACTCAAGAGCAGTGCAACTGCAGCAGTTTTTATTCCACATTCTTGCTATCCTTGGCACATGCTAAAATTGGCCAGCTATAACAGGTACGTTTTCAAAATACAATTATCACCAGAGTTTTTTTTTTTATCCCACATAATTCAAAGGCTGAATGTAGCTGCAAAGATAATGTGATATTAAATTTGAATAGGCCTTTGATGACTTTAGTGTTCTGTATAATTTGACCCCTGGACATAAAAAGGTTCAGATATATTTAAGGGGACTCATTGCATTACACACTGCAGAGCTACAATATATGATGTAAGCTGCGCGGAGGCACAACTTTAGATTGTAGTCAAGCATATTAAAGTAAGCCTCAAACTGATGTATTAATATAAGCTAATGCTTTTATGAACAAAAACTAACAATTTGGTAAACTTTAGCAAATGTCACAATTGATTTCTGCCTAAACTTAATCCAAGTAAAGTTGACCTCGTGCATCAAGATAAGAGATATGGGGTGCAACCCTTATGCATCTGTAGCAGATGTTAAAGGGAAGGCTTAGTGCATCATGCAAAGACACCAAATGGCCTTTTGTGCATCAAGGAAAGTTGAGTGCATCGGATGGAGACACAAGCAAACATGGAGATGCTTGATGGACATGCTGGAAAGAATGAGAGGGACCCATGACAAAACATTGATATGTGGCAACCAGAAGCAATACATAGTGACACAATCTGGATGAATAAGCAGTTTTGCAAAACTAATGTCTACAACTAGCTTTTGGCTTCTAACATACACTATGAGTTGCTATGCAAAGGTAACAAAAAATAACTTTATGTAAAATTTTTTTACTGCTTCTTCGTGCAAATAGTGGTTAAACCCATCATTGGGATGAACAATGCAACTTAAGATGCGAGCTTTGAACATGTTTTGATGTTTTCTAAATGTAAAGCAACCCAGTGCCTCCCTGAGCAGCCAATCCCCTTATTAGTAGATGCCTAGTTGGTCCCAGAAGTCACACACATGGCTTCTGCTCCCCACTTGTGCATGAGAACGCACTGTCAGGTTCATGACCAGCCAACCGCTGGTGTCAGAGTAGCGTGGCCAAACAGGCAGATGCTGCTCCTGGCAGAAAGTTGTCTGTTGGGCCCGCAAAGAAGGGTCTCCAGTGTGGGCAAAGGCACCCCAGTAGCACAGCATTCGATTGGACAGCAGCTTTTCTGGCGGTGACAGGGTGAAGTTGGCCACTAAGGCAGAGTCAAAGAGGAAAGGCAGCTCAGCACCGTGGCAGGCATGCTTGTAGCAGAAAGTTAGACCTGACCACACGCTGGGGTCTGACGCCACATGGTCAAACACATACATCCACACCCTGCTGCCTGCTGCTGTACCAGCACGTGCCGACCTCCTGGACGGACACAGGAAGACGTAGTCTGTGACGATCTTGGGAGATAGAGAAGAGAGAGACAGCTAGTTAGACAAGAAATAGCTCTAAAAATAATCACTTTTAGCCATCCCAGTCAATCAAATTGCCAATTTTGGATTGCCATGAAATGTTCATGACCCCCAGAGCATGAGTCCTTCTAATTTTGATCTTCTCATTTTTTCTGTAGTGACATTGTGAAGATGACATTTAAATACATTTTTTTTGTGAATTTAAAATTTCTCATACCTCTTATTTTGATATCATTAGCTTGTGTAATCTCTTGTGTGTGTGTGTTGCCATGAGGAGGGTATTATTTTAGTTTTTGTGTGTATGTGTTTGTGTATGAGCAAAATTAACTCAAAAACTACTACACAGATAACCAATTTTTACAGGGGAATTAAAATAGTGAAAAACCTGAGCCCGTTACATTATGGGACCTCTCTAGCATCACAGTTTTTGGAATAGCTGACTAAGATAAGTGTTGATGCTGCTGTGCAGTGTTGCAGCCAACTGGGTGTTTTTTGTTGGCTAATGTCTCTATCTGCTGAAAGAACCTCACAATCATCAATGAAAAATCAATCAAATATGGTATGATTCTGAACAATTGCCCTGCAATCTTGTCGTGTTGTACATAAATTCCGGCTTTATATACACAATCTCATCATTTCCAAATTCTGTCTTAAGAGACATCATAACATTTGGTGCAATCATGCAGAATAAGGATGATGAATCCTGTTCTAATGTAAATCTGTGTCATAATACTATATCTTTAAGTATAGAAGTATCATTCAATCATTCAAGCTTTTTTTTTTTTTTAGTTTAAATTGTATTTCAAATCACTTA
>KV751356.1:3150543-3161324 GCA_001698575.1 Mola mola | reverse complement strand
TACTCTGCCATTTTTTTTCCACACTTGTTTTTTGGTGAAATTTCATTCAAACTGTTAGAGAGACTGGAGTGTATTTTATTGCAATTAATGAATTTCAAGGTCCTCTCAGGACCTGTGTATCTTTGATAATCTCTGGAAATTTCATCTAGTACCATTATCAGGTCTGATACTTATTTTTATGCAGAGATTTCAGGAAAGCTAAAGGCATCAACTTCAGCTGTAGTGTTAGTAACCACTACTACTGTTCATGCAAATTGGTATGTTGACAGTATTATTTTGCTCAGAACCAAATGAAGTTGAGCCTCACAGAGCTGTTAGTGTCAGAAAGGAAATTAATTTAGGCCTCCTTGAGTTAGTCATAATTTATCTGTGTGACTCACAGGACACCATCAGAGCTTTACAAGTAGGATATTCTTTACTATTACAGTTCATTATATAAAAAAAGAAAATATCAGTATCAAACTGGCCACCGATGAAACTGACTGATTTTTTTTTACAACTGTCATACTGTTTTACGTTGCTCTCCTTTTGGTGTCTCTGTAAATATAAATTGTTACTCTTTTTAATTCTTGATTTTTTATATAATAATAAAGTATTTTCTTTCATATTTTGGTTTATTGTAAGAAGCATATTCCCCAACTATAACTCATAAACACCAAAATGTAATTTACCAATCCTCAGATTTTTCTCGTATAATGCCCTGGTTTGCAAGGTAAAGAGTGGCTCGGCATTGCTGACTCTAGTTCCTACAGTGCTTTAGTAGAAGAGAAATTTAAAGTAATTAGTGTGCTAGGCTGGGCAAAGCAGCAAAAACTATTGTTCCCTTTTGACCGAGAGGAGGCAAAAAGAAATTGAAGGTAGACCGACTTCCTCTATCCGTTAAAGGTAAAGCAGTGTGACATTTTCAGTAATGCACAACCTGCGCCCACACAGCCCCATGTCTGACATCTGAAAATGAACAGGCTGACTGTAGGAGGCTGATGGACAGACACACAGATCCACCCCTTGTCTTCACATGCTTTTTTATCTGGAGGTACACAAGGTAAACAAGTCTTCATGGCCCACACTATACATCCAAGTGGAAACAGGCTTTAATAAAGTCATGAAAATGTATCATGCATTAATATTTAATATGTAAATATTATAATCAGGGAATAAACTTTGCTACTCGTACTCGTCTTTAACTTGAACCCCTGAATCACACAGAGTCTTCCATTTTTGCTGCCAAATTTCCCATATCTAATCTTTGTATACCATTACTTAAAGGAACACTTAACATGAAAATTAAAAATACACATTTCCCCCTCTTCATATTATCTATTGCTTCTAGATTGTTTTTGTGGGAGTTGCTGTGTTTGAGATGTACCTGCAGTGAAAAAAGGTGAATAATATTTAAGGATAAATTCTAATGGTCACCATAAAAGATTTATCACATATCAGTTGACAATGAAAAAAAATAAACCCTTATATGAGATACAGTTTTCACCTTGTATATGTTGCCTGGTAGTCACCCCCTAAGAGCCCATGCAATACCAGGAAAGTCCCTGTTGGTGGTCCTTTGCTTATGGTGTTGATATATTTTATAGTCACACTCATATTGCATTCACTTGTGTTACAGTTCAGTTTCAAATTTTGCATTTCATGTTTTCAGCCAGCTTTTGTACTTTTAACCTATGCAATTGCCCCTCTGGCCACAAGTAAAAAGATTCACATAAGACAGAGTTTTTGTGTGAGACATATCTTTTTTGTATGATGCATAGTAAACATTGAAAACTCAAGACACAGTAATTTTATATGACAGTCTGTAAAAAATCTTTAACATAACTTAAAGTTAGTTGTGATGATTTATGGAGTCAATTTCTGTCAACTATCTGTGCTTTGTCCCAAATACTTGCGAGTGGACCTCCAGCCTACAAGAATGTGTCTATCTTAAAACTAGTTACAAGCAGAACATAAGTATGTTGGGAGGGGTTTGTTTCTCCACCATATGTTCATTTTTGAAAAGGTGATGAAAATCAAATCAAATCAAATCAAAAATACATCCTTTAGTCAAGCGATGACGTGGATGACTAGTAGACAGTCCAAGAACAGTCAAGAAGGTAAGGCCCTGTCTACTAAAACAGATTACACTTTCTCTTAAAATGGTGATGAAATGTTATTGATTAATGTACAAGCTGCAAAAACGCTGATGCAGAACATATTAGTAAAATAATCAACATAAAAACATACTGCATTTGTTTTACAAGACATTCAACCACATTTCAACCTCAATCAAAGAGTTTTTGTCGCCTGAACCTGCACTGGAGAGGTTGGAGGTCAGGGCTGAGGGGAGGGTCACACATGATGAGACTAGAGTTTGCATCCCATTTTTGTCTTTACCAAAACTTAATCAAGTTTCTGTACATAAACTGCCATAAACCACCAAAGGAGACACCAAGAGAAGTTATGAAGGGCCAAGGCAAAAGCATTGGTAACATCTGAGTTGAGAACGTTTATCCTATAGAGGCTGTGAGTCACCAGACAACTTAACCTGTGTGTCTTTGGGACATACAGGTTAAGAGGAGAGGAAGCTGACTGAGAAAAACCTGGATTTCATCGTATCACTGAACCACCATGGTAATGTGATATATATTATAACAGTTTAAAATAGGTGATAGATTAGGTGACGTCTACGGTCACTTGCAGCATGAAGTTTTTTGTAAACAGCAAGCATTGCTTGTTTCCATTACTTCGTTTAGCATTACCTTTGCGATCGTGCAAATTTAAAAATACTGAGGCCAATATTGCATCTATCACAGTCTGTAAGACTTTACCTTGTGTCAAATATTGCAAATCATTTTGCCTATTTTCATACTTGAAATTGTTTTTTGGAGCAAACACTGCTGTAAAGTGCAACCATGTTAGTGCAACATGTACTGTAAATCATGAGCCATTCAGCTCTTTGTATCACCTCTTTCAATACAGATCACTTTGATCACTTTGGTGCTGTTTGTAATACATATGAACCAGATTAGATTGCCTGAACCAAAAAGTCTTCAGTAGCACAGCAAGTAGCCTGGCAGGTACAGCAAAAGATATTTGCGATTCTCATTACTCCTTAGCTTTTATTACAACAGTGTTTATTGTTTTGTGAAAGATATTTCACAGTTTTCAGACAGCATTCATGGAGCTGTCCTCATAACATAGATGACTGGTATATTCAACTAGAAGAATGATAACCTTATATTTGGTTGTTTTGCACGTTGTTCAAAAATACTGGGTTTGTGTTATGCAGAATTTTTTTTTTTTCACATGTACAACAAACCTATAAATGCAATCAAAGGCATCTATAATTCAGCCATCCGCCATTACAGACTCCTTGACATTTTGCTGATCCTGACAGAGCTCTGGAGAAGTGCCCTTTATAAAGAGATGCAGGAGGTGTATATGCGTGTGTGAGTGTGTGTGTACTGTCTCCCTACTGCACAGGGAACTGTGATTGAATACTAAATGTGTCCATGAGCATCACCTCCTGACCCACTGTAGCTCCCTGAGGCTTCCAGCCTGTGCTTTGCTTTGAAATTACTTCCAGAATTTTGGCTCTACTCTGTCACCGTGAGCCAGTCCACTTTTACTGCAAAAAAACTCAGTATGGCATAAACACACTGTGAATCATCAACACAAACAAAGATGGAGTGCACATTGCCTCTTCTTCCATCATACAAATATTAAGCCATGTCCAGGAATCAAATGCTGCCGTCTTGTGGTGATGTCTATGGATGCCCATACATCTGCCCTATCCAATCGCAAGCACTGCTAAGGTGTCAATCATGAGCTTTCCACAAAATTGTATGGCACGAAATAACTAATTAAAACCAAACTGATCAGAAAAATGAAGACGAAGATACTGCACTGTGATAAGTACAACCTAAAACAACAGAAAATATCACCCCCAAAAAAATATTTGTTGAGGAATTTTGGTTTGGCCTGTTTGTAAACCCTCTGTGACACCACCACTGGTTTTCTGGTTCAAGTATTATGATGAGATGAGGATCTGCACACCCACCTGCATATCCATTCATCAACACAGATCCATGGTTTCTGAGTCAGATCCTCAGTCCCGTCGGACCTCACAATTGGAACAGTGAGAATGAAGCAAAAGACTAAAAACTGTCAAATAGATCTAAAAAATAAACGTATGAATTGAAAAAGGCTTAAACACTCAGTAGACGAAGAGGAGTTTCAGACTCGGGTGATTGTAGGTGAGTTACGACAAGTAATTCACATTACTAATAGGCTAATCAGGAGAACAAGTTTTCATATTTAAATATTGATAATTGCAGTTTTAAACACATTTATTAATACTGTAATACACAAGCTAAAATAAGACATATATGAAATTAAAATAAAAGTAACATGCTTAAGTTTGTGATAATTTGGTCTCATTACACTGAGCATTTATTTTAAATATCAAGCATACCCTCGATCAGTCAGCGTTATTCCACAGCCAGCCTTCTCTGCCTTGTACTTCATCTGTGACTCCTCAGCAGATACCTCCTGTCTCTTGACATGTTATTAAGCCTGTCAGTCTAAGCAGCAACCTCACTCAGGTTGATCCACATGCTTCACACATATAAACGATAGGAGGAGATATGAAGATCTCTGCTCTCTGTGTTGTAGTCAGTCGTGGAGAAAAGCTATAGTTGTAGCTCCCTCTGTAGGCAGGTGATAGAAGCCCTGTTGGAGGAGCAATGCTGAAGTGTGTCAAGTCTGCTGATGATAAAAGTCTTTCCTTATCTAATCTAACATCCAGGAAAGGAGGGAAGACAATTTTTCAATAAACAAATCCCAACAGAAAAAACAATTAATTCCCCGCTGGGCTCGTTAAATACGGAATAGCTGGAGAGAGCGCAGGAGACAGCTGGGACATCGTTACACACTGAGCTGCAGCTAGGTTGGACACTAATCCATGCACGACCGCCTGCCTCACAAAGCTATTATTGATGCATGTGAACGTTTGGGAGATCTGGTCTGAGGCCAAGCGTGATAGAAATATGAAAGAGAACAAAGCTGCATGAGCAAATTTGGTCTTTTCAACACGGAGACTACTGTGTACTCATTCTAGAGTGAAGATCCACACAAATTTAAGATTTTTCATAAATTTGACTGTACTGTTAAAATGTTAGCCAGCTGGAAACTTCCTGACAGCCTCCTGACAGCTTCCTGACAGCCACTGGGTAGCTAATGATAGAAAAATTAGTTATAGTTATACTTATATTAGCTTTACTGTACACAATTTGCCTCAGTTTGAGTAGAAGTTTTACAAAAAAATGTATTTTGTGAACTTTTAGAGCCTAGAAAAAAGCCTTGGAGTTGTCTTTTGAGTAATTTTTGAGAATAACCTCTAGGCTTTAATGATCCCATCCATCTAACCATACTATATGATCATTTATCCTTTATAGGCTCTGGTTGTCCAGTGTGATCCCAACTGATATTGAGTGAGAAGCAGTCAATTGCATACCTAAACACCCTTGACAATTTGCTTGTTTGCCATAGGGGTAACACACCAAACAAACACCCGCTGACACTCGCATTCCCACCTACGAGCAATTTGGAGACACTATGATCAACATCATAATCCAGCCTGTTAGCATGCTTCAGCTGCTGTAATAATCACTAAAATGATATTCAACTCAGGTTGAGGAGTGTTATGTTTATGCAGCTGGGATATAAACCCCACACAAGAAAAAAGAAATGACCTTGATCATTGGAATGTGTCTGGGAACCATGACTATGCCATTTGAAATATTTTACATTTCTCAACATTTCTGCCATAGAATGCTCTTGGCTCTACCCCCACTTAAACTCGGAAACTAAATTGACATATGACATTATTCCGGTCCCCGGTAAAACATTCATTGTATAGTGGATGCTACTATACCAGCTAATGTAAATGAGGCCTCTCTCACCTGAGCCAGCATGTTCCTGCGGTCAGCTTCTCTGTAAAGTGGCAGGTACTTGTGCAGGACCCGCAGAGCATGGTGTTTAAAGATGGCAGTGACGTACACAGTGCTTTCCACTGCAGAGACCGGCTTGTTGAAGATGCCGTACACAAAGATCACCCCCTCTTCAGAGGTCGTACCTGCAGGGCATAAAACTCCAGTTCTGACAAAGCACCTTCACTCAGTGAAACACTCACTAGGTTGCATAATCTCCATAAATCATCTATTACTATTACTAGGTTTTTTTTTAATGTTGCCTGAAGCTTTGGTTTGATCTTGGGAATTTCCACATTAAATTGGAATTTTAATAAGATACAGAGGGAGTCCAGCAGAAATTAGAGAGATTGGCAAGACTGGCCCAAGGTTACTTTCCAGACATGCTAGGAGCAGAATGGGCTGATGTTAATGGTAATATATGTAAAAAGTAAAAAAGTAAAAAAGTAAAAGTAAAAAGTCTATTTCAATTGTATCTTTGTAGATGCTCAAGTGTGTTATGTCTCTCTTTGACACACTTATTGTGTGAATTTTAGAATGTGTTGATATGTTTTAGTGGATTCAAAGAGTTCCCAACTGAGGTCAATACTTTTGAGTACTTAGGTTTAGAGTTGCTGAGACTCGGTACCAGATTGTGAAATACTAATGATTTAAATTAGTGGACAGCAGGGTCTATCAACCCAAAGCATAAGGATGTGATAACAAAGAAAAAAGCAAAGCAAAGGAATTTCTGTTAGTCTTTTCTTCCTTAGGTTTGCATATCTTGAGAACCATTGATCCGATCCACTTCATACACCAGATCTGTTGCTGAAGACCTAAATGATGTGCAGTGTTGAATTTGGTATCATTTGGACATTTACATTAATATTTTGTATTAACAGTGAACCTGTGCTCTGTTCAGCAGAAGTGACAGGGGAGAGATGGGGTCAGTACGCACATTGCTGCCATCACAGGAAAAGTTCATGCTATTATTGCCATTTTTAGTCATAAAGTGTATAGATAGGCTTAGTTTGCGGTACAATAGGTATTTACTTATACTTCACTATGTTTGGTGTTGCTATGGAAGAGAAATTAATAATAACTGAACCACGGGAATTGAAATCCTTGAAAATTACTCTGAAATTGGTTTGCGTTGCATGCATATTGAGAAACTCCTCTGATTTCAACATTTAAAAAAGTGGACAGTTCAAGGAGTTGAAATGTTAGTTAAAGCCTTTTTTAACCACTGCTCACTGCATAAGCTTCATTCTCTTCTGTTGTGTCTGCTGAGTGTTGCCTTTTCACATCTTTTCTTGCCTAAATGATACAAATGCCAGAGCGCTACCGTGTTGTTATGACAATATCTGCTGGAGATGACACATTTCATATCTGGCCCGTACTCACATACATTTCATGAGCCGTCATCATCATTGAACCGTGTCTAGATCATGACAACAGCATGCAAGATATGTATTTGAATCAAAGTAGAAGAACTATTTTGGTTTTTTTAAAGTACCACTGTACAACTCTGCTACCAGTTAGTGTGCAAAGTCGCTGCCTGTAGACATTTAACAGGCACACTTTCCAAAATCTTGAAATATTACTAAATTATTATATTTGAATTAGACAAAGTTTAATAAAGGTGTGTAACCAAGTTAAAAAGACTTATTGAGAGTGACCTGGCCAGGAGTGCTGCATTAAGACTGGCCCAATAAGAACAGACAGATCATGCAACAGTCAAAATTACAGGCAAGAAAAAACTGTATCCACTTAACATGTAATATCAACTCAAAGACAAAGTGATGACAGTGATTTCCTCACTCTGTTAAAATAAGTAATAAACAGCGTATTAAAAGGCATTTTTGCCTGATTGCTCTTGAAATTTTGAGAGCGCAGGCTGTATTGATTTTTTTTTTTTCACACGTGTAAACAAAGATAATGGAGGAATCAGCCCTAAAGGAGATTTGTAAATAAAAGTCAGCTAGCATGAAAGTGTGCAGATTGAAAGAGATGGACAGCAGCATACAGGGTACAATGGTGTACAAGACTGATGCAGCCAGTAACAAAAAGAAAAGCACTTTGTTACAGACTATCCAAACTTTGTAAGTAGTGGTCAGGTGCATTAGTAGAGAGCAAATCACCATAATCTTATGAAAGCAAAAAAGTTGCTAAAATCAAATGTTTCCTAGCATGATGTGAAAGCCAGGATTCATTTCTAAAATTAAAGTATCAGCTTGGAAACCAGTTTTTTTTAATTTGAAACTTAAACATCAAATTCTCTCCAGTAACTGGACCTCAGTACTTAAATGAGATGACCATTTGACTTTCAAGCCCTTGAGCAGTTGGGATCTTGAGAAGATTTGTTGGTGGCCATATGTATTTAAAACCATGAAATATGTAAGTTCAATTCAACATATAACCAACACAAGGGGGTTTAAGGGTCTGATTAAGCCAACACCCCCTCAAAAACAAACTATAGCTGCCAGATGTCTGTAAGGACAGATCTTGACAATATGTACCCAGTTGCATTTGTTTTTTCCTTTTTCCTCTAATATCTATATTGTTTTCTGTGTGTGTTTGTGTCTTACCCAGCAGCACTGTCTTCTCTTTCTGCCAGTGGCCCTTCTGGAACGCAGTGACAGCTTGCTCTTTTATTAGGTCGCCATCAATATATGGGCCCCACGTCTCAAAAACCTCCAGGAACCTGAAGGGGTTCACAATCTTGGAACCTGAGATCAGAAAACAAATCAGAGAAGATTTGTTTTCACAACAGAGATCTTTCCTAATTTAGACCAACAGAAAGAAGAAAAAAGTTCAACATGCACAATACTGTATTAATAAACCTGCCTCTGATTATTTTTATGTGTTACATTATCAGAGCTGAAATGTCTCATCACATGTGTTTGTTGCAAAGTGTTGCGAATTCAAACAGAAAACACTACCCCTCAATTTTTGTGATTTTCTTTTCTAATATTGCCTCTCGGGGGAGGAAAAATATGTGTTTCATCGTCTCTAGCACACAAACATCCTTTTTTCTTGCTTTAATTATGTGACTGTGTGGGCAGCCCTGAGCAGCGCTCTAAATTTGGTGAGCATAGGCTGGTGTTTGTGGCAACCTACTTGTTTTCATTTGGGCAGCCAAGACGGCCTGCGGAGTGAGAGACAGCAGGCAGACGGTGTCGCTCACGGAGCAGTTGGTCTGCTTAGCGAAGTATTTTCCTAGCTTCAGGGCGTCGTGCCTGAGAAGAAGACAGATGAGCAACAAAATTAAAGTCATTAAAGTCAATAAAGACATCCCCACTAGGTTTGAAATCAGCAAGAGCTCACAAACATTGCATCTCAGAATAAAATACTTTTCCCAGCTCTTTTATTCCGTGGTATTTTTAATAAATGATTCACTCATCAGCAAACAGCATGAACCCTAGCTTCACCTGGTCTTCAGGGGAATGGAGAAGGGCAGACTTTGCAGGACGGCATTTTTAAAGAGAGGCTGGCTGCTCTGGATCATCAGGTGAAGACTCACTGACTGAGCACCTGCACTCTCCCCAAATATTGTCACCTGACAAAGAAAATGCAGATGTTATCCAGGTATCCAGGTATCCATAGCCAACAATGCTATTTGCAACAAGAATGTAGCAAACAACATAGCATAGCACAGAATAGCATAGTATAACGTAGCATAATGTGACTGAAAATTGAAAAAAAAAATGTACAAACCTAATTCCAATAAAGTTGGGGCGTTGTGTAAAATATGAATAAAAACGGAGCAGAGTGATTTTTGCAAATCCTTTTCAACATATATTCAATTCAATTCAGCAAGACAAGATATTTAATGTTCAAACAAATTAACTATTGTTTGATGGAAATATACACAAACTGAATCGTATGCCTGCATGACATTTCCAAAAAAGTTGGGATAGGAGCAAGAAAAGACTGGGAAAGTGGTGAAATGAACAAAAACTGCTAGAACATTCCACAGATAAGTAGGTTCATTGGTATCAGGCGATCGTACAAGGGTTTCTGTCTGTTCCCTCATTAGCAAAAAAAGATAACATGAGAGCTCCCTATAAGATAAGATAAAGACCTAATTGTCCTGTGTTGACAGGCAGCAGAATAGGTCATTAATCCTTTACCTCAATGCTATCAAATATGTATTTTTAATATATTGATGTATGTTCAATTGTCCAAATCAGTTTCATTTAAGTTAGTTATTTGATACTACAAAAAGGTATGTGCTTTTATGCATTTGTTTTAAGTTGTACACTGTTGGCAGAAAATCCTTGCTTATTTATAATAAACATCATTTGTTTATTATTATTATTATTAATAATAATCTGTTTCATACAAAGCTCCTCCCATCAGAATGCTTATCCGAATCACTACTCTCTCAATAATTAGGAGCATGTGATTTATACATGTGGGTTTTCACGCGTGTGCCTGCTTGCCTTGCTGGGATCACCTCCAAACACAGCAATGTTCCACTGAACCCAAAGAAGAGCCGCCTGCTGGTCCAAGATACCATAATTCCCCACAGCTGAGGTGAGAGGGTCTTTGCCAGACACAAGGAACCCAAAGGCACCTTAAACCATGCATCAGTTCACATGATCAGTGGGACATAATTGACTCCGGCAAGACATTCATTTTCTCTGAGCTCTTATGACTTCTACACACACACTGTATTCTTCTCTTGTTTTCTTATGCAAGAAAGTAGTGTAATCATCAAAAATAATGACACATACCTATTAGCAAGCCACATAAATACTGTTTCACACATAGGGACCTCACATATATGCTACAATAAAAACACCACCATTTTAGTTATCGGAC
>KV751356.1:3099231-3149227 GCA_001698575.1 Mola mola | reverse complement strand
GAGGTGAAAACGCCTGTACAAAGCCTGCAGCATGAAACCCATCCATAGACTGTGCATCCTTGTGACTCCAATTTGGCTGGTTGCTCGTTAAGATTTATCAGACAAAAGCTGCTCTGTCTTATTTTCTGAGTGGCGTCCAATAGACCCTGAACAGCAGTGCACAGACACTGTGATTTAGGACCACTAATAGAGGACAAGTCGTCTTTCCTTTGCTGAATGCAATTACAAAGTCTCATGCAGAGTGTAAGGATGAGTCATATAGCAGGCTTCATGGAGGAATATTTATTACATCTTTTGTCACTTTACTGTTCAGATTTAACAGTTACTGATGTTTTATTGACAAATACATTAATTTGAGTCCTGCAAATTTCACCAGGCTGCACACTGCCACCTACAGGCGTTTGCATTATAGCATGCAGTCACCCAAGGGGTCCAAAGATCATTTTGTTGGAGTCAAGATGCCTCAGCTCTGCTGTAAGAGTTCTGACCATCTTTTTCCAATGTGTAGGTCACAACATCCCTCAACTGCATGTATGTTAAACTCTGGATTGCTGAATTATCCCTTTAATTTCCAATATTTCTATACATACGTTTCATTGAGAACCTCAATAACCTTACCGTCTCATACCTGACAGACCCTCTGCAACAACTTTCTTCACTTTCCCCATCAGAGCATCAGACATAAACCTGCTGATCCCCATTACCAAGAACAAAGCACTGCACCTTGGAAAACAGAAAACAGAGTCTTTACCATTTGCGCCTCCACCTACCGGAACTCTGCAACTCAGATTCACTTCATTCAAATGCTCAAATTAGGACAGAAGATCCTGTGACTTGGATCCTAGGCTGGATTGGCCAGCCTAGCCAATGGACTGCAATGACTTCTGGACCAATATATCTTGATTTATAGACTCATATGAACTCAAACATTCTTAGTAAACTGTTATTGTCATGTTGTTGTGTTCCATACAAGTGACATCTATTGCACGTCTGTCCGTCCTAGGAAGAAGGATCCCTCCTCTGTGGTTCCTCCTGAGGTTTCTTATTTTCCCTGTTTAGGGTTTTTTAGGTTTTTGCTCACCCGGTTCGAGGGTCTAAGGGCAGAGGATGTCACATCTGTACAGTTTGTCAAAGCCCAGTGAGATAATGTGTAAATTCTGATTTTGGGCTATACAAATAAAATTTGATTTGATTTGATTTGATTCATCCATTTACAAATCAAATTGAGACCCTCGTCTTCAAAAAGTCTTTGATATCTGTCACCCACTTGCCTCTAAATTTTAGCTTCTTTTAACTTTTTTTTTTTGTATCCCTATCTGTATCATTGTTTTATACATTTCATGTAAAGTATCTTTGGGTGTCTAGTGCTATATAGTCCTATATATTTATTATTATTATACTTAAACTAACACACATCTTAACCACAGACCCCCAATTTATTTCCCAGTGTTCCCATCTGACTCAGTTTTGAGACTTTTATTAAATGAAACCAATGATAATTTGGCCATTTTTTTTTTTTTGCTTATAGATGGAAACAGCTGCTATTGAGCAACTAAAGCAAAAGTTCATTTTTTCATAATTGAATCAAAAAGTTTCCGCGCTTACTGGTAGTGCACATATATATATTATTGTAGTATCTAAAACATCATTGTGGAAAATAGCATTCATTGCACACGTCTTGATACAAAAGGTTTCAGCAAAAAAATATTGTGAGAATGAAAAGGAAATGTGCACATCTATCAAATTAGATACTAATGATTTTAAATCTGAAATCAGGCACAGCCATGAGAAATTTTGGCAGCTGTTTAGCTCAACTATAACATCTTAGCTACAGCCCTCAATGGCCATCAATTGTAGAGGAATTAAGATATATAAAAAAATTAAAAATTCCCCACTCGCCCTCCGTGGGCGATCTTGTGTCTCCTTCAAGCTCGGGTCCTCTACCAGAGGCCTGGGAGCCTGAGGGCCCTGTGCAGGATCTTAGTTGTTCCTAGGATTGTGCTCTTCTGGGCAAAGATCTCAGGTCTTATTTCTGGGATTTGTTGGAGCCACTCTCCCGGCTTGGGGGTTACAGACCCGAGTGCTCCTGTCACCACTGGTACCACTGATGCCTTTGCTCCCCACATCCTTTCCAGCTCCTCTTTCAGTCCTTGGTATTTATCGACTATCTCATGTTCCTTCTTCCTGATGTTGCAATAACTTGGGATTGCGAGATCTACCACTAACCTCTTATCCTGCTTTTCGACCACCACAATAACCTGTTGATTAGCCACCACCATCTTATCAGTCTGGATCTGGAAGTCCCACAGGATCTTAGGTCGGTCGTTCTCACACCCTTGGAGGTGTTGCCGACTTTGATCCTAGAACCTCCAGCCCATACTCGGCACAGATGTTTCTGTATACTATGCCTGCCACTTGGTTGTGATGCTCCAAGTATGCCTTACCTGTCTGCATCTTGCACCCTGCTGTTATGTGCTGCACTGTCTGATGTGGTAGACCCTGACCTCTATATTTTGTGTTCAAGGTATGTTCTTGTGCTGCCATGATCAGTGCCTCTGTCCTGTTCCTGAGACCAGCCTTCTCCAGCCACTGGTATGTTTTCTCAATATCAGCCACTTCCTCTATCTGTCGGTGGTGCATTCCATGCAGGGGCTTGTCCCTCCATGATGGTCTCTCTTCTTCTTCCTTCTCCTCCCTGGGTTTCTGCTGCCTGAGGCATTCACTTAGCAGGTCATCATTGGGGGCCATCCCCTGATGTATTCCTGGATCTTGGTTGTTTCATCTTGGATAGTGGCTCTGACACTCACTAATCCTCGGCCTCCCTCTTTCCACTTTGTGTACAGCCTCAGGGTGCTGGACTTGGGATGAAATATATATATATGTATATAGAAGCTTGAGAAATAAGAGGAGCTGGAAAAGATTTGGGCAGCAAAGGCATCAGTGGTACCAGTGGTGATAGGCACACTCAGGGCTGTAACCCCCAAGCATGGAGAGTGGTTCCAACAAATCCCAGGAATAACACCTGAGACCTCTGTCCAGAAGAGCGTAATCCTAAAAACAGCTGTGCAGAGATCCTGCACAGGACCCTAAGGCTCCTAGGCATCTGGTACAGGACCAGAACATTATCATGAAAGTTTATCACGAAAGTTTCATCTAATTTTTCATGAGATAACACAATAGCAAGCAGGCAGGATTCCAGAGAGCTGCTGTCCAAGCAGGTAAGTGAAGGCAGCACACAGCTGTCACTCATTAGGAGTCTGTAGGTTCCAGCCTGTCGTTGACTTGAATCAACACAACAAGTGTTCCTGTGCTGGAATTAATAAGAAATGTAAGAAAAACAAGTTGTTATATATCAAATGTTGACTGGAATTCAGGGAATTAATCAAACTTTAAACTTCCAGGAACTCCTTCGACTTTTTGTTAATCTTCTTCATTGCTGCGCATTGCGCTGTATCGTCTGGTAAGTAATACAGTGCAACTATACGAGATAGAATCTGACACATTTTTTAACGTATTTTTATTGGTTTTCTTCCAGGACGATCCGACGACATTTCTTTCTCAATATGCTGGATGAGCAGGGATGGTGTTCTGGAAAGGTACGCTTCAAAAAGATTACCAATACTCTACAGAAAGTTTCGTCAAAATGCTTCATTGATTCCAATCAAACATCCCTATTACAAAAAGGCACGTTTCTCTGCTAAATGAGAAATTTGTAGACTTTCTGTTAGAACTAAAGACACACCTAACATACAGACATAAATAAACGACCAAAGGTGTGTCAGATGGATTTTAAACTGATCGTTTAACGTGTGCCTAAGCAGGTTTACATAGGAATTTAAAATCAAATATTTCAGACAAATATAAAACCCCATCTATTTATCCATTACCAAGAAAGACATGAAGTACGCTTCAAATAAGTGCCTGTGGTGGCTATTTATAAATTATATAAAAAAGTATCCATCTAAAACACCCAAACCGGAAACCTAAGTTTTAAGCGCCCAAATCTACATAGAGCAAGTGCAAGAATATAGTTAGTATTTATATGGAAACTAACAAAGCAAATACCACTTTCTTAGGACTGTCCCCTACCCCTTATAGTAAATAAAACGTTTCACCCAGTCAGTGTAAAGACTCCTGATTAATTCCCTATTCTACTAGAAACAAACTACAAGGTACCAGAACAATCAAAACATTTTGTAAATAATTTCCCATTTTAATTTAAATCCCGCTAACAATAAGACAATAAGGATCTCAGAGATGTGTGTTGAATGTTTACCATAATGCCTTAACATCCTTTCAGGCAAAATGCAAACCTGTGGCTTAATGACACAGCACTGAAATCCATCAGGAAGGTGGATAAAGTCACCTCCCTGACTGTTTCCCCAGGTGTACAAAACAAGATAAGCCTTCAGTATGGAGGCTTTGCTGAGTCATGGACTTTAACTATCACCCCAGGTAAGCATATGTAATTATTTTTTTTATATTTTCACACATTAAGAGCCACTTGTCATTAAATGTGACATTTGATTGATTTGACATGTTATTTCTCTAAGGCACAACACTGACTAAAGTTAGAGGCCGGCAGAAACCCCTTCAACACCCAATCAGTGACATTAAGGTACTGGTAGATCAGTCTGATACAGGTGGATGTTGGATTTGCTTTTGATATGCAGTGTTGCTCATTTTTTTTTAAATATTCCATTGTTCTTTCTTCAGAACTTTCATGAGTTAATGGGCCCAGCTGAGGTGTTTGCATGTGAGAATGGCACATTATTCTTCTACCAGGATGAAAACTTCTTTCTTACATTTGGTGAGACTATTTCCTGTATGAACAAACCATAGACTTTAAAAATGGACAACACCAGATTCTCCCCAAAAGTGAAGCAAAACCATCTCAATCGCCCTCTGGTGGTCGGCTGCAGTACAGGCCCTAAACCCTTCTAAGACTTTGGCCAAACTTTAAATCAAAGCACTCCTTAAAACAAATTTTTCCTGGCAGTTTTGGCCAGCAGAAGCCTTTACGTTCGACTAAAACCTGTTAATTGAAATGTTAGATATAGTTGTTTGATCTTCTTGTGTAACTCTTAGCAAGTCTAAATGATAAATTAACATTCTAAAACACACCTTATTTTCTTCAACTCACTAAAGGCAATTTTTTTAAGTGGAGGTATTGTGTAGCGTCCTCTTTGTCCCGTTTCATGGGTTTGAGGATGGTGATGTTGGTCTGCTGTGTCTAAAACTTGTCCAAAACAAGCTTTTTTTTCCCCCAATCTGCACTCAAGCACATTGATAAATGTAATATGGTTAAAATCTCAAAGTATATAATTCTAGCCTGCATTTACTCAAGTAAACATATGTTTATTTCCATTTTAAAAACGCTTTAATATACTATTTGTTGTTCTTTAACACTTTTTGTGACAGACACTCAACAATTGGTGTCATTACAGGCTACACCTCACGTCTCCCTGTCAAGCTCCAGTCCAGGACTCCCTCCATGTTGCAGGTCTCCTGGGTGGAGAATGGTTCAGCTGCCGGGAGCAGCCACATCACGACCCTGTATCATTCTCAGCTAGGTTCCTACAGCGCCCTCAGCATGGAAACGACCACCAACAACCAATACAGCTTCACAATTCTGGACCCCTGCAGCCCTTATGTGGCCTGTGTGGAGATCGCAGGTGCTCACTCCTTCACCTGCCTCTCTGCTATCACAGGTATGGAGTTTTTACTGGATAGAATAACCAAACATTACAAAACAAGTGTATTCCTCACTTACCCGTAATGGTATCTTTTCACGAAGATACATTTTGTTTTCTTTTGAAATAACTGATACTTCACCAATCCAATATAGTGGATGTGAAGTGAATTGGTGAAAAATTATTTCAGTCCTACTGTTGATGCGAATCAATTAGAAAATTTTCTGTTTAACATTACATAAGCTTTAAAACTAGGAAGAGTAGCAGTTGCAAAACTGTAATGTGAAAGGAGTCCCTTGCTGTTCAAACACTCAGAAAATTTCCTCTTTATTGTCTCTGTTTTATTAACTCATCCTTCGATCCCTTAGCCCACTACTTTGCTACTAAGGCTCAGTCTTGCAGCTCTCATCAACCGTGGTTCTAGAAGCTGCATGCAGCGCTGAACGAGTAGTTCAAAATACTAGAAATGCTGATACTAGACCATAAAAGAGCTACAAGGGGAGTAAATAAATGGCCCGAGAAACAATTCCAAATGAATGTTAATTTAGAAAACCATATTTTAAAGATAGTTTAAATGAGTAGCTATTTAGTTTACCACACTTTAAAAGTGATGTTGATCGCATTTTTGTTTGCTGCTTGTCTCCAATACTGTGGGTAGTACACTTGCCAATTGTTTATCCCCTTTCCATCAGATCCAGACATTCCCAAAGACTTCAAGGTGACCTCATGGAACGGCAGCAGCATATCTTTGGCCTGGGCCCCCCCTGAGAACAACAAGTTTTCCCTCTTTCTCCTCACTACATTCTACCTTAATGGAACAGACCACATCATAGAGGAGGTGCCCCTATGGCACAGGGGGGAAAACATGGCATTCGTCCTGTCTGACATGCAGCCCTGCAGCAGGGTTAAGTTTGGCCTGCAAACTGTTTGCCAGACAGGGTTGGAGTCCCACTACAGCAAGATGGTCCTGAACAATGGAAACTCACGTAAGGCCTGTTCCACCAACTTCCCAGCATTGTTTAGTTTTACCCAGTGGCCACCTGTGCCATTGCATCAGTTTCCTGCAGGCTAAAAGTATTTTCCCATTGAACCACTGTTAAACTGTTGACAGGTTACCCCAAACTGCAAACACAAAGTTCATTATGACTCTTTCTCTTACAGATTTTTTTATCCATTGAGATTTTATATTTGTAAAATTTCACTCAAGGTGAGAAAAGCGTTTTTTAAAAATATCTTAGGTGTCTATATCAGGAAAGCAATTCACATTGGATTGAACACATTTGAAATCGAATACACATCTTTGTGTTTGGTGTCTACATCTTCTCTACGTATCTATGGTTAAGACTTCATTACTCTCATGATCTTGAGCTGCTGTTACACTGTTATAGCATTTACCATTACTTTAGAATATTGACTTGCTGCCACAGTGTCTTAATAAAAGAGGTGCCTGGTTACTGACCAGGTTGCATATATTTGCAGCATTTAATGCTCCATAATATCAGGGAAAAAAACACACATTTAAAAGAGCTGTGTTTTAAGTGGAACAACACCAGTAAAATATTTTCATGTATTGATCAGTGTTTTTAATATTGTAATCAGCACTAGTGAAACCTGTTATACAGAAAACAAACCAAATTTCATTAGTTTATAGAAAAATAAAGCAAATGGGTTACTGTGATTAGCCATTTTTCTTTTGACTTGTTTACTGACTTCTGAATGTAAAAATGTTTGAACATGTCCTATAGAGTAAACTTCGGTATTCAACATGATCCTTCTCTGCCCCTCAGTTCACTCAGACGTCGAGGCTTTATGTCAGACATCATATGGCTCAGACAACTACACCCTGAGCTGGGAAATAGGGAACGCATCGTCCATCTCCAAGTTCAGAGTGTACCACGAGGGTGTGCTGCAGGGCACCACACTCCTCACCAACTATACAGTTGGGGGGCTGCTGCCATGTCAACAGTATGAGGCCAGAGTAGAAGCACTGTGTGGAGACAATGTGGTGATGAGCTCCCAGTTAGTCACCGCACACACAGGTAATGTAGAAACAGCTGCTGTTCATATGCAACATCTCATCACTTATGATACATTTGGACAACATGAACTGCACTTTTCCCATCAGTCCCTGACAATATGAGCCTGCTGATAGCAGTGTTAGGTCATGTAACTTGTAAATTTTTTATCTTGTCGTCTAATGAAAACGTAAATTAACACATTAAAGTATTTAAAACATAGAAACACAAAACTGTGTTCACATGCAAACCTGATAGAAATAAAAATGACTCACAAATTAATACTTAGCTACTACTGCTAAAAGGGGAAACGCTTCACTGAGCAATGAACACATGGCGTTTGAGGTGTAAAGTTCTCATGATATTCAGTGAAATAGTGTACTGGGTTTGCTTTTTCTTGCCCCCATATTGGCCCTTTATTCCAGCATACCCTACTCACCGTGGAGGATCCTCTTCCTTCCATCACTGATCAATCCTCTTTAAAAGATTAATACATGCATATATGTTATAAGGTAAACGACTAAGGTTTGACTCCTGATGTAAACGTATGACCTGATTTGGCTGTGGTTATTAGCACAGTGAGTGAATAAACTGAATACTCTCATTGTGTAATTACAGGATTCCGAGGTGTGTCTGAGCTCAGGTACCGCACAAACGACTCCACTGCCTTGTGGGTATCCAGCTTCGCAGACCACCCAGCGATTGCCTTTTTATACGAACTATCAATGGTGAATGGCACTGTACTACAGAGCAGCCATGTGACAGAGACAGAGCTACATCTTCCAGGGCTGGAAGAGAGTAAGAGCTACATCCTGGACGTGTGGGAGCAATGTGACGGACAGTGGGAGTCGAAACATTCTCGCCTATGTTTTGAAGGAGCTAATTCGTCCTTGGCAATGCTCATGAGGGCTGCTGTGCCTTTTCCAGACAAAGGTCAGTGTCACAGGTGTAGGTGTTATGGTGTCACTAGTTCCTTGGACAATCAAATGAACATATTGTGACTGCACTGAGTGAAATACCTATTCAAAACAATTGGGGAAAAAAATGAAGTATTTTTTGCTATTTAGGGCTCAATCTTATAATGGGAATTTGATTTGCTTGTTTCTAATTAATAAACCCAGCACACCGTTTTCTGGCTTACACAGAGCTGCAGTTTGATATCTCCAACATGGGTCTCACAATGGTGGTGCCTTGGGCACTGCCTGACGATGTGCAGGATGAATCGTCACAACTAAGAGCTACAATGGAGAAGATTTACAAAGAGAAGGTGGGAGTAAATTCAGTGTTACATTTGTGCGTGTGATCTGCAGATCCACTTTATTTCTTATGTTTAGACAATAATAATACATTACTTTTAGTAACTACTACTACAACTACTACTTCTAGCAACTGAAATGAGAAGACATTACCTATCATCCACTGAGCATTGTATCACTAACATCAGGATAGTATCATAGTTCAATTAAATTTTATATCTATAGCCCAAAATCACAAATTACAATTTTTCTTAGTGGGCTATTACAAACTGTAAAGATGAGCCCCTAGACCCTCAGACTGGGTGAGGAAATCGTTAAACTCTGAACAGAACAAGAATCCTCAGGAAGAGCCGTAGAGGAGGGATTTAAACTGTGTACATTAATCGTGCAGAGACATTCATGCAAATTTAGGAAATGTGTAATGTTTGTTTGTAATGACAGATTTCAATCTCAACAATTGAAAGGATTTCAATTCTATAGACACATTAATGGTCCATGGAGGATGAATTGCTGATCCCTTAATTTTCATGTAGTAACTTTTTGTGTTTTTTTTTTAATAACTTTGAAACTATTAGTGCCACCACTGCATCATACAGCTGGTCATCTGATAACTCAGAAAATGGATGTTGCTTGGTGATAGTTCAGTTTAGAGATGGGTGCTGCAAATTAGCATCTGCAATAGACACTGATACTACGGAGCTTTTTCAGTTTTTCTTTTTTTTTGTATCTGATTCTGTTATGTCAATGTTGATAATCAATGTCACATTCTGCTCAGTTTTCATGACATTTAGTTCAGTTTGTTGCACTTTTTTATCTGAAATCTTCTACAATTTTGTCCATAACAGCAGCATGGTTCTGTGCTGTAAAGCTTTTACGAGGTTTACCACCTAACTTACATACAAATATTTAATGTTGAAACAGATAAAAGTATGTTGGTTTTTTTTGGGGGGAAATATACACAAATTCTGGATTTGATGACTGCATTGCAAAAAAGTTGGGACAGGAGCATGTTGTGTTCAGTCACGTTTTTCATTCTTCTAACAACACTCTTAGCATCTGGTAAGTGAAGACACTTATTATTTCCTTCCCATTGTCGCTTGATGTTTATCTTGAGTCCAGGGTTTCCCTAATCGCATTTTGCTCTTCATAATGCTCCGCACATTTTCAATGGGAGACAGGTCTGGACTGCATGCAAGCCAGTTTAGTACCTGTACTCTTTTACTGTGAATCCATGCTTTCATAACTCTGCATAATGTGGCTTTGTTGTCTTGTTGAAATAAGCAGGGACGTCCCTGAAAAAAACATCGTCTGGATGGGAGCATATGTTGGTCCAAACCCTGTATGAAACCTCTCAGCATTAATGGTGCCTTCACTGATGTGACAGTTACCCATGATACTATGGCCACTAATACAACCTAAAACAATCACAGATGTGGCTTTTGAACTTTGCAGAGAAAACAATCGCGATGGTCCTTTTCCTCTTTAGCTTGGAGGACTTGACAACCATTATTTCCAAAAGAAATTTGAAATGTAGACCTGTCAGACCAAAGCACACTTTTCCACTTTCCACGCCTTTCCGGAGTGCTCCTTTTATATCCAGTCTTGGAACTATCACCTTTTTGTAATAACGTACTTACCTGTGGAATGTCACAATATTCCACAACTTTCCCAGTTTTACAGACATCAAATTTATAATTTGTGTATATATTACCAAAAAGTTTTGCATTTTGAACCTTCAAATTTTGTATTTGTGCTGTATTCACTTACTTATAGGTTTAAAAGGACATGAAAATCACTATTCTTTTCCACATTTTACACAGCATCCCAACTTTTTGGGGATTGGGGTTTGCATTAGTAAACAGTTACAGTTACCAGCCAGAGCAGCAGTGTTACCAGTTTGCATCTGTGTCCATCGATACTAATTGTGAATCCATTAATAAGCCGGAATGTGTTTATTGTGTACCCTGAATACTGGTAATGATTTATTCCGATAAAACGTGAATTATGGATCAATGATGAAATTATGCATATTACACCAGATGCTCGGGAATTTTTCAGTTTCACAGGTGACTGAATGCGTGATGATAAATGATGTATAAGTGTTTCTTGCTACCAGACTCTCTTCTTTCTGATGTTAAAGAAGCAATATGTTACCAGTTTACTGTATCAAATCATGAAAAAAGCGTAATATATTGTCATACATTAAGGAATTGTGCTATGTTGAAATATTTGCTCCTTTGAAAATAATGCAGCAGCCGTTCCAAGAATGGAAATTACATTTACTGTTGAAATGTTTGACTAGTAACCTTCAGACATATTTTCTTCCAAACTGTCTTGTTCATGAAGCATCTCATCTCTGTGTGTGTGTGTGTGTGTGTGTGTGTGTGTGTGTGTGTATCCTTCAGCTACAGAACCTGTTCAAAGACTTCGATCATCCAGTCCGTGTTGAGCTGGCCACATTTGAACCAGCAGAGGAGCCAGACAAAACAGAGATTCTGTTTATGTCTTTTGATGAGTCCCAGTATGAGGATGGGCCACTTCATGCTGATCAACAGCTGAAGTACATTCGCTCCCTGAATTCAAGCAACATCACAGTTACAGATTTTGTCATTCACTGGGACGGTGAGTGATGGTGGGAAAACAAGCTCAGTGTTAATCCTCTTTGTTGGTGTCTGGGATTCATCTCGGCCATTTGTTTTGTCAGGGCCAGATCTGTGTGCCTCATCTGAGCACCCTGTGTGTCCCCATAACTCTGTGTGCATCAATACCCTGGACTCCTATACCTGTGTCTGCAAACATGGCTACTATGACGTGAGCTCCTTCATCAAGCCTCCTGTGTCTTCACATCCAGTCTGCAATGGTAACACACATTTCCAGTGAAACTAATGTGAATCCGCCCATGTTTTAAGGCCAGTAATATTGGGGTTTTTTTTAATTGTCTCTAATACAGCGTATCTCTCTGTTCACTCAGTCAAGCACCAACAGTCATTTCCATTCCGCTTGAGGAATGTCCTGTTAAATTTTAAAAAAAGAAAAAATCTTTTAGTTACTCCCTTGCCCTCCATGTTCCTGCTTTCTTTCACTTCTCAAATCCATTCCACTTAGCTTGCTTATTCAGTGTGCTAATGAATAATACTCCATACCATGTTTTCAGCACTCCTCCACTCTTGTGACACAGCCCACACAATAAAAAGGATCCATTCCCAGAAGTTATTTTTTGCTGATTCAGTCAGACTTTGAGGTTCCATATGTCATCTTTTAATTATTTGTACTTTTAGATTTGTTAAGAACGTTCCCTTATTTTAAGTAAGGAAAATTGCGTAAAATAACTTGCCCAAGATAAATCAGGATTAATCTCTCAACCAGAAGCCATTTTCAAAATTTCTGTAGGTAAGAAGCTGAGGAATATAAATCCGTGTTATTTAAACTAATTTCTCTTACTATTTTAGAGTAAAATGAATATGCTATAAAGGAAAAAAACAATTTTATCCACATCTTCTAAAAAATTGGATATTCTTTTCTGATATTCAAAGCAATATCACCATTATTACCAAGTTCCAATAGCCAGTTATGAAACTGAACTTTTCTTTTCCTGCTGCTTGACAACAGCTGTAATAATAATTCTGATGAAAATAAATGCAACATTTATGATGCCATTTATAAGGATATTCTTTGGTGCTCGCAAAGTTTTGGTCATATTTATGATGGATATTATTGGGGTCTCTTACTGCCACTCTTTAGTTGGCATTCATATGACCCCCGAAACAGCTTTTGATCACAAAATATCAACGTAAGACTTGATTTCTGACTTATGGCTGTATCAAGTCTGCTTTATATCTGCTCTGTTCTGGCAGTGTGTCTGCGTCTTGGTCCTGGAAGTGTGCAGCACACCTCTTGAATCAGGGGAATCTCGGCTTTCAAACGAGATCTTGTGTGTGTAGCATGAAATAGCAGATCGCTAGAGGGGAAAATGGGTCAGATATGCTGCCCAGGGAGCACTAGAGAATATCTGATATGTGGCACAATAACTAATTTGCTTAGTATTTGAATTGTGTTTGCTGAAGGGAGCAACCATACACATTTTTCGTTTGTGTGTATCTGACCAATGTTGTCAAATATAATATTCACAGTTTTCTTAAACACCAAGCATTTCCTCAGTGATTTAAGTCTTCTCACTGCTTCGACTCGGACTCTTGTGTTGAAACAGAGAGAGGCCTTTTCAGCCAGTGTCTGCAGAAACTTGTCACAGGTGGGATCGCAAAACCCTACCTGACTTCTTACATGGGCGGAAAGGTCGAGGTGACGCTGAATGATGGGCAATGCAAAGTGGGCGAGCAGGACATGTTCTACTATTTCCAGACTTCACCAAGAGCCTCTGAATGTGGAATTCAGAGGCGGGTGAGTGACTCTAAACCTTCTGAGAAAAGTTTTTATATCCTCACAACCACTAAGATTAGACGCCTCTCTGTGACCCAGTTGTTCCCTAAAATACATTTATTTGTTTATAAAGTAATAGTCCTGATATGGTCCTTAAAAATCACCGGGTAATTTACATAATTTTTCAAGGTCTCAAGGCAGCCTTTACCTACGTTTATCTGTTTGTTAGCGCGCAGTTTGCTGTCGTCATCATAAGAGGAGATATCTGGATTAAGCATTTGTGTGTTGACTATATTCTGCGTGTCATCCAGGTGAACACAACTCACATTGGGTTTCAAAACATTATGACTGTCAGCTTGAGCAAAGAGAAGATCATTACCCGGCGGGATCTAAAGATCATATGGAAATGTGTCTACCCGCGGCATTATGCTCGCAACACTCCAGTCAGTGTGGACATGAAGTGGTGAGACATCTTTTCCTGTCTGGCTCTTGGTTCTTTAGCACTATGTATGTCTGCACTCATAGGAACATCATCATCTCTTTGGTGCAGGCTCTCCACCTACTCCCTGGTCGAATTCAGCTCTTCACTGAGGCTGGGTCTGACCATGTCCCTTTACACGGATAACTCGTACACTGAAAGCTACAGGACTGCCATCGAACTGGAGAGTGAGGACTTCCTGTTCTTCCAGGTGACCCTGCAGACCAACAACACATTCGCTTCAGACATGCTCTTGCAAGTGGATTCATGCTGGGCCACTGAGAGCCCCGACCCGGAGGATGCAGTCAAGGGCGTTCTGCTTGAGGATGGGTAGGTGAAAATGATGTACTGGCAAATCAGTTGCATGTTGTAAGAACAACAGAAACCATCTTGGAGAAAAAAAAAAAATTGTTGAGAATTGTTTAACTTTTTAGTTTGGGCAAAGTCCTACATAAAATATTAGAAGGGGAAATCTTAAACTAACATTGCAGCCTACCACCAGGAGGCAGAGACACTTCGCTGCCTTCACTTTTTGGGACTGCTCATGTCAGCCATCTTATTTATGATTTATGTAAGGTTTTTAACTGTCTCTTAAATGTGGCTCTGTACCGACATTCTTAAGGGAAGTATATATCCAATAAAAATTCCAGCTCTGGCCTGTAATGTTTATCCTCTATTTTTGCCCCAGACCAACAAAGTCTAGGCCTTCTCTGATGTGGATTATGTAGATTCATCCAAATCAAACTAGATAAATAAATACATATATCGGCCCACGCAGACTCTATAGCATACAGAGACCATTGTAAGCCTTCCTTTCATTCTTGTGTGTTTATGTGAACATACGGATGATTTACTTTAATAATTAGAAAAGTATTTGGGACATTTCCTTGAACGCAATAGCGTCACTGCAGTTATAAAAATATTAATTGCATCTCTAGTCCATATAAATTGGACAGGAAACCTACTGGTGCAGAGTAAGCTCAATTCACTGCACCTTAGAAAACACATAAAAATAGACATCACACAAGAAATTAAGAACCTCATCAATTTGACAGATGCACTGCAAACACTTACAAATATATATGCAGAAATGCTGCAAGTAGTATTTAAATGCATTATTTGAAAATTTGTAGACTTTTGTACTTCCTGTCACATCTCTAGCTATGCCCCTGAATAAAAGTTCCTGACTACATTTTAAAAGCACAGAGGTGAAACTTACTGGACAAATTTTGTGTAATATATTTCCATTGAGACTAACATTATAAACGTCTGCTAATAACTTGGGTACATAAGTGCATTTAATTATTGATCATTATTCTAGGTGCTCTAGTTACTTTGGGTGATGACAACAAGAATGTTCTCATGTCCCCAGCTGCCCTGTTGATGATACTTTCCAGTGGCACTCTGTTAACGGTCTGGAACAGAGAAGCAGATTCTCAGTCCAGATGTTCACCATGCCCCAAAGGTTGCCTTTCTATATTCACTGCATGGCCAACATATGTGGACATGAGGAAGACTGTGTAAAGGTAAACTGCTGGCTGTTTTTCTCCAGTTACCTGTTGATTTGATATTGCCTAGAAGATTTCCAGATGTGACACTCTTTGTCTTGCTGCTCGGCTTAATATCATCCTCAAGTTCTTTAAAAGGTTCCTTGTTTTTTTAATGAGTGAATGAGCTTAGTAACAATAATTTTATATGAAACTTGGTAAGCAAACCTGTCAATAAATGTTGAAATGAAATGCACAATAATTAACATAAATTTTGTAACAGTATTGCAGCAGTCAGCAGCGCTCCGAGAGGTCAGTGAGCCAGGAGTACCGAACAGGGAAACGAGCTGCTGTTGTGTCTGCTGGACCTGTGGTGGTCAACAATAGAGGGGTCCCACCATTCTTTTGTGAGTTTATGTCAGGAAAACTGACCACAAGAATGCTTCAACATTGATACATGATCGATTTACGTGACAATTCAGGTCAGAACAGTAACTCTCAAACACCAAACTAGCTGTTTTGTTTGAGCTTCAGTCATTTGTATAGTTTAATATAAGGACTACAGGTACTGAGTTCATGAAAATCACATGTCCATCTCTTTGCAGGGCCAGAGCACATGATGACGATCTTCATTGTAGCAGGATCAATAGGCTTTTTGGTGATAACCATGCTCTCAGTGAGCGCAACCAAAGCAATCATTACTTACTATGAGCAACTACGGCTCAAATAAATTGTATTTTAAGAAACATGGAGAGAGATGGATGTCAAAATTGTGTGACAGAAATAAATATGTTAAGTGTCATGATTGCACTGTTTCTCCACATAAAATCAGCTTCAAAGTGGATGTAGCTGGAGGGCTACTGTGAAACTTGAGGTCAAATATTAGGATGAGCCCTGTATTGATTCAGTGGCTTATAAACTCAACACTGTAAGATAAATGGATAACAAGAGTCTGAAGATTAGAACAATTGCAAAGTTACAAATCAACATTGTAGAGACGCTTAACATGTGAACCTAAACCTGTCCTGTGATCTGTAAATCTGTTCCAGATCAGGACTCTCCAGTCATATATTGTATCCAAAAGAATAGAAACATGTATTCTACATATAAGAAAATATACACTTCTCCCAATATTGTTTGACATTAATATATCAAAATGGGACTACATTAGGATCACAAATGACTCTTAATTATTTTCTGGCAATTTGCTGGCTTGTTCACATTAGTCATAATAGGGAATAAAGAAACAAAAACATAATTACATTTTTGTCATTATTCTACATGCTAGCAGAGGCTTTCCATTAGCGTTTACATGTTGTTTTTGTTTAAAGAAGACAGAAATTGTTTCCTCTCATGGTAACAGTACCATTGCTGCAAATACAATCGGACTAATCATTTTAGGAGTGTCGGAAAACAGTGGCTGGCTAAAACCAGAGGGGGGCAGTAATGAAATGTAGAGCGGAGGCAGCCGTTTGAGCTTCGCAGTGCCAAATTTAAATGAAGAAGAGAGTGGCGTCACATCCGCTCAACAATGGCGTCCTCCGTGACGGGAGATGGCGTGAGGGAAGAGTTAAGAGGACAAAAATCGAAAAAGACTAAAAACCAAGGTAAGTGAATGGATGCTACTGGGTGGAAAACTCTTAACTGAGCAAAGTGACCTATTCAGTGTGAAGCACAGCTGAAAGATGGCTATTTGGCGTGTTTACATGTTAGCTGCAAAGTGTTAAGTTAGCTTTATACTAGCATGTGGCTGTATTGTCAACACGTTCGATTGTTGGATATAAATGTTTAAAATGTTTTCGTTTCAAATTCACTCCGGCAACCGAGGAAAGAAAGCACTGCTTATTTTTTTGTATATATGTGTTTAACGTTAGAGTGTACCACAAACATCTTGAATTTAAGACCTAAGAAGTTGTGTTTAACATTTTCACCAACCTAAATATAATCTAACATGTTGAGTTTACTTTATGCACATGTTGATGTCCCTGAAATTGTTTTGGAGGACAATGTCTTTTAGATATGTTTTTGGAAGTTGAAAACAAAGGTCAACCTTAACATGGTTCTGACATCTGGTCCACAGTGGATGAATCAGAGCTTCTGACTGTACCTGATGGATGGAAGGAGACCCCATTCACTAAAGATGACAACCCCCGTGGTCTGCTGGAGGAGAGCAGCTTTGCCACCCTATTCCCGAAATACAGAGAGGCCTACCTGAAAGAGTGCTGGCCGCTTGTGGAGAAAGCCTTAGCCGAGGCAGTAAGTTCACAGATAAATGCATACCGAATTTGTACCGATTACAGCACTACTACGTATCTGTGTGACATGATTAACATTTGTCTTCAGCACATCAAAGCTTCTCTGGACCTTATTGAGGGAAGCATCACAGTGAGCACCACAAAGAAAACGTTTGACCCCTATGCCATCATCAGAGCCAGAGATCTCATCAAGCTGCTTTCCAGGAGTGTCCCATTTGAACAGGTGACTATTACTGTGCTCACAGAACAATGTTGTCATTTTTGAAATTGATTGACTGTTCTGTGGTGGTGTTTAAAATAAATAGTTATAAATCTGATGTCAGCAGTAGCAAACACGAGTGGTTTCTCAATGTTTTGCTCCTCCAGGCTGTGCGGATATTACAGGATGACATGGCATGCGACATCATCAAAATTGGGACACTGGTAAGAAACAGAGAGCGGTTTGTTAAGCGAAGGCAGCGACTGATTGGCCCCAAGGGCTCAACCCTCAAGGTGAGTCCCACACCGACATCCAGTTTTCATCCAGCATGTCTCACATACCAGGAAAGAACATAGAAACAGTTTTCTTTGTATTGTTGACAATTGATAAAATGATTTGACTGTCATCTTTAGGAACTTACTTCCATGATGAGTCTGATAAGGGTCACAAATGAGCAAGGAAAACACATTTCAATGTTAATCACATACCTTTGGGATGTACAATAGTGGTCAAAAATTACATACAGTTATCAAGAACATGTATCTCATTTGCAATGACTGAAACTCAGTAGATTTGGTTTGCTGTAGGTCTCACTATTGGGGAAAAAAATCGCCTCATTTAGTGGCACCTTGTTTTTAAAAAAAATTACTTTAAATACACAGGTGTTTGAGAAAGCAAAATTTAACTGATGTGAAAAAAGACTCATTTGTTTTCAGACAAATATGTTATAATAAAATTTAAGCTTGTTACATCTGAACTAAGTTTCATTGAGCCACAATCAAATCAAATCAAATCAAATTTTATTTGTATAGCCCGAAATCACAATTTACACATTATCTCACTGGGCTTTGACAAACTGTACAGATGTGACATCCTCTGCCCTTAGACCCTCGAACCGGGTGAGGAAAAACTTATTTTCCCTGTTTAGGGTTTTTTAAGAAACCTCAGGAAGAGCCACAGAGGAGGGATCCTTCTTCCTAGGACGGACAGACGTGCAATAAATGTCACTTGTACAGAACACAAAAACATGATAACAGTTCATTTAGAATGCATAAAACATCCATGAGTCCCAGAGTCTGTGGATTCTATGAGTCCGGATGTATGGAAAGTCTAGTGATCCAGACGCAGGTGGACTCTGTTGGTCCAGGAGTCATTGTACTCCATGTAGGAAGATCTGGGTGTTGCTGAGTCCAAGAGTATGTAGAATCTGTAAATCCAGGGATATGTGAAGTGTAGTGGTCCAGAAGCAGGTGTAGTCTATTGATCCAGAAGCCATTGTGATCTGTGGGTCCCGATTTGCACTTGGAAATCCAGCCTAGGATCCAAGTCACAGGATCCAAGTCACAGGATCTCCTTTCCCAATGTGGCCAGGGGGCATCAGGCAGGACCACAGCAGCACCTCCCACCGCGACCTAGAAAAACCTGCAGGATGGTAAAGCACAACGACTCCGGGGAAGAAGTAAAGTTAGTGTAAGGATATGGACATTTACAGGAGCAGAGAAGGAGTCGGAGTCAGAGGGGGGAGAGAAGAAAGCTCAGTGAATCATGGAGTGTTCCCCCAGCAACCTAAGCCTATAGCAGCATAACTAAGGGCTAGATAGGCCAGCCTTAACTATAAGCTTTATCAAAAAGGAAGGTTTTAAGCCTACTCTTAAAATCAGAGAGTGTGTCTGCCTCCCGTACCAAGACTGGAAGATAGTTCCACAGGAGAGGAGCTTGATAGCTGAAAGCTCTGCCTCC
Source organism: Mola mola (assembly GCA_001698575.1). NCBI lineage: Eukaryota > Metazoa > Chordata > Actinopteri > Tetraodontiformes > Molidae > Mola > Mola mola. Next base: position 3,129,727 of record KV751356.1, on the reverse strand, counting down.
CATTCTACTTTTGGAAATTCTTGGGATCACCAATAACCCTGCATCCTGGGAGCGTAAGGTTCTGGATGGGCGATAGGGTACTATGAGCTGTTCAAGATAAGATGGTGACTGACCATGAATAGCTTTGTAGGTGAGAACAAGGATTTTAAATTCTATTCTGAATTTAACTGGGAGCCAGTGCAGAGAAGCCAGTATGGGGGAAATATGGTCTCTGATATTAGTTCTAGTCAGTACACGCGCTGCTGCATTTTGGATTAACTGAAGAGTTTTTAAAATTTTGTTAGGGCAACCTGAAAATAAAGAATTACAGTAGTCCAGCCTGGAAGTAACAAACGCATGAACTAGTTTTTCTGCATCTTGTTGAGACAGGATGTGCCGGATTTTAGCAATGTTACGGAGGTGAAAGAAGGCGGTCCTTGAAATCTGTTTAACATGTGATTTAAAAGACAGCTCCTGGTCAAAGATAACACCCAGGTTTCTGACAGTGGTGCTGGAGGCCAAGGCAATGCCATCCAGATTAACTATGTTGCTGGATAATGAGTCTCTAATGTGTTTGGGGCCCAGCACAATGACTTCAGTTTTGTCAGAGTTTAACATTAAAAAGTTATGAAACATCCAGTTTTTAATGTCCTTAAGACATGACTGTAGATTAGCTAACTGATGGGTTTCATCTGGCTTCATTGATAAGTATAGTTGTGTGTCATCTGCATAACAGTGAAAATGTATGGAGTGCTTTCTAATAATTTTACCTACAGGAAGCATATATAGAGTAAATAGTAATGGTCCAAGCACAGAACCTTGTGGGACTCCATGACTAACCTTGTCATATCTTGATGATTCATCATTAACATGAACAAAATTATATCTATCAGATAGGTAGGACTTAAACCATCTTAGAGCAGATCCTTTAATGCCAATTTGGTGTTCCATCCTCTGTAGTAAGATGTGATGATCGATAGTGTCAAAAGCTGCACTAAGATCTAATAAGACTAGTATAGAGATAAGTCCTGCATCAGATGCAGTGAGGAGGTCATTTGTAACTTTTACCAATGCCGTTTCTGTGCTGTGATGCTTTCTAAAACCTGACTGAAACTCTTCAAATAGACTATTATACTGAAGAAAGCCACATAGTTGTTTCGCTACTGCTTTCTCTAGAATCTTTGAAAGAAAGGGGAGGTTGGATATTGGTCTATAGTTGGCTAAAACTTCTGGGTCTAGGGTAGGTTTTTTTAGGAGCGGTTTAATTACAGCTACTTTAAATGACTGGGGCACATAACCTGTTACAAGGGATAGATTGATAATGTTTAGTAGTGGATTTCTAATTAGGGGTAAAACCTCTTTGAGCAACCTAGTAGGTATGGGGTCTAGTATACAGGTTGATGATTTAGATGAAGATAATGTTGTCGTTAGTTCCTTAAGGTCAATTGGATGGAAGCTTTCCAAACACACATCAGGACTAATAACAGCCTCTATAATTCCTGTTGCTGAACTGGAATCTGTGGAGTGTAGGATATTTTCTCTGATAAGTCTAATTTTCTTATTGAAGAAGTTCATAAAATCATTACAGGTGAGGGCTCTAGGAATGCATGGTTCAATAGAATGATGGCTCTCAGTCAGCCTGGCTACAGTGCTGAAAAGGATCCTGGGCTTATTCTTGTTTTCTTCTATCAACGCTGAATAGTAGTCTTTTCTTGCTTGGCGAAGGGCCTTCCTGTATACTTTAAGGCTATCCTGCCAGGCCATGTGTGGCTCTTCCAGTTTAGTGGAACGACATTTCTTTTCAAGTTTATGAGTTTTCTGTTTTAACTTGCGAGTGTTAAGATTATACCACGGAGCTAGTCTCTTTACTGGTTTTGTTTTCTTTATAACTGGGGCAATGGAATCGAGTGAAGCATGTAGAGAGCCGGCAGTGAAATTGGCAAGGTGATCAAGCTGGGAGGGGCTAAATTTAAGATATGACTCCTCTGTTATTTTGGGATGTGGCACTGAAATTAATGCAGAGGGAATAATTTCTTTAAAATTTTCAACAGTGTCCTCAGATATGCATCTGCTATAATAACTAGTGACTCTTGGTTTATAGTTGATGAGCAGAAATTCAAATGTTAGAAGATAATGATCTGATAAAAGCAGATTTTGTGCAATGTGCAATGCAAACACATTTGGGATGGGGGAGGGATTGAGTATGCTAACTGAAAGCTGTTTGTGTAAGCAGGTGGCAGCATTGCTTAATTACACAAAACATTGGATAACATTGGAACGTTGCTGTAACAGATTATGTAACTAAAATGTTTCATTCTTTTTGTTTTTTTCCAGGCATTAGAGCTGCTGACCAGCTGTTATGTGATGGTGCAGGGCAACACTGTGTCGGCCCTGGGGCCCTTCGGTGGCCTGAAGGAGGTGAAAACTTCAGAGATTTATAGGGTGGAGACACTGACCTCATTGGCGTCATCATGAATGACAAACCACAGCAGACTAAAAAAATTATCCATGCAGAGTTCACATCTGAAATTTGTTGCATTTTTTTGTTGGCACTGTTAATTTGGGAAACTCCCCTCAGTTAATGAGTCTTTGTTGAGGTGAGTGATGAAATTAATGATCTCCGTTGAGAAATCTGGATGGTTGCAACAGCAGTTATGTAGAAAATCCAGCAAAGCAAGGTAGAATTGCCCACTATTTAAGTGATTTAAAAAAACACTTAAATAAGTGATTAGCCAATAATTGCATGAAATTGTCTTAGAAATATAAATTGGAAACAGGAAACTGTGAAATATTTTAAGATATAAGAATATTTGAAAAAGATATTTCAGAATGCCTGTTTGATTTGACAGTAATCATCTCACCTGTTAACACCAATTTTTGTACCGCTTAACCAAGTAAACTCAACTGTATCATATCCTTTTATTTACTAAGCTTAAGAGGTGTTACAAACACAAGCAACTGTTAGCTGCAATATATTGATTCTTGAGATGTTCCATAGAGAAGGATCAGAAAATCGATCTGTCTTTGTCTGTGGTCAGTTCAGCCAAAAGGTGCTAGCTAACTGTGCTAAAACTCCTCCCACCCTCTGATGCTGAATGGAATAAATCTTTGCCATTGCCATACACTCAATTTTACAGTGCAATGACATGAGGGTTGCAGGCCTCTTTAAGGTGCCTGAGGACTAACACACAAAATAGTAGAAAAGGTTAAAATATGTACATAAAATTATAAATGTATATACCAGTGCAGAATAGTACAGTGTCAATGTTGCAAATAATGATCCAAGTTAGATGCTGGTTAGCCAGCTGAGTGAACAACATGTGCGTCCATAGCTCAACAGGGCTTCTGAATATTTAGGCCAAACACACAACTTTAAAACAATCTAGAGTGTTTATTTCAGTGTATTCCTTTTCTTTCCTGATTCTGGAGCTGCTGTCAGTAACATTGATGCTATAGCAAACAGGAGCTAATTGATAAACAGGTTATGTGATTGGCTGAGAGGTTAAAAGGGGGCAACTGCTGACAAACAATATTGTCATGTCAGAAAACCAGATGTTGAGATTGAAAATAAAATAAGTCAATTATCCACAATAGTGTTTAAGTCTGTCTTTTTTCCTAATATTTATTTTTTTCACTGAGTAAGCCTGCAAAATGTAGAAATAAGGACTACATATTTCACTCCGTAACAACTATTAATTGAAATTGTCATGTTTAAGAGATTCTGATCAATACCAAATCCTGAGTCTGAGCTTTCTGGTGTAAAAAGGATCCATTTGCTTTTAAGGTTTTAATTTTACATCAACTCAAATTGAAATAATGAAAACATGGTTTAGAAGGTTTTATCTAGTTTTTAAAAAAAATGTTTAATGTTTTGTTCAGGTGCGCAAAGTGGTGATGGAGACAATGAAGAACATTCATCCCATCTACAACATCAAGGTATTTTGACACTGGCAATTCACAGCTGCTCAGCAGCAGCAGCAACGTTAGACTGCATTCATGTTCAGTGATGTTTTCCATCCTTGTTCTTGATCACCTGACTGAAATAAATCTCTGGGTGTGTAGACCGAGGCTGGCTCCACCTGGGGCTGAGGACATGGATCCGTCACTAGACAGGACATATACTGTATAGCATGACGGCATAACACCACATTTTTATTAATTTTATTCCTTCCACAGACGCTGATGATCAAGCGGGAGCTGGCCAAAGACCCCGACCTGCGGATGCAGAACTGGGAGCGCTTCTTGCCCAAGTTCCGCAGCAAAAACTTGGCCAAGCGCAAGGAGCCCAAGAAGATGAGCGTGAAGAAGTACACGCCATTCCCTCCATCACAGCCAGAGAGCAAGGTGTGCTTTAATTGTAACTGCAAGTTAGCATCTTGTGTATCAAATGTGCACATATTTACTTTTACAAAAATGTACTATCAAAAGCAGCAGTTTTGAAGGTCTATTGCAACAAATTTGCAATATATTGACATTTTTTTCAATGTTTCATTTTTAATTTAGTTTCTCGAAAGTTTTGTTAAGGCTCTAGTCACAGCTTTAATTCCAAATGCTGTTTGACTCCTCCATCTTCAGCTGAGCAATGCATGCTTTTTTTCAGGTGTTTATTGTTTTACACTGGTTTCATTCTGTGGAATGTATCTGTAGGTTGACAAGGAGCTGGCCACAGGAGAGTTCTTCCTGCGTGAAAGTGTGAAAAAGAGGAAGAAGATGGAAGAGATCAAGGTGGGCACTGAGTGGGTCCACACCCTTTGAGCTGTTGGATCTGTTCACACGAGTAACGGTGACTGTCGTTCTTCTCACCTAGGTTAAACAAGCTGAGGCACTGACCAAGAAGCAGGAAGAGCGCAACAAAGCCTTCATTCCTCCTAAAGAGAAGCCTCTGATGAAGAAAACCACTAAAGGTAGAAATAAAGGAACAGTCTAAATCTGTGCATGGTACAGTTGACCCGTGTCTCACTTGTTCTTGTTTCTGTCACAGCTCCATCAGAAGGCAAGCTGGATGTTGAGGCCATTAAGGAGAAAGTGAAAAAAGCCAAAACCAAGAAACTGGGAGCTCCACCTGTGAACCCAGCAACAACAACAACAACAACAACAACAAAAAGCTCCCACCAACAAAAAGAACAAAAAAAACCAAAGACTAACCACTTATGATTCAATGGGAAATATCATTGATGTAGTACATGTTGTGTCCTGCTGGACAGAGTAAGGACTCTGTAGGGACACAGGACAATGTGATGTCAGTGTGCGGTCGGATCAAACTGAATTCCATCTTTTTTGAACTGCTTGTGGGGACCTACTATATGTGGACACTAGCTCAGTCAGAGAAACAACCAACCTGATGTTTTTGTTAAAGAATGTATTAAACAACTGTTGAGGACACCCTCATGAGTAAGCAGACTCAATCTGATGAAAGGTACAATTAAAGGTAGATTTTTTTTATTATATGTTTTTGTGTTTAACAACATGGAACTTATTACTTTTTCTTGAATTCTTAAACATTTTCCCCAGGAGGTTTATTCTGGAGGTGCAGTATGATTTGACAGCACATTATTTTTTCCCCTCATTTGTTTTACAAAATCATACATTTGTAATATTAAAGCATGATTAAATGCTCTGTTTGTTAATTGCAGTGTAACATGCTGTAAACACAGTGCTGACATCCAGGGCCACCATAGAAACGTGTGGGCACCTGAGAAGGTCCAGTGACAGGCCCTGCCCCACCTCATATTTAGTGGTGGCAGTGGATTTAAATATTACTGCGATGTTTCTACAGTTTCCCAGAACAAAGTACAGTAAATTTCTCATACACAAAATAAGACGATAGGATTTGTGTTGAGAGGGTTACTAAAAAAATGTGTCATCTTTATATACAGTCTATGTGCTGTATGATCATTAAAGTTTGACCAGTTGATTAATATGGTACTTATGGTACCTACAAAATTTACAGAATGACTTAAGATGTGCAGCCATTTTATAAGATTTCTTGAATATTCTATTACATCTTGACAATGGCTGATGGACAAAAGGCAAAAATCCTTACAGTCCCTTACTCAGATTGATAAATAGTGCTACAGTTAGAGAGGTAAACTTACTACAGTCACGTCCACTATTGATTCATTCCCCTCCCTTTCCGAGTATGAACACAATGTGGTCGAATTAATGTATCTGATGGTCTGCTCGCTCGCTGTCCAGAAGTGCACATCTGTGCAATAATATAACCAGTGGATGATGTGGGATGCAGTAATCTCACCCTAACCTGATCTAAGGTTGCATGTGTCCTGGATGATGGCCTAAGCCCACGTCTTGCAGTATTTCAACAAAGATGTCGGTGGGTAGAACTGCGTGTGTTTTTGCCATATATATTTGCTTTGTAAGTAAAAAGTAAAATTTTAATCACCATCTTGGCACTTCCTATCTATATACTTCTTACAACTGTGATGTGATGTCTAACAAATAACTTTATTTACATAGTACCTTTCAAGAACAGAGATGTTGCACAGTGCTTCATTGTGGCAATTAAGCATAAAAATAGGAGCTGATGTAAATAAAACAAACACAAAGGCAAGTCTAAATGGATGCCTTAAGCTGCTTTCTAAAACATCAGGGTGCACAGATCTTATATCCAACAGAAGAGAGTTCCAAATTCAACCTCAAAAGCATGATCTCCTTTGCTTTTAAGCATAGAATGCGAACTACCAGCAAACCCTGCTCTAAGGACTTTAGAAACCTGCAAGTGCTGCAACACCTCTCTGATGCAGGCCAATCCAAGAACTATTGGTTAATGCAGCTTAAAAGAGTTGCACCAGTCAAGGCATGATTAAGTAAAAGCATGATTTCAAACTGCTTGAGACAGTGGGCCTGAGTTAAGAGATTTTTCTCAGCAGTATAGCGTGTTAGTCCATGGGCAGAGCCTGGTCCACAGTGACACTAGGATTTTAACTGGGGGATTTAACCACTGACCCAAGAGACACAAGACCATTCATTATATTAAGCACAAAGTGGGGAAGGGTAGAAAAAAGGATTTCTGTTTTTCCTGAATACACCACCCATGTAATCAATTAATAGTGATGATATAGAGAGGTTTTGCTGCTTAAACAAGAGATACAACTGAATACTGTATCTATTGGCCATCCGTGTCTATTCATAGCAGAAGACGTTGGGGTAGTAGCGATGGACTGCATACGCTGCCATGCCGGTGCAGACAAGGGCAAGGGGCCGGATGATCAGAATAACTGGATAGTTCAAGTCACTGGCAGTGATAGCAGTTTCCAAGTCTGGGGTCCTATAGCCTGGCAACACAAAATGAAACACGACTAGTTTCCACATTGGTAGATTAACATGACAGGAAATTGTGCCTCATACAGTTTTAACTGATGTATCCACTGGAATACAGTGTTCGCATCCTTGTTGAAATGACATCTCAACTTTAAAATATTTTGAATAGTTACATTGCTAATTTCTGATTTCTGATATCTGTGAAACAATTTTGACCTGTTTCAAATACTGAATCTTGTCATCTGTAAAAAATTACATTTGGAGTAGTCAAAACTTATTTGCAGACATTGTTTTTTTTTTGCATCATTCACAAGAATGATAATTATAGATTTACTGTAATACCTTTCAGAACTGACCTACAGTTGACTACAAACAACAAAAATGCTAAAAAAAACAAAACAAACAAAACAAACAACAGTTGATATCAGAAAATGCGACTATATGAGAAAGAAATTGAAGATATTTTGCTACTGGTCAACATTACAACATTGATTCAATGGCTTGGATTCTAATTTGTCAAAAGTAGTTGTTGATATTCACAAATATAGGCTGAAATCTTGCCACTCTAACCCTAGCACCATGTTTGATACCTGAACTCACTGTAAGTAAAATGTTCATGTTCCATCACTTACTGCTCTGTAAATCTTGTTCTTGGTTATCTGTAGAGAAAAATTATACATGAATGTATATTTTTTAGGGAATGAATGTTCTACTGTTATTTTCAGATTTATGTAAAGTAGTTTGTTTAAGTCAATAAGAAACAATATGTAAAAATACAAAAAAAAAGGAATAGAATGAGTGAAAGAGAGTGAAAATAGGAAAAAGTAGACATACATTTTAGTGATTTGTAAAACTCAAAGTCAGGACATGGAGGAGGGAGGATACTCACCGCAGAGGTTCTTCATGCAGGTATAGCCACCTTCACATCCAGAGCAAGCTTCCCCTTTAGATTTGTACGGTTTCGTTCCTACTAAGTTACCCCTGCACAAGGAAAAAGTTAGGAGCAAACCTTCTCTGCTCTTCCACTTTCTTGCTGGTATATCTGGCACATTTGTGATGATCTTTGTGATCGACATTTTAATTCTACAACCTTGTTTCTTAAATAATTGTTCACCTGTGGACAATGTAAATAGGAACAGAATGTGATGATTTGCAACATCAAGAATTCAAATCCCATATTTAATTATTCCAGCAGTACATTTCAAAAAAGTTTGGACAGGTTCATGTTTATTGTCACCTGCTCTTAACAATTTTGGGAACTGAGGAGACCAGTTGTTAAAATTTTGAAAGGGGAAATGATTTCCAATTCTTGCTTGATGGAGTAACTTAGCTGCTGAACAGTTCCTTTCTCATTCTTTACATTTCATAATGCTCCAAACAAGCACCTGGACTGTTTTACTATGGAGCAATGCTCTTAGTTTGTCTTGCTGAAATAAATAAGACCTTCCCCTGAAAAAGAAGTTGTCTTCTTGGCACCATATGCTTGTATGTATCATTCAGTATCAATGGTGCGTTTGCAAATGTGCAGGTTACGCATGCCACCTCCACACCATCACAGATGCTGGCTTTTCAGCTGTGCACTGATTACAAGCTGGATGGTGCCTCTCCTTTTTAACCTGGAGGATGTGGCGTCCATGATTTCCATAAAGAATTTCAAATTTTGTCTTTTTTTTTCCACCTTGCCTCTGTTCTTATTAAATGAGCTCAGAAGGCAGCAGTCAATATTTTACAAATAATGCAATAATGCAAATAATCACATTATGTTTCTATTTCTGTATTCGGCTTCCTGAGCGAAATGACATCTAAGTAGATACTGGCCATGTTGAGGGCTGTTCTAAAGTTATGCACTCCTCCATTCTGTCTCCTTATAGTTATATACCATCTAATCTGTGCACTGTGCTAGGCAGATAAGAGACTTGTAAGCAGACTTCAGAATTGACTTGCATATAGTGTACATGCGACTTTGACTCTTGCCAGAGACACCCTTGCAAGTAAATCCAACTCAGCTGTAGTGTATCTGTAGGGGTGTTTAACTTACCCTGGTCCATAGTTGCACACAAAAACAACACCCTCTTTATCAGCAAAGTTAGTTTTTTTGACACCATCCGGGCACAGCTGTGCAGCACAGCCAACTTTGTAGGTGGATGCCCAAACAACCTGGAGACAACATAAGGGTTAAATGAGCAATGCAGGCTACACATCCTGAGCACCTCTTTATCATTTTCTCTGATATTTTAAATACATTTCACCACAAACACGTGACAATAAGTGTTTTTCCCGAGTGCACAGACCTGTGTGTAGTGGCCACAGACGGCTCTGCAGTTGTTGCTGTTGTAGTCATAGTCTTGTACTTCATTCACCCATTTCTTAATGGCATGTGTCACATCAAAATATGATGGTGGGTAACCGGTCCATATGTTTTCTCCCACAGAGGAGGTAGGGTTCCTGCGGCTGTCCTCTTGCAGGCGAGGGTTGTGTTCAAACAGGCACTGTCTTGCCCACGCTTTTGCAGTACTAGCCAAGCCTGCGTCCCAAGTCTGAATGAATAGAAAACAATGAGGAGCAGCCATGCTTCATGATGTACCCTATTTTACAGTTACATTTTTGAAGGGTTCAGTTCAGCATGTTGTGCTCCAAGCATTACGTCAAAAAGCAGTATCCCATTTCAGCTCTGGACAAAATGGAATTCAACAAAGAGTTAAGTGTGTACCCTACCTAATAGTTTATATATATACAGTATATAATAACAAATGACATATTAGTCATCAATTGGTTAGTGGACTAACTCTTTTAACTGAGTATCTGTCCTGGATCTCTGGTAACAGCTAGTCAATCATGAGGCAGCCACGCTGTGTACCTTGCTTTATTATCTGTTTTCCTCTAAATGAGACCATAACGTCCGAATTGAACATCATACTGTATCGAGCCAGACCCAAGACTGGCAACTGAGTTCAAAAAATTGTTTAGTGAGGTAATAAATCCAGTAAGAAATAGGGAAATTTTCTCGTAAGTTTAAATACAGTTAGAATTCTTTGCGTGACGGGTCCCATCCCCCAGACCTAAAAGTTGTGCCAATTGGTGAAAAGCAATAGAAGCTTCCGGAGGAGCTAGCATACATCTTCATTGACTGTTAGTTTAGTTACTGGTGGGACAATAAGTCTACATTCACTTTTCAAGTGACATGTAAAGCCTGCCATTGAATCCTGTTTAATAAATATCTAAAACCCGGCAAAAAAAAAATCCACTGATAATGCACATTGAAATACATGTCAATCAATTTCCTGGTGAGATTTTGACATTATCCTGGTGTGAGCAGGACAAAGAAATCTTGTATCATGCCCAGACTCACACACCGATCTCATGTACTGTTTTGTGGCCTATTCCGTGCTCATACATGGCTAGCAGTTGCATATGTGCCATGCCTACGTTCAACTGAATGGTGTCCAAGACCACTTCTTCCGTGTGAGGGCGTTATGAGTACAGCGCAACCACACTTAGGGTGTGAATACACCCAAATGGCCAGATATCCTGGACAAATCATATTAAGACTATCAATAGGGTTAATTATTTTGCAGTTTGGTGGATTTGATTTAATCATTTTTTCTCAGCAGGCAAGTTATTGCTAAGTAAAATAGTCATTAGGTGCAGTTGAACAAATACCAGGAAATGTTTAGACATCTCTTAGAGGGACTAAAAGCTTCCTTGGGCCATTGTTTTCCGGGTTCCGAGAGCAGCCTAAAGTCTGTGGAAGATGAGTCAAATCAGGCAGATGGCATATGGAAAAGCAATAAAAGTATCTGCACTTCACCTCCAGTCCAGTAGAAGGCAGTAAGTACATAATGGTAACCTCATTTTAAGCATCAACTGGAAGACATTATTATTTCACAATGTAACAACAAAAGTCCACAGGGACAATGGGAAACAAACTGTGAGCCTGCAGCTGCAGAATATCAAAGGTGGTGGATGAAATAACGTCCTGCAAGTACTCATCAAATCAGAAATGTTCTGCACTGCAGGCCCCACCCCAAAAGTGCCTGAACTTTGGAAAGTACTACCATAAGAAGCAGGGACTCCGGGTAAATCAGTTACCCCAGAACTGAACTTAGACCCTGGTTCCTGCAATTGAAATGCATTAAGGGATATTTATTTCCTAGCTGTTCCAGGCGCTCAAACCATCAACCTTCCTTTAAGCTGCCACCTCAACAACACAGGGCCTACAAAATAAAAACAAAACTAAACAAAAAGAGTCCTTCGAGTCCTAAACTCTTTTCGTTTTGTCTACTTGTGCTGGTGTACAGGAAGTCACTTTACCACTGCACTCATCATTCAAAAGTACGAGAAGGGAATTGGAAGTGCCTTTCCTACCTACCATGTACAGCATGTTGCTTGCAGCTGGGCTGACAGACGACCGCGCCGCGTTGTGTTCCCTTACACATTGATCAATAAACTTTCTATCAGTTATTTCTGGCAGCGAGACTGAACAAACAGAATTCTGGATAATCCAGGCCCATACTAATGCTTTGACCACTCTCCTCATGCTTCCTGTGCTTCAAAATACCACGACTGGAGGCACAGAAGCTTCGGAGGCTGGTGAAATGCTGTTTCACCTCGCTAACTAGGAGAGGAAATTACATAAGATGAACAGGATGTGTGTGCTGGTTTTGAAAAAACAGTAAGAGAATAACTGTTTATCACATCTTGCACAAAATGGAGTTTCCTCAGTGAAAAGAGTGTGAGCAACCCATCAAATTAGCAAACTCATAATCTATTAGTGCCTTTTCCACAGTGACACTTTAAGAGGCACGAACATTTTGGCCATCAGATATAAAATCATCATAATGGATCTGCAGTGGCATTGCATTAGCATTACTATGGTTATTGATTCAGTAGCAGTAGCACATCAATTAATTTACCCTGCTGCAGAGTGGAAACTCGCTTCCTGAGTGGATTCTGGAAATGCAGAATGGAAAAAAGGAACACTAAGGAGCACAAGACCTGAAAGTAAAATACACTGATTGTATAACAGGCCACTCTCTTTGAAATCTATATGGGATTTGAGAAAACACAGCTCCACACAGGTTGACACAATTGGATTTTCTGATGACTTTCTGATCTGGTTGTGTGGAGGGGCCCTGTCCAAAGAGCATCAAATGATGTGACGTGATCTATGATGTAATCATAGATAAAAGACAAGAACTTTTTACATCCATGCATGATTTTGTGGTTGAGCACTGACATTCTGAATTCATGGAAAAACATATCTTGTGTGTGTGGGTGTTTATGATATGTATCAAAAAGCCCAGGCTGGAATGAAATATTAATTGTAATTTTCCATGTTATTGTATGTTTTGGGTGGACTTGTGTTTGCAGTTCAATAGAATAAAAATTTGAACACACAGAAGTATGCTGAAATTGATCAGTGAAGAGCAATATACAGTAAGTGTGCTGTTGTTTTCTTACTGGATGGATGCTGCTCCTATTTTTGGCAAAGTGACAAAAATGCTCTCATTGTTTTAAACTGCCCTCCCTACACAGGCTCAGAGCCAGCTCTTAGAGGTTTCTCAGTTCGAGATTTCCTCACCTCGCACTTAAGTGCTTTTACTCACGGCACACCTCTCTTGTTTCAAAAACCAATCCATTATGAAAAAAATAATGGGAAAAAAATCATTTTAATGGAAAAATAACTGCCCCTTTATTCCACTGGATGGTGCTGTGGTGGAGGGGTAGTTTATTTAGCCTTTTTCTCAGTCACGCCCTTCTCTCAGTTTGATATTCAACAAATTACAGTCAATCCTTAATCGTATACTTTTATTGTAGTTCATACACCTCTGTCTTGTCTTATCTTTCTTGACAATAAACTGGACTGGGCAAAGAACACTGCAACTCTCTACAGGAAGGGCCAGAGTCGTCTCTATTTTCTGAGGCGACTGAGGTCCTTCAACATCTGCCAGAGTATGCTCAGGATCTTTTATGAGTCTGTGGTGGCTAGTGCTATCCTCTATGCTGTTGCGTGCTGGGGCAGCAGACTGAGGGTGGCGGATGCCAACAGACTCAACAAACTGATCCGCAAGGCCAGTGACGACGTGGGAATGGAGTGTGACTCTCTGACGGTGGTGTCAGAGAGGAAGATGCTGACTAAGCTACGGTCAATCTTGGACAACGTCTCACACCCACTTCATGATGTGCTGGTCAGACAGAAGAGTACTTTCAGTGAGAGACTTATCCCACCTAAATGCATGACTGAACGCCACAGGAAGTCATTCCTGCCTGTGGCCATCAAACTGTACAACTCCTCCCTCTGAATGGCTCTTGGACTTTTTCACTCCCTCAGATCTTTCATCTATTTATACTGCAGTTCTCTTACACTATTTATTTTCTGTCGCACTTTTATTATTTTACACTGTTCACACCTTACTGTATACTGTATATACTCTTTTTATTAATGTACATATTCCTTTTTTTATATATATTTTGTTTTTCACTTCTATGCTTACAAGGAGCACCTGTAAAGTAACAATTTCCCCCGGGATAAATAAAGTATTCTGAATTTGAATCTGAATCTGAATCTGTATGCCTGATAATGTTATATTATCGTACATCAATCAGTAACGTCTACCCTTCTCCAGAAAGTCTTTGGTGTCATTCTACACTAGACATCTTTGGTGAAACCTGGACTGGAGCGGGAACTTGTACCTTGAATCCATACTCAAGCTCACTACATAAAATTTAAAGGAATAATTCCTCATTACTTTAATACACTACTACAGGAAGAGAAGGGAGATAATTGGATATACTGCAACGGCACAGTAGATTTAGTTATAGTCAAGGAATCCTGCAAAAATGGGTTTTGGGAGGTGTACAGTACATTGGTGTGTGTGTATTTCAGGGGACAAGAGCTGGTTACAGTATGTGTGATTAGCTGAAATACGCATATAGACCATTGTGGGAATCCTCAGGCTCAGCTTTCATGCTCTGTTTTGTTTCTGAGGCCACTTCGACTATTTGTGAAAATTCTATTGATCCTATGCTGCAGACAAAAAGATTTCATTTTCAGTGGGTCCGCTACCCAGGGGGTAGCTGCAGTCCCATAATCAGGAGTCAGATGTTAAACAAAGAGAGAGGCGAGGCCAGGCCGGTAAAGAGTTAGCATCCACACTGGCAATGACACACAAAGCTTATCTCTAGGTTTTAATCATGGCACTCTTGAAAATCTTGTATCACCAGTGTATTGAAAAGATCCAAATAGTCAATTTATTCTCAAGTTCAAGAACACAAAAGGTTAAAAAAAAAAAAATGGAAATAATCAGACCTGTGTTAAGGAATATGCTGCCACTCGGAACACCAATACTTTTTGCCAAATTATCGCCCGCCTCCTCAGAAGTCCACACCCTTACATGTGCCTCACACACAAAGCTAAAGGAGTTGTCTGCAGAGATTTTATGATTTATTAATGTTTTGAATTGTTTGTAGATTTTTTTTTAATTACAAAAAGTGAAAATTGTTATGGTTATAAGAATGATATATCAGACAATCAAGCTGTTTTTTGGGGTTTTTTTTTTGGCTGTTCAAATCACCAGCTACTGTAAGCTGTTTTCGTTCTGTACTTTTCTTTTTAGGGCTTTATGTGAAATTCTTTTTCTCTGTATTTTTTCTACGAGTGGTTATTTCTTTACTCAAAGTTAAATAATATGGAACATTTTATTTTAAATTCGAATTGCACCAAATTAAACACTACATGTGACAAGATATCATAAGGACATGCAGGCAGAGACACCCTGCTTTATAATTATAATGAAACTTTTCATTATGGAGAACCATCAATACACCTTCACAGATGTGTAATACCGCTGCACAAAGTGCAAAGTGAGGTGCTTTTGAATTATGACTATCCGTTTCTAATGTTTTGGTTTTAGAACACTATGAGAAGAACTATTCCATGTAGAAGACTTTAAATTCATTATTAGACTTAGAGCAGCAGTTAAGAGCACAGTGAATTTCCCTTCATTTCTCATGTTTCTCCTCTTGCTTTAAAGATAAGCGTTGAACATTTTGGAGTGATTGCATATAAAAATCCAACGTCACAATATTTTTGATTCATAAATAACTTTATACAATCACGTCTTGAGTTGGGGTGACCAAGTTGAAGCTAACAGTGCAGTGCCTTACATGTTTATTTGACCACAATCAGCTGGTAAAAATAAGGTGCCTCCAAATGAAGTACGCATTCTTTATGTTTTTGTGAGGAACAATCACTACACAATTACTGTGCCTGTCTTAATGTGTTATCTGTTATAAGAATAACACATCAATAATCTACATTCATGAGACAACACAGTAGTTCCATATATCTAAATCCTCTTTTGATGTGTCAGGTTCTTTGATGGAAGTCTGCTGCTGCAGGAACTGGTCCCAGTCTGGCTTGTGAAGTGGTAGCTCTATCTGGAAGTGATTCCAAAACCTAGAGACGGACAGGAAAACACCAAAGCAACATCAAACATTGTATTCTTTTTTGATTAGATAACTGTAGTTGAGCTGGGGGATAAAATGATAAAGAAAATTTGTGAGAAATAACTTTTCCTCGATAGAAATTTAAGACATGTCAATACAAATTTAATAGAACTCATTCCGTCTATGTTCTTACAGACCACACAAGCAGTAAAGGACAATGAGAATAGCAGTGCGTGAACCAATCACGTAGCTGAAAAAAAGTTAAAAAGACATCAGGGTAGGTTAATGCACACAGCACAGAGTGTTAGAGTAGCAGCATACGTGCTAATGTTTGGGCTACGGCAGCCGTGCACAGCAGTATGTCAGGAAAGGGAGAGAGATTAAAGAAAAAAATGACAGAAAATATTAGCAAAAAGTCGAAAACATTACCGAAGAAGACACTCCAATGGACACAGTCCCAAGACTCGAAAGATGAGGACGTGTTGAAAAGAAGGCTCAAAAGAATTCGTTAGAGGGGAGATATTTTTAAAGTCCAACAAGAAGCAGAACCAGAGTCAGGAACAGGCAAAAACACATGGCGGGCCTTGTTACTAAACTGTTATCAGACCAACACCGGAAAGTATTAAACCACTTATGATCCTGTGACACACAAAACTCGTGTTTCAAGCATAACAGAGAAACACAGTCTTTTCGCTGTTTTAAAAAAAAAAAGAAAAATAATTTTTCAATCCATCCACAGCCAAATAAGCAACTATTTAAGACTAGACTAATTTTAACAGGGAGGCAGGAGCCGACTCAAATTCAGCCCTTTTATATAGAGGGATTTCTTTAATGATCTATTTTACTGATTAGAAAGGCTGCGATGAGGCATTTTAAAAAATTACCACATGAACAGTGTGTCAGATAGGAACAGCAAACTCATAAGCTCATAAACTGCATTAAACAGACCAATCTGTGAGTCAATAAACCCCTAATAAATAACTTCAGAATCACTTGAGCAAGTAAAAATGAATCAGCAAAATCAAAATCACTAAACAACAGAGTATACTGTCTTTCCCCAGCACCATGCCTTACCACAAAAAAACAAAGAAACATGGCGATACCATTAATGCTACCGCCTGCTTTATTGCAACAGACATGTCAGTGGACAGATATAAAGATTTCATTTAAATTGTGATATCAATTTTGACTGATATATTTATTTATTTATTTATATTTATTGTGAAAACATTTTTTTCCACATCGCCCAGCACAGCCCTAGACTATTTGTCACAGTAATAGAGATATGGCATGATCATTTTAATTAATTAATTTACATATAATGCCACCTAGTGGCCAATCCTGACATCCAAAAATGCTGAAAATCTAATTAGATCCAGATCTCATGCATATGTACTAGTGTGCAGCAAATGATGCTTCAGCCTCCATTAGTATTTTTCTCTGGATCTGCAGCAGCATATACTATGGTGTAATTAAAATCCCTCATGTTCTGGAACATAATGATGCCATTCTTGAAGACAACGTGGTAAATAAATACTAAATAAGCATAGCAGAAGAAGTTGACAAAAGGAGTCAAAGGGAAATTTGCGGCTTCAGGTAAGTGTTAGCAGTAAATGAAGTGTTAGTTTGAGTGTCGGCACTGAGCAAAGCTGAAGTGAGGTAAAGAAGTTCAGCACTGAACATCAAAGTGTGATAGACCAATGGGGATGTGTGAGCTGAAAAATAATCACTGTAGGTGTAGAGGTGTCTGAAGTGGAAACAGTGAGAATCTCCTCTTCAGCACAGCAGTCTGGCGTTTTCACTGATGGTTCTGGTATTCTCGGTGTGTGTCTACCTGTGGTGATAGATGTCCGGATCTCTGCTTATGCGGTTCTGGAAGCCAATGTACAGGTCGTCCCAGAGACGGCCATGAAGCACCACGGATCTCATCACCCCGATCCTGTTTTTAATCTTTGGGGAGGAAACCGAAAAATATGCCCAGTCAAAGCAAAACTTCGGCTGTGTGAGATTCTTTGTTTTTGTGACTTCCTCAGGGCATGGCTTTGAAAAGCACTGACTCATGTACACTAAATCATTTTAACACTTCCTTTACAAGAGTATTGAAAGTCAAGCTGTTTCTGAGACCCAAATATTTGAGAGCATGTGAAACAACAGGAAGCCATGGGTTCGGTGTTCGAGCTGGTGCAGCCTTGTAATCCATTAAACCACAAAAAAACATGTTTTTCATGTAATTAGATATCATTTGGAAACATTTTGGAAGCAAGTTGCACCCTCTGGAATCAAGCCTTTTTGAAATTGAAGTGAAAGTTACAACTTGACTTGTGGTTTGCTGTGTTTTCTAACTTGTCTGATGTCTGCTTTAGAACACTTGAATTTTTTGATAATTGATGCTCGACAGAAAAGGTTTTGACTGGAAAACGTGTTGCTTAACACTTTCCTTTTTTGTTGTGAACCTGGAGAATTAACTTATGTCAGAGACATTGTCTTATTTGTCACCCACCTGCAGACTGATCAGGCAGTATGGATATTGTTATGAGTGTTTAAAAGAGTGGTATATCTGTGTGATTTCAACTGTTGTCTGTAGATTATGTTAAATCAAAGGACAGAAATGCACTGATCAGGCACAGCATTAAGCATTTCAAGTCTCTGGCTCCTGAAACCACTTTACAATATTTGTCACATTCATCCATTCCTACTTTAAGGTGCCAACTAACCACTGAGGCAGTATCTTTCCCAGACACTTCAACATATGGACTGCAAGGGTGGGGATTGTACCCCCAATCCTCTAATCAAAGGACAACCGCTTCTACCTCTTGAGCCACAGCCACTCCAGTACAATTTTTTGGCTGGGAAAACCTTTATTCCCACATTCCTGATGGCTGTCATTTGGCACAAAACTTCCTGCTTGTGTCAAGCACACTGGTAGGGCAGACACTATTTCGCCAAACAAGACTGTAGCTATGTTTACATGGACACAAATATTCGGAATAAAGGGCTGTTCAGAATAAAAATGCTTCATGTAAACATGTCAACTGGAAGATTCTGATCCGATTCCGATCGAGAGGGGTGGATTATGCTGCTCCTTATTCCGAACCACATCCATGTGCACACTTATTCTGATCACAACTTCCTGTTTGGGGTAAAATTACCTCCACTGCGCATGCGGGCCATATGCCAATGTGATGTGACAAACAGCAGTAAGCTTGGATGGATGCTCATGTCCTCCTGCTCTCTCCTCCTGTAACGCAGGAGTATTATGCATCGCTGAGCCTGTAGCTTGATCACAGAGAACAGTTGAAACAAGTATAGGGCTTTCAGAACCTGACGCAGGTCCATTCCTCCAGAGTGTGGAGTTTAAATTGCAGGGAAAAGCGTGAGAGTGCAAAGTGTAACCACATTGGCATTTGTTTACAGCACAGGCGGAAGTACAGCTTCTTCTTCTTCTGCAGTTTTTTTTATGGAAATTAGACAAATCTGCACATGTCAAAAAGCTGCTATTCTGATTAAAGCCTTGTACATGTATACGCACGTCAAGATCGGATTATTTGATTTAGCGTCCATATAAACAGCGGATTCAGAATTTCCAATCGTTTCAATTTTCAATCGGACTAAGACATTTTGGGCATGTGAACATAGCTACTGAATGCTGTCCCTTCACAAAAACTGCCCAGCAATTGCCCAAGGAACATGAGTAAGAGCTTAAAATGTCAACATGTCCTTAAAATTCTCCCCAAACCAAATCTGAATAAGCATCAATAGGGAATGCCTGAAGAAGGTAGCAACACCCTAGCAACAGGGTGTTGGCTTCGAAGCCTTTGAGTCCTATGTGTTGCAAGTTTAGGCAATCATAGATTAGACAAGCTCTATCATGTTTGATCCTAAATGGGAATTTGGAGGCTTGTTCAATCTCTTGAGCACTTCATCGCTGCTCATGTCATGCAATTCGTGAGTAGTTTTTGTGGTGTGGCAGTACACATTATCACACGGAATGGACCAATGCAATCAGGGGGTGCACGTTTTATGGGGGGGTTGTTTCGACTACAAGGGGTGTTTAAGGTGGATGGCTTTATGGGTCAGTCAACATTCGCAAGGCTGCTAAGGCTTTTATTTTTACAAGACCATTGCACCGAGCTTTATTAAACACTGTCAGTGGTTTTATGGTTGATTGACGTATGTTCAGAGCATACAAAATGCTGCGGTGATTATTTCTTATGTATCTTTCAAGTAATTACCTTTGAATGTTTCTGACAGCCATGCTGTGCTGTGTTTAGTTGCTCTACTGTGTCTCACCTCTACATAAGAGTGCTCTCTGTCAGGCCTCTTGGTGGGGAACGACAGATCCAGAAAGTCCACCAAGTAGTCGTAGCCATCAGTAAGGGGTTCAAAGCTGTCATCTGTCTCGATCACCTCAAAAATGCACATTGGGACAGTTGAATTTCAATAAACAGACCTAAATTATGAAGTTGCCAACAGAAAAAGGAGATGAGTGCATCAGCCAGTTTTCAGTACGTCATAAGCTCAATACCCTGGGGGAAGAAACTAGGGTTTTTAAAGAGAGCAGACAGGGAGGACTATTCAAAGCTGGAAAGAAAGTAAAAGAGGTAACAAAAAAAAAGCGATGGCTTTCAGCATCTCAACCTTGCAAGAAATTACCTCCACAACCACGTTTCCTCTGCAGCTGAGAGGCTACAAGAGGTTCAGATAAGAACAAAGGATGAAGCTGCTTCAGATTACTTAAACAGCTGCGTGATGTTTTTTTAATGAGCAGTTTCCTTTCGATAGTCATCATGACTGCAGAGGTAGCAACAATGGTCAGTTGGTCCACAACTGTGATGCAGAGTGATAACTTGAAAAGTATTTGTTTTCTAAAGAGCTCAGAATGTGCACATGTATTGTCCCCATGGGCTGATTGCTCATAACTTTGAACTTTTCTCCTCCATGAGTTCATTTCAATATGGCAAACGTGTAATTTCTAATCAAATATCTGCACACGTATTTGCATTCCCATCAGTCTCAGCTGTACTCTCTGTTAATTGTTAACTGGCAATTAGTATCTCAATATGCTAAGCTGGAGGTTAAACGTACCTCTCACAACAACGTTCACACATCTCACATGAATGATTTTCTGCGCTTTAATCAAGGTTTCAATTTTCGCTTAAAGAAGTCAAGTCAACCATGTATCATGATGTTTATCATGTAAATGTTAAGACATATCATTACAATAATTCTCCATTAGCATAAATCCACACAGTGTCTAAGTAACTGCTCTACAAAGCCACTGGCATATCCGTCTACTCGCGCAATACTCGTACTTTCATACAATTTAACCTATAATACATATGCATAGCGTAACCATTTCTTACTTCATCTGAAATGTAGACAGTCTTTTATGTACATTTGCACACTTCAACAATGAATTAGAGATTTAAAGGAGAAACAAAGAAAGTCAATAAGTGAAAAAGAAAATGTCTTGCAACTGAACTCATAATTGTTTGTAGTAAGAAGACATGAAAGCAAAACAATTATATGCTATTTCAATATGTTAATTCATGTGTACAATTATTTCATAATTTCTAATTTATAATTGTAGAATTCAGGTTACGTTATAAGCATTGCACTTAGATAAGTTTTAGAAGTTTAAGATAAGTTTTAGATAAGTTTTAGAAGTTTAAGATAAGTTTTAGATAGGTTTTTTGATCTATTTCTGTAAACAGTGCCCTAATGTACAATTGATTAAACTTTGTGTCACCAGTTGTTAAAGGGACTTTCCTTATACAGAGTTTGCTTGAAACATGTTCACAGTAGGCTCTGTGAATTACCAGAGATTTTTTTATTTTTTATTTGCGACATATATTACACTTAAATCTCTTCCACTGTACTGTATTCTACTGTACACTGAGTGTGTTACCTGTAACCTCAAAAGCCCTGACCTGCATGTGGGTATGAGTTAAAGGGAAAAAAACATCTTTAACCAAACTGCACATTATTACATGTGTAAACATTTTTAATCCTTTTTGATTGCAGAAAGTAGAGGAGTAACAGGAGATGAGGGGAGATAGAGGGATGGCATGCAACAAAGCACCAAAAACACCAAAGCCAGGAATCCTCCACACCATGGCTCTCAAGCAGAACAAAGCACCAGGACAAAGTGTGTCCCACCACAGGTTATTAACCTTCTACAGCTCAGGAAGTTTATTGCAAAGGGAGAGCCAAAGTGTCTGCCACAGATGAAAAGAGGATCTCGCTAGTTAGGAATATTTACCCGAACTACAAGGTTGTAGTTTTGAAAGCCTGCCCAGGTGTAATAAAACTGGATCCAGCTCGGATGTTTAAATATCTCACAGCTGATGGCGCTGTTCTGCTCATCCACATACAAGTCGAAATCCCAGCTGTCCTTGTAGATTTTTGCGCTGGCTGGGGGACTGGTGACGGCCTCACTATGTTTGTTAGTATAATAGATGAAATATTCACAAAAATAAGGTTACATTTTCAACTTGCAGGCCTTTACGTGTGCAGTCTGAAAGGATCATTTCACTTCACTACAAGTTGGAGTATCTGTAGTTTGGCCAACATTCCTTTTGGCAGTTATACTTGTGATGACGTTTTCCTTTTTGGAACAACGTATTGATCTCATACATTAGCAGTTTGCTGTTTCCAGCTGGCAAATGTCAATTTAATTGGCTGAAATGAAAGTTGTTGTTGGTAAATTTGTTTAGCTTGAGCTTGCTGCCTAATTAATGCAAATTTACATCTAACCTATTTGGAAGCACAAGCCCTGTAAAAGAGACTTACACATGCAATTGTTCTAGTTGTACCACTAAATAAAGGTGCTTCCTCACTGTAGGAACAAAACCATGTTGCAGCAGATCTAACAAAATGTTCATACACCCAAGTAGAAATGATGGCCAAAGCTAAACAGTCCGACAGGAAACAGATCTTTTTTGTTTGGCATGTGATGCATGAGCAAACAGTCCTTGTCCTTTAGTCAGATGTGAGATAAGACACACACACACACAAATACACGTTGAGACAGTGCATGCAGTATCAACCTGTTGTTGAGGTCTCTCAGTGCAAGGCCAAGGTCCAGCACAGAGCCTGGCTTAGGCGTCCATGTCATGATACCTGGTGTAAGTTTATTGATGAGTGCATTGAGGTCCTCGCCACGGTTCTTAATGTTTGTATCCTTAATATATCTGCAACACACACACACACACACACATTTTTAAATAGAACAAAGAGTAATACTAAGACAGGTCGAGTAAGTATTTAGCAGTCGGTAATGATCCAATCTATATGTTGAGATAGAGATGCATAAAGATATGTTGCGAAGGATTAAAAGAGTGAGATAGATGTGCAAACTCGACCTGTCTGATGGATGAGCCTCCACAAAGTAGCCAGCAAAGGGGCAGTAGATTTTTGGCTGCAGAGTCTTCACCAGCTGAGCTTTGTAATTTAGCAGCTTATTTCTTTCATTCTTGATAAAGTCTGCTTTCCAAGAATCTGGGCACAGACAAATGACCTTTAGACACCAAATATACCAAACCTTTAGATGACACTGGCAGCTCTATAGCCATGCATGGATGTGACATTACATACAGATCACTTTATTTACTGTAATAATCCAGGTGTTCATATCACCAAGTATTTTCGTGCAAGAATATCATGTTAACCTTTTTATAGAGCCACTATATAGCCCATCTTATACTGTTGGTATTACCAGTTGGTTTAAAAATCTAAAGCTCAGACATTTTGTCTTGAAAGGGGAAAAGAAGATTGTGAGAACACCTCTACCCATAAAACATCCCTCAGTAGTACTTGAGAAATTCTTGTGAGATAACACCTATGTTGGCAAGAGGTACAGGGCCTGTGTGCGTAAGGACAATTGTTACAAAAGTAGTTTTATGCCTCTGCCAGTAAACAATTCTTACTGCACAGCTCACCTACCAATGTTTCCCATCAGAATGAGACGTCATCTTGCTCAGTTATTTTTTATCTCATCCTTTGCATCATTTCGCCTAATCCATGTCAAAAGAAAGGAATGACCTCTTATTTAATGTAAATTGTAAACATTAGAAAATTAAATGATGCACTCAGAATGATCTTTGTTGTGATTTTGTTTTTATGTATTATTTTTTTGTCATGGTTTTGAGTGTCTAGTTATTTCAGTTTATTACTTGAATTATTGTTTCTAGTTTTTTTTCCTGCTTCATTATGAAGATATTTATTGTTTAACATTAAAACCAATCGCAGAATAACTTGTTATTAAACGTTTCAGCAAACTACAGCTATCTAAATCTCATTCTCTGTTGACCTCAGTTTTTCGTTCATGTGAGGTTCCATATACAACTAGTAAAAAGGAGCCTTGTTAAGTTCCAGGAAAGTTGAGGGGAATTAACGATGCTCATGCACTGTTATTTGGCAGCTGGGTTTCAATGGAAGATGTTGCCTTATCGCGTCAAATCACTTTGTTACAGCTAACTGTATAGGCATGTTTCAGAAATCTACAGCAGTAGAACTTGGGAGGAGAAAAATAAGGTGTTATATATCTTTATTTTGCTTTGACTTAAATAACTATATCTTTTATCTTGTGATCTTATTTTTGCAGCAAACTATCTACCTTGTGTTTAACTTTCTCCTAAAGCAGTCCCATTAATAAATAAATATAAAGAGAAAACAAATTATGAAATATATGATGACAGGATTTTCAGTCTTAATTAAGACTACAGTGTGCAGAGAGGTGAAATTGCACCACTGAAGTGAGTCTCACCAGTGTATTTCCCTCCAAAGAAGGTCATGGGGAATCCAGATGCCCCGCCTGCAAAGTCACCCATCATTAAGTCCACATTCTCAGGTAGCCTGCCCCCATTGGGCCTGGTACAGTCCACAGTGTTCAGGATCATGTGACCTGCAAATATGTATGCTTGTACTCTGCAGCAGTGGCAGCTGTATTTGAAATATGGATGTCACTGCAAAGCACATACCTTTATACTCAACAATGATGCAGGTGTCCATTTCAGGATGTACACCATCCATTAGGATCATGAATCTCAGGTGTTCGTCAATCTGACAGCAGAGGAAACAGGATAATGGCTGACTACATTACCATAACAGCTATTCCATTTCTCTTGTTGCCTTGAGAAAAGATGTGAGCAACAGCAACTTACATCTTGCCAGACACCAAACGGCATGACGTTGATGTTGGTGAGCTCAACCTGGCTTTGCTCCAGATACCTAAGGCACCACGACAGATAGAAGGACACGAGAATGACATGATAAAAGTTACTTTATTTACTTTTCAAGTAATTTAGATAAAGTGTTAAATTGAGCTCCGTCACTTCACAAACCAAAAGACAGGTCTCGATGTGTCGCCAACGTAAATGGGGATATCCGGTCTCCTCTCTGACAGGACTCTCAGTGTGGGGTAACTAAAAAAGACATGGGACAGGTCACATGATCCCTACATGCCATTATATGTTATGTCACAATCACTAAAATTATTATTACTTTATAAATGTTGACACTAATCCATTTGACTAAACTGGTCTTATTTCCCATGAAACCCTTAAATTTACATTTCAGAATATTTGCACCTCCTCTGACATCCTCCTGGCAATGGAATGAAATAAGTACATCAGTACTGATTGTGAAACCCTGTTGAAAGAGACACTAAAAATAATGTGAAACATCAAAGAGATAATGTGAAGAGTCTCAGGATGAAAACTGTTCAGTACATGTACTATTTCCAACCTGATTCTAGTTCTTGTTGCTAAGATTGATTAGTTAATGCTGCTTTTTCTTGGTTTTTGGAAGTAATGCGTGCCCAGAGGTGACATGAAGCAGCTCAGCTAAGCAATGTTTAATTAATACATTACAGAGTTCCAAAATCAGGGGGGAAAGTGGGAAAAAAAAAGGTAGAATGGGAAGGCTCAAAATGAGTCAAAACCAGATACAGAGGCTTATTTGAGGATGTAGTACTAATAACATGAAACAGAAAGGGAAAAAATATTTCAAAACACTTCAGATTAAAAAAACAAAACGTTGGCTTCTTTGTGGTGAGGAGGAGAATATGGGAGTGATTGGCTCGGGCTGATTAAACTACTGTTATGACTTTTATGTTGCAGTAACTCAAGCACTTATTCCAACATGAGGCCATGTTGGACTTTCAGGCTTACATAACAAAGGTCACATTTCTTATGAGCTTTATTCTCTGTTACAATACCAGGAAGGCCTTTTCTTTATTTTCACGGTTTCGATACCGGTGGAGGGTGTTTAAAACCTTTTAGCCAGGGGGACTGTTAGTGTGGATAAATGACATCGTTTTTGGTGTGGTTGATGACAAGCTGTTATTAAAAGGGATTATTTATAAACTAACAACATTGGCAGTATACCTGAGGTGGTCAGAGTGCATATGGCTGATGTAAATGAGATCGGCTGAACACAGTCTGTCCAGGGAGTCTGCTGGAGGCTCATGGAGAAGCCACCAGCCTCTGGCAAATGCAGGACCCTTCAACCATGGGTCGAACATGAAGCGCTTCTGTCCCAGCTGCAGCTCCATGCAGGCATGGGTAATGTATGTCACCTGGGAGGGAAGTTTGCAATTTTACAAGTGGCATATGTCACATTACTACTTTTACTGAAGAACATTTTCTTTTTTCCTCAGAGGAAGAAGAGCTATTAGTTCCATGCATTTAAAATATGCACTGTTTTAAATGCATGGAGAGAAATAATGTATTTGTATGGATTCATTTAAAACATATATATTGTATGTTTTTAATGTCGTGTGCATCAAAAGACATTGTGATTTTCATATTCAAGATTAAAAAAGAATTCAAAAATAACAAATGAAATATGTACTTTTGAGCTGAAATGTCCCTCCTCCAAAAAAGTCGGGACATCATGTAAAACCTAAATAAATAAAATGAAATTTTGCTTCTTTTTTTTTTACATAGACGCAGCTATAGACAGTAGAAGCCCAATAGACGTAATGTTGTTGTTTGGCTTGAGGTTCACCACTCTTTGGGTATCCAGAAAAATGCTATATATTGTAAGTCGTATCAATTATATTGCTACCTGGACTTCTTCATACAACAGTTATCAGTCAACACAGTTTGGTTATTTCTGGTTTTGCAAATGCCCCAACAGTTTTGGCAATAAGGTTTTAAAAATAAAGAAATTCCATTAAATTTACTTTGAGAATGGTGCGCAGTATGCAGTCCTAATAGTTGTTTGTGTTTTCTCTTCCAAGCAAATGTCCACACAAGAATTATTTCCTTTTGAATTATTTCTATGTAAGAATTCTGTTGTATTAACATTGTTATGGTTTATGTGTACTGTGTGAACAGTAGAATACACATACTTTAACTTCTCCCTCCTGAAGCTCCAGAGGCTCTCGCAGGTCAGTCAGCCAGGGGTCGACGGGATTCAACTCAACCAGCTGAAGCCCACCGTCATCCAAAATCTCGACATCTGTATTTGGCAAAATGTACATGCTCTAATGGATTTGCAGCAGTCAGTTACATTCTTTGTAAAAGCCTAAATGTGGGTGTGATATTGTTTTTGACTCACTGCTCCACTTTCACTGTGTTTAGGGACACTTATTTCAACCAAATTACTCAAGAATGCACACTGACTCCCACTGTGTGGAAACATTCCAAAAAAAACAGATTTCTCAGCATAATCATCCTCACATAAACACATATCACAAGAAATATTTCTTCAGAAACTATATTGTTAAGGTTGTGAGCTCCTTGGACAAACATTAAGTGCATATTTTGACTGTTACACAGAGGAGAACAACAGATAACTGCCTTCTCTTGTCTCTTACAGTTACAGTCCAACCTCTGAGCACACTGAAACGTCTTTTGCAAAGCTGTGACATCATGGCTCAAACATGGAGAAGAGGAAGTCAACTCTGACAGCGCTCTTTAAACATAGGCAAATCTTTTATTTCCCTGTCAAATATTAGTGTATAGACACACTGCTGCATCAATTTAAATGTTTACTTACATCTATAACACGGGTCAAACCCAAAGCCCGCGGGCCGAACCCAGCCCGCCATTACTATTTATGGGGCCCTCGAGATATTTAAAGCCATATAATTGTCTTAAAATTAAAGCAGCTGCTCTCCAGCATGCAGTGACCTAAAATACACTTTCTACAATGCAGCACACAATCCGCGCAATGAAAGCATCTTCTCACTAGAGTGCAGTGTTCCGTCACTCAAGCGGTTTTTCATCAAGTGATGAAGTTGAAAAATATCTGCGAGTTATACCAAAATGTCCAACAAGAGAAACATTGATGCTGAATGTAGAAAATTGTATGAAAATTGGGACACCTATTTGTGCTTCAAGGAAAAAACTTCTTCTTTATGTCTTTTTTATTATGAAGCTGTTTCGGTGATGGTGTACAACTTACTCCGGCATTTCAAAACAAAACTCGGAGCTAAGTATGCTACTGTTAGCCTCGAAGAAACATCAGCTTGCCCAAGAATTAAAAGACAGACTGCAATCCCAGCAGAACATGTTTAAAAAAGCCTCTGCCATAAGTAATGCAGTGGTGAAAGCCAGTTTTTATTGTCGCTGAAGAAATTGCCCGAGCTGCAAAGTGTTTTTCGGAGGGTGCATTTTTGAAGCTTGCATGCTTAAGGTGTGTGAGCAGGTGAGTCCCGACCAAATGCACTACCGATGGCACACCTGCAATGTATGGAGAATAAACAGGCTTGGTTGGACTGATAAAGTAGAAACTAAACAAAAGTAACTGCCTCACACCTTTGATAACCTATCATTGTATAATCCACCAAAAGGCTCTATGTGGAAAGGTTCCGGAGCTGGACAATATGTCGAAAACGGTTAATTTAATTTGGGCGCGTGGCCTGAATCAAAACAGGGAACATTGTTATTTCTCTCTTTCTCTCTCTCTCTCTCTGTGAAGGTTAAATTTATGATGAGTCCTTTCAGAGACACTTTAAAAGAGTCCCCGGGATGAGCTTTAAACAGTAAATATTAAAGTTTTAAACACATAATGAACTTTTCTATTCATTCACTTGTCTTGCTTGTTTGATTCTTCGTCAAAGTTGTTCTCTTGTGTGCCGTGACATCCTGTAGTAATTGCAAGACCTCATTCCGCACACTACATCCCAGTGAAGTCGCTTCACTAACAGCATGATGACCAGATGACTCCGTCCTTTCACTTTCTCTTTCTCCTCCTGACGCAATGAACAATTTCTTATATGTTGTCCTTCCATTCGGGGGCCACTCTGGAGAAGCTCATCAATTTTCACTCGGATGTTCTCTCCATCATGATGCTTGTATCGTACCGCATCCAGTCTTTCAGTTTGGCTTTTTCTTTTGTCAGATCTGTGTGTTCCTTCTCCAGCACCTCCATCCTGGACTTGCAAGCCATGAATTCCACCGAGTTTAGCTCACATATAAGAACACAGCCAACCACGGAGCTCTCTTTAAGTTGTTTCCCAAAACATTTCACCTCGTTATCCGGATGTCTTATGTCCTTCACGATATCAGCAAGGGAGGGTTTCGTTTTAGTTGCCAGCTTCTTTTTCAACTTTTAGTTGAATTGCTTCTTGTCATCTTGTGCCCATTTTGCTAATATTAGGACCAATTTGGTTTGGTTTTAATGTGTCTATATGGTTAGGCATAGCACATGTGGATTAAGCATAGCTGTCGAATGAAGTTGAAAGGGCAGGAGAGTCTGTACCACTAAAGACTGACATTGTTTCCAATTTTCCAATTTTTCCATTTTTGTTACAGCAAGGTTGGTGAGCTGTAGCCAGCGATATTCTGAGTTGATAACAAGTTTTGAGATAAAGTTTGGGATTAACGAACAAATCTTAAAATTTTATGTGTGATCTGTTTGCCTCCTTGTTGAAAGTTGCTCTGCCCTTTCACACAGTTGTGTGGACGAACTGTAAACTACTTCCTGGTTCTACCGTAGCAGTCGAAACTGCTTTCCTTTGGGCCATGTTTCCGCCATTGATAAGCCTATAGGCAGCAAGTTAGCATGCGGTGGTCCAGAGCCGGCCCTACCCAATGTGGCGCCCTAGGCAAGATTTTATATGGCACCCCCCTCCTTGGAAGTGACTGCCAGCTCCACTTTCCACCCTACTGACATGCTGCTTCATCACGGGATCAAATTTGGCCATGAGCTCCACCTCCTTTAGGAAATTGCCATTGTCTGGTTTGTTTAATGTGTCTGTGTGCGCCCTTAAAGCCAGGTTTCTCTCAGCTAAGGACTGAATTATTGGCACCAATCGATATAAAACCTCACACCACCTTTTTCTCATGTTAACATTGTGCTCCTGGCTCTCCACATGGACCTTGAGCAAGTGGTTTGCATTTTTCCAGTCCTTTAGTCCTTCCCTATTCAATTTGTAATCTCTTTTTGAAAACATTTTGCAGCAGAAGCAGCGCAAGCTATCATCCTTTTTAGAGCACATGAGCCAGCTTCTCCTGATTTTTTCCCCATTGACTAAGAATCTGGTAAAATATTCATGTTGACACCTTCGTCCATCCTTTTGTTTTGGAAATGTGAAGCTGTTTTGAACTTGAAATGGACCTCTGTGAACTAATTCTCTTCGTACTTGATCAGTTAGAGAAGATGGCCAGTCAGCAGGGTCCAATGGTGCAACCTTTGCTCCTGATGCTGCATCACTGAGCTCCTCTGAGGTGGAGGGGACAGAAGGAGTGCTTGAGGCTGCTGAAATTGTGATATCTGTTGATGGTCCAACATTTACAGAGGCTGGAGTTAAATATCTCAAAAGTACGTCTGAAGAGAG
>KV751356.1:3078826-3098488 GCA_001698575.1 Mola mola | reverse complement strand
TAATTAACCCCCCCCCCCCCGCCACAGAGAGCGAGCAGGTATCGATCAGCCGGAGGAGGGGGGGGACTTATTTGTTATTATCATTTGTAGCAATATTAATTGGGCATTGCTTTACATTTGAATCTATGTTAGCTTTTACATTTTAAGAGTTAATAGCAATAACTAGTTTTAATATAATTATATTGAAGTTGAATTTTTTTTCCCAATTTTGTGGCGCCCCCTGGAGGCCACGGCTCCCTTAGCATTTGCCTATATTGCCTAATGGGCCAGCCGGCTCTGCAGTGGTGTAAATAGACTTTAAAGGGAAGCCATAGTATATAGCATCAGCGCCATCTGCTATTTAAAATGCATATTGACTCATTTAACATCTCAACAAACTTAATGAGTCACGTAATTTTCTCAATTTTCAACCAATTTTCAGTGCAGCGTTCCCTAATGGTTATAAAAGCAGTTTCATAGCATGTATATAAAATAGTAGTTTTATAGGTGCATGTGCAGAGGCAAGCGTTTAACTTTATTCAAAAACCCTGGAAAGGCATGACATTATTCTCAAACACGTCTTTCCTTCTTTTAAGCTGCTTGGGGGTATTGAAAACACGCTCTAAACAATACAATGCCATATTATCACCCCTTAATTGAAAATTAGTTTTGGTCCAATGGCATCTAGTAGTGTGTCTTCGCTAAATACTGAACACCTTGTGTCTAACATGTCCCGATATAATGGATGACAACGTAATTTCAAAGAAAAGGCCCTCTGTGGAGTATTTGGTTTGTACATTCTGGACTCCCTTACCAGCATGATAATGCAACATGGCAAACTCGGTGAAGCCAAGTCCCTGGGAGGAGTGCCAGGCTGTGAAGCAAAGTAATATGATGCCCATGGGCCCTAAAAGACTTTCCACATAAGCTTACATTATGAAAGGAACAGCTGTATGTTTTCCTAATTCTTACTTATTTTCCTAAGAATACCTGTACATACAAAAAGGTCGTAAGATAAGAAAACACAACAAACAATTCTTAGCTGTCGGTGGTTGTACACTAATGAAAAGTTATTAAACAGTTATTAATGACATATTCCAATTCTGCTACTAAATCCCCTAAAACAGTTAGATAGCTATATTAACATTCATCTGGGATCATTTGAGAACGTAAGCTGCTTAAGGCTTCACTACATTCATAACCAGATTTGCCTACTGTGTGTTTCTTGGAAGCTAAAATAGATTTGGCTTGTAAGAGATTTTTAAAGCTTTCCTAAATTGAAAACAGCTGCTTGGTACAGGATATGACTAATGGGACAAGTGAGACTGAAACAACAGAATAGTTGTGGGCTGTAGAACCGAAATTAAATCTGCAGTGCTGAACTACAGAGTCCTGTCATATCCAAGAAGTCAAAAGAGGACAGCTGAGCTTAGTATTTAATATCCAGATCCAAGTGCATTAGCTGTTTTGTGGTTTGTTAACAGTTAAGCTAACAGTTTAAATGCAATATACTTGATGTTTGGGCTCATCAAACTTAATTGAGTTTTGTAAATATATGCTTATTGTGAATTTATGGCAACAACATGTTTCAAATAAATTGAACAGAAGCAACAAAATATCAGGAAAATACTTCAAAAACACCTGTTTGAAATGTTCCACAAATAAACAGGTTCATTGGTGACAGGTGATATCATGACTGAGCAGGAAATGGCTTCTCAAAAGGCTCAGAATGGGAAGTGGTACATCATTCACACTAGGACAAGACATAACACATGACACAGATTATGGAAAATACTACTTGGGCTCAAGAACACTGTGTAAACTATTTGTTGAAAATAATTTGTTTGAAATGATTTCATTCTGTTTTATAATAAAATCTAGAGTCAGTGTTGTACTATATTGGGTTTTTTTTAAATTTTACATTTACTTGCTTTTAATTTAGCCATACCTATTTGTGGTTATATTATAGATGTCACAATGATAATCATTTCTGATCAATGAGGTTGTGACACAATTCAAGAATATCGGCAGTGCGCTATTTTAGCTACAATCTGGTTCACCATTATGTATCCATAAACCTTTATAGGGCGGCAGGGTGGCACCTTTAAAGGTATAACCCCCCCCCGATAAAGGAGATAAGACTGCAATTTATGAAAGCCATATGTCAGGCCTTTCCATATTGTATACGTTGTCCTTGTTCAGCATTCATTATCTGATCTAGTTTGACTTTGTGCTTCTCAGACTCTTTAGCCATCATTTACACAAGCATCATTTAGCTTGGGCTTTTGTTAACCTCTGCTCATCAAAAAATTATACAAAACAACCACCACAGAATGGTGTAATTGAGTTTTGCATAATGAATCATCTCAAACCTGAAATGGATGCGTGCTTTATGTAATCAGTCCTAATGACATGGGCACCAGTCTTTTTCATGGTAGATTAATGAACTTCCATATACTCTACATGCTGTAGAAAGCTGACTCCTTATTTTCACCACAGTGGTGATGTGGTGTAATAGTAGTGCTGTGCCTGATGTTTGCTTATACGTGTTAATAATACTTAATATCCGCGCATTCATGGAGATGTCACTTTCGATAATATTCTCTGCCAGACAACAAATACTATTCAGAAATGGCTCAAGTATGAGAAACAACTTGAGGCTTTGACCTGGCATCCAAGCTACCCAGATGTGAATTAAAGCGAACATTCATAGGACGCGACAGAATCATGGAACAGAGGCCCCATTCCTCCACCCCACAAAACCCAAAGATCTGCTGCTAATGTTCCAATGCCAGGTACCAGAGGTACCTGAGATGCAGACAGTCCAGACTGATTCCGAGGAGTTTGCGCCTGGGATCCGCGGTCAAAGGACACAGAGCCGGACAAATCCTGTCGAAAGCACAAACCCAACTTCTGAATGAAAGGATACGACAAGTCCACTTCACCATCGATGCCCTGAAGGACCAAATCCACCAAACTGAAGAGAAACTTGCAACTCTTTTCCCCTCGTTCATCTTTGAAGAAGTATCCAATTTCGTCACCCAGGCTCAACTAGCCCAACACAACACAAGCAAGAAACGGCAGACTCGCAAATTCCAATCTTTGCTGAACAAAGCCTACAGAACAGAGACCAGACCAACACACCTAGAAGCCAAACACAATGAAGCCACATCAACAGACTACCAGGACAAATGGGTGAAGAACCTATCTCACAGGTCCCTCACGAAACCGGAAAGAGATGTGCTGGCAAAAGGCCTGAATTTCGCAATCTCTCCACGACAACTACCTATAGTGGATCTCATCACAGCTACAGAGTCAGCAATTAAGAACAACAAGCTGAACTCCTCTGAAGCTGAACAGATCCGACTTAAAGTGTCGGCCACCCTCGCCAGTGCAAAAATACCTCCCTCTAATATCACCATTGAAGAAAGGAGGGCGATTTCCACACTGGGCAAGGATCCAAGCATCACCATCCTTCCAGCCGACAAAGGGAGATGCACTGTCATCCTAAACACATCAGATTACCACACAAAGATAACCTCACTGCTCAGTGACCATGAAACTTATGAGATCTTAAAAAGGGACCCCACCAGCAGCTACAAGAAGAAGGTGATAGAACACCTACAGAAACTGGAAAAAGACCACATCATTGACCGCCCTACCTATTACCGTCTGTACCCTGGAGAGGCCATTCCATGCATCTATGGTCTCCCCAAGATCCACAAGGAAGGAGCACCACTCAGACCCATCGTCAGCAGCATCAATTCGGTGACCTACAACATCGCCAAACACCTCTCTGGCATCTTGTCCACTTTGGTGGGGAACACACCACGCCACATCCAAAACTCCATAGATTTCACGAAGAAGATACAGAACCTTACTCTACCACCGGATGAAACCATGGTCTCCTTCGATGTCACTTCTCTTTTCACTTGCATACCGACCAGTGAGGCAGTAGAGACAGTTAGGAAACGCCTACAACAAGACAGCTCCCTAGATACCAGAACTAACCTCAACCCTGACCAAATTTGCAACCTTCTGCACCTTTGCCTTTCCACGACATACTTCAAATACGATGAAGTTTTTTACAGACAGAAACACGGCTGTGCCATGGGTTCTCCAGTGTCTCCTATCGTGGCGAACCTCTACATGGAGGAGGTGGAGGAGAGGGCCCTGAACTCCTTCACAGGAACAGCTCCCAGCCACTGGTTCAGATATGTGGATGACACATGGGTCAAAATCAAAACCCAAGAATTGGAGGCTTTCACGCGACACATAAATGCGGTGGACAAGAACATCAAGTTCACCAGGGAGGATACGAGAGATAACATTTTGCCCTTCCTGGATTGTGCGGTGTCTC
Organism: Mola mola; assembly: GCA_001698575.1. Lineage (NCBI taxonomy): Eukaryota > Metazoa > Chordata > Actinopteri > Tetraodontiformes > Molidae > Mola > Mola mola. Next base: position 3,094,149 of record KV751356.1, on the reverse strand, counting down.
TTGATAAAGATGGTAACCTCAGCATCGAGGTCTACAGGAAGCCCACACACACAGACCAGTACCTCTTATTTGACTCCCACCACCCACTGGAGCACAAACTGGGGGTAATCCGGACACTGCATGACCGGGCCCAGAAGGTTCCCTCCAGCACAGAGGGAAAACAAAAGGAATTGAAACACATCAAGACAGCGCTCCAGACATGCGGCTACCCTAAGTGGACCTTTGTCAAATCGTCCAAAAGGCGCCACAAAGAACCACCTGAGGCAGAAAGGGAAAAACGGAAGAACGTAGTTATCCCATATGTGGCAGGGCTATCAGAAAAATTCAGAAGAATCTTCCAAAAACACAAAATTCCAGTCAATTTCAAACCGGGCCAGACCTTAAGACAGCGACTGGTCCACCCCAAGGATAAAACACCCAGGCATAAGCTCAGCAATGTTGTGTATGCCGTTCAATGCACAGAGGAGTGCTCTGACCTTTATATAGGTGAAACCAAACAGCCCCTCCACAGACGCATGGCACAACACAGGAGAGCCTCCTCATCGGGACAGGACTCAGCTGTACATCTGCATCTTAAGGAGAAAGATCACTCCTTTGAGGACTCCAATGTCCACGTTCTGGACAGAGAGGACAGATGGTTTGAAAGAGGAGTAAAAGAGGCCATCTTTGTCCACTTGGAGAAACCTTCTCTAAACAGGGGTGGTGGACTAAGACACCATTTGTCTGCTACCTACAATGCTGTCTTGGGAGCCCTCCCCAGGCGGTTTAACCCCCACACACACCTGGGGCCATGTGAACCCAAGGTGTCACACGGAACCAAGGGTGAGGGGCAAACACGCTCAAGTGATTCACACCCGGGCTCTTGTGACCTTAACGACTCACACGATGCCTAGCCAGACGACCGCAGACGAGGCTGTTGTTTTCTAAACAGGTCCTCCTTGTTGGTGATTGTCTCACCAACAAAGAGGCTGTTAGTCTCATAACACGTCCTCTTTGTTGGTGGTTGTCTCACCAACAAAGGAGGCTGTTGGTTTCAAAACACATCCTTGTTGTTGGTGATTGGTGATTGTCTCTACCCACTCGGGGTTAAATACCTGGGTTTCCCACACTGAACTTCAGAACTGAAGAAGCCTTTCGGATGAGAGGCGAAATGTCTTCAAACCAGATAAGAAGTCCAGTTGTTTCCTACTAAACACTCTGAGTACCAGAGGTACCTGTCCTGGCAGGTCAGACTTGTTTTGGAGGCATGAGAGACCAAGACAATATCAGGCAGGTTCTTTAAATGATGACTGTTGTTGGCTGATCAGTTTACAGCAGTTAAAAAATGCCCCAGGTTGTTGCCATGTACGCACAGAAAAATGTCACAGGCCAACAACCACACTCCAGACAGAGCCCTATTATTACTAAACCAAAATACAGGTGTTGGAAAAACTTACCAAGCTCCTCCTGCATGAAGCTGTCTGGTGGATTCACATATTTCATTGTTGACATGTTTAACTTCCAGTTGTGTTTAGTGCATTTTACAATCCTGTGTGAAGAAAGAAACTTGTCAGCAGTAATAAAAATAACGAACACTGCTTGGAGTGTATTACTGTCTGACTGATCTCACCTGCCATCCAGGTCTTCAATGTCTTTGATGAATAGGCCGCCCTGGTGTTTGCATTGGTTCCTGCACGCTCTAAGGTCACCGTTCTTGTATATGATGTAACATTTACCATCCTGTGGGTTTTTCTTGAAATTGACTCCCTCTTGGAGCGAACCCACTTCTTCAGCATCCAGTGACAGCACCACCTGCGCTCTTTGGGGGATCATTTTGCCTGAAATTGGACATCAGACGGAATTAAAGTTCATTAAAAAGTTTTAAAAAACACCTGCTTTAGAAATAAATCCTATTTATGTGTATTTCACACACCACAATCCATCAAGTATTTGAATTTGATAGAATCTTTGTCTTTAATGAGAGTGGGACATTGCGCTCCTGTGTTTTGTTCTTCACAACCCCAAGTCTAAGGCTACCACTGGTGACTATTTTCATTTCAAATCTGAATATTTTTCATTATTAATCTATTATATATATTCTGTAGGTTTGAACAATTATTTATTTAACAAATAGTTAGAAAATTGTGAACATCTGTGTGAAACTGCAAGAAAAAACACAGAAGGTGCTCAAAAATAAAGAGGGAAAAACAATATATAAATATATATGAATAGCATATTCAAATAGGGTAGGATATAGAAATTAATATATAACAAAAAATAAAAATCCCAGAAAAAGCTGAATATTTCAGAAAGTATAAATGGTAGAAAAAAGAAATATTCAAGAAACACATGTCCTTAATGAGCAGAACATTTTGACAGTGGATTGGTTTCAATTGGTAAAAAAATGTCAAAGGCGCTGCATGCCACAGCAGTGGAAAAATAACAATAATAATGAAAAAAAAAAAAAAAAAATAGGATAACAATAACGTGGATGCTGACAATCTTATAGGCTTTATAATTCAATGTTCAGCTCACAAGAAAAAAAAAAAACTGAATAAACCTGAGCTTTCATGCTTCAAAGTGAGATAGCCGAAAAATTTCAAACTCAAACTAAAACCAAATATTTTCCTCTGGTGAGCTAAGGAAAGTAACATTAATAAAAATTGGGCACAATTAACAAAAAAAAATAGAATACATACATCTCTGAGCAAGGCAAAATTATTTGCAGGTAGATTCTTCGCTTGATATATTAAACTCAAGACAGTCCAGTCCAACAATTGCTGCCATGCGGGCTCAAATGACAAACTAGTGACTAAGCTAAGTGACATCAGTGAACATTTAAAGATGTCCATAACGACCTTTATACATCAGACTGTAGCCGTTGAAGGGAAGATGAGAAAACTGCCTATTTAGACTTAGCTCAACTTAAAGAGAAATAAAGACCTTCCAACAACCTTCAAAGAGATATTGGAGGCAAGAAAAACTCGACCTATGGGCAAGATTTTGAGAAACCCCTGAAAAGGGAAATCGTGTACCCTCACCATAAGAAGTCATTGACACTTAAACCTGGAACAAACCCCAGTGAATGTGAAAGTTACCAAATGGGCTGGAGCCTATCTCAGCATCTTCGGGCAAAGGCGGTGGACACCCTGGACAAGTCGCCAGTTCATCGCAGGGCTCACATATAGAGACAAACAACCATCCACACTCACACCTACGGGCAATTTAGATTGACCAATTAACCTAACCCCCAGTTTGCATGTTTTTGGACTGTGGGAGGAAGCTGGAGTACCTGGAGAGAACCCACGCAGGCACAGGGAGAACATGCAAACTCCACACAGGAACGCCTTGACCCAGGAATCGAACCCAGGACCTTCTTGCTATGAGGCGACAGTGCTAATCACTGCACCACTGTGCCGCCTTGCAAACTCCGCACAGAAACGCCCTGACCCGGAATCGAACCCAGGACCTTCTTGCTGTGAGGCGACAGTGCTAACCACTGCAACAATGAGCACGTGTTGGTGCCCGCCGATGGATGACACATAAACCGCAGAGCCAGCTGGTTCTGGCTACACCAGTTAGACCTCTCTATGTCTATTCTTTCAATTCCAAATTTGTCCAAAAAATGTGTTTGACCTTTCCATGACCGTGACCTTTGAAACTGTGAGAGCCCAAATGTGAATCATCTGCAGCCAGTGCTGTCAGCAACAAAATTACACCAGTTGGAACTCCCTATTTCAATTGTTTCTGGAGTTATGGCCAAAAAAATGTTTTTTGATCTTTGAGTGACCTTGACCTTTGACCACCTAAATATAATAAGCTATCTAATAAGCTTTGACAAGACACTCTTTTGATAAAACTTTCAGCGAAATTGGTCCAGTAGGTTTGTGTAACACACAAACCAACCAACTGACCAACAAATGTTTATTGGTGGATGTAACTAGTGGGCTTCTGTCCTTATTGGACAGGTAATGGCTTAGTGAACAATTGCATTTTTATTCTCTGTGCTGACGTTTTTTTAAAGTGCTAATGCTTTACTGGTGCAGCTCTGTTTTTTTTTCCATTTGCATCTAAGTTTGTGGCTTTGTCTGATGTCTGTATGACAAAACAGATGCAAGTGTATTCTGACGTTGCTCATATTTCCTCCCAGTCAAATGAAATTTTCTGGTTTCCACCAATATTCAAGTGTTACTCAACTCTGTATCGCCAGCAGATGTGAATTTGAACAAAAAAGCAAAAAAGCAGCAAAAAAGCAAAATTAGCTGACTGCCTAATTTCATACCAGCCACTCCCATGAAAAGCAATCACTAGCTATGTTTACATGGACACAAAAATTCGGAATAAAGGGCTGATCAGAATAAAAATGCTTCATGTAAACACGTCAAATGGAAGATTCTGATCCGATTCGGCTCATTAGAAAAGAGATTATATCCTGAACGAGAGGGGTGGTTGTCATGCTGTTATTATGATTAAAGCTTGGTGCATGTATACGCACGTCATGATCAGATTATTTGATTTAGAGTCCATATAAACAGTGGATTCGGAATTTCCAATCCCTCAATTTTTTAATATGATTAAGAAATTCTGCACATGTAAACATAGATACTGTCATCAAACAAACTGGATATCTCTTACACTGATCATTTGAGAGATATGCATGGATGTGTCTTGATTGGTGTTGTTGGGTGCTCCTATTGGGATAATCCCGTTAAAAAAAATACAAACAAATCATCAAATGGGTGTGAGAAAACGGCCTTGGCTGTGGTACATATTTAGCCATAGATAAACTATAAATCAATTTTTTGCTGATGTTATCTGTTCCACACTTTCCTTTAATCTCCAACCAAATCCCAGGTTTTATGCAGTATATATGGCAAAAGTTTAAAAATAATGTGGTAAGTAAATACAAAAATCAGGTATGAGCATTTCATTGTGTATATTGAAGGTATCTGGTAGTTCTGATTTTTTTTTTTATTATGTTTTTTGTTCTTTTCATGATTGATAAAAGCTGCCTATCTATTATGTAGGAAAGGTAGGTAGAGTAAGCTACAGCTTCAATCTACTCTGTTTCAGCTTAACCTGTTAAGATTGTTTCTTTTGTTATTGACTGTATGTAAACTGATGAAAATAAATTGAATTGAACTGAAATGCTAGAATTAGGGGTGGTTTAGCTTGTTCAAGGATTGTTCTTCTTTCAAGGAGCTTGGTCTATATATGAACTGGGAAACACAGGACTTTTGCTTTCTGTCTGGAGCACAAATTCTATAAATTTGTGTCACTCCATTTCTTTTCATACATTTTAGGATCAGCAGAAACGCTGAGTAGCAGAAGAGCCAAGAATTGGCGAGAGTTGGAAAGGGCCCTGCACAGAATTTAACAAATTGCTGTTCCTATTTTTCTAGAGTTTGTCGTGGCCAGTTTAGGTACATCAAGACGGTAGTTGAAGTGACTCAAACAAACAAGCAGAGTGAGTATTTTGCTGAGCAACATCTTGAATATAACTGTTTGTTGTCAATTGTCCCTCCTAACTTTCTTGGGCCACTTGGAATGGAATTGTAATGGATCCATGGGTCTTAACAACAGTAGTTCCTGGATAGTATCCCCCCATGTTATGTGCTGCACAGTCTGCACCTTGGGTCCTGTCTGGTGTGGTAGACCCCGACATTTATCGATCTTGTGTTCAAAGCCTGTTCTTGTGCTGCCATGATCAGTGCCTCTGTGATGTCCCTGAGACCAGCCTTCTCCAGCCACTGGTATGTTTTCTCGATATCAGCGACTTCCTCTATCAATCAGTGGTACAACCCGTGCAGGGGCTTGTCCCTCCATGATGGTCTCTCTTCCCTCTCCTCACTGGGTTTCTGCTGCCTGAGGCATTCACTACGCAGGTCATCATTCGGTGCCATCTTCCTGATGTATTCCTGGATCTTTGTTATTTCATCTTGGATAGTGGCTCTGATGCTCACTAATCCTCGGCCTCCATCTTTCCACTTTCCACAGCCTCAGGGTGCTGGACTTGGGGTGAAACCATCAATGCATGGTGAGGACCTTCCTTATCTTGATATCTGTGGCTTTTATCTACTCCTTTGGCCACGTTATTATACCAGCCGGGTATCTGATGACGGCGGGACATAGGTGTTGATGGCTCAGATCTTCTTTTGACCATTAAGCTGACTTCTCTGGACCTGCCTTACTCTATTTAGATATTTGGCTGTGGCTGACTTCCTTGTGGCCTTTTCATGATTCCCATTTGCCTGCGGGATCCGAAGGTATTTTTAACTTTCCTGATCATCGGCTATGTTGCCTTCTGATAGTTCAACACCTTCAGTTGTGATCATCTTGCCTCTCTTTGACTGCACTTGTCTGGCCCGAATGACATGTTGACGGCAGTGCTGTAGATCCTGGTGATGTGGATCAGTGAGTCGATGTCTCGCTCACTCTTCGCATACAACTTCATGTCATCCATGTAGAAGAGGCGGCTGATCGTTTTTAGATTTCTGAACCGGTATCCGAGGCCAATCTTCTTAATGATCTGGCTGAGGGGGTTCAGGTCAATGCAGAACTGCAGGGGGGATAGGGCATCTCCTTGGTACATTCCGCACTTGATACTAACTCTGGCAATTGGCCTTGAACTGGCTTCCAGAGTAGTCTTCCACCTCCCCATCGAGTTTTTGATGAAGGCTCTTAGTGTCCTGTCTATCTTGTACAGCTCCAAGCACTCCGGTATCCATGTGTGTGGCATTGAGTCGTAGGCTTTCTTATAGTCAATCCAGGCAGTGCACAGGTTGGTCTTCCTGGTCTTACAGCCTCTAAAGACTGCCCTGTCTACCAGTAGCTGGTGTTTGGCTCCTCTGGTGTCACTACCAACCCCTTTCTGGGCCTTGCTCATGTATTGAGCCACATGCCTACTCATCTTGGCTGCAATGATGCCTGACAGGAGCTTCCATGTCGTGCAGAAGGCATGTTATTGGCCAGTAGTGATCAGAACATATAAGAGCACCGCAACTGACTAATTCTAACTAATTCTCTGCAAAATGTTATGACAATGAATTCATTGGTCTCATGGATGCTAGTGTGTACATCCTGAGAGGAGTACTTAACTGAAATTGCAGTCAGATCTATTTGTCCTCTAATGACAGGGGAGTGAAATTATGAGGTTATTCACTGAAGCACTCACACAATTACTTTTCCAGTTTTCCTCTTTGTATTTGGAAGCTGCTATTCTGAATTATTTAAATATTCTGCTCTGCTGCCACTTGACAACCGTGTTTGCAATTGGTCACATGCTGCAAATACTGCAGCTTTAATGTGCAGCTTTATGTTAGATGCAGGTTACATTACAAACTGACCTATTGGGATGATAGCCACCTTTGTATGATAGCTTAATAACTTTTATTAAGTCTGAATATTTAAAGAAACCCTTTATGAATATCATGTTTTGACCTTGTTCACTTCCATATGATGTCTTTTTATGTACAACAACAAACACTATGAACAAACCAAGCAGTCAATGCCGTGGCTGACGATTTTTGCCCTCAGTATGCAATCCACCAACGACAGTTTCAAAATCTATCAATCCTGATGTCTTGAGTTAGAACTTACCATTGTGCAGCATGTAGTATACCAGTTTAAAAGCTATAAATTAAATCAAATCAAATCAAATATAATTTTATTTGTATAGCCCGAAATCACAATTTACACATTATCTCACTGGGCTTTGACAAACTGTACAGATGTGACATCCTCTGCCCTTAGACCCTCGAACCGGGTGAGGAAAAACTCTAAAAAACCCTAAGCAGGGAAAATAAGAAACCTCAGGAAGAACCACAGAGGGATCCTTCTTCCTAGGACGGACAGACGTGCAATAAATGTCACTTGTACAGAACACAAAAACATGATAATAACAGTTCACTTAGAATGTATAAAACATCCATGAGTCCCAGAGTCTGTGGATTCTATAAATCCAGATGTGTGGAAAGTCTAGTGATTCAGACCCAGGTGGACTCTGTTGGTCCAGGAGTCATTGTACTCCATGTAGGAAGATCTGGGTGTTGCTGAGTCCAAGAGTATGTAGAATCTGTAAATCCAGGGATATGTGAAGTGTAGTGGTCCAGAAGCAGGTGTAGTCTATTGATCCAGAAGCCATTGTGATCTGTGGGTCCCGATTTGCACTTGGAAATCCAGCCTAGGATCCAAGTCACAGGATCCAAGTCACAGGATCTCCTTTCCTAATGTGGCCAGGGGGCATCAGGCAGGACCACAGCAGCACCTCCCACCGCGACCTAGAAAAACCTGCAGGATGGTAAAGCACAACGACTCCGGGGAAGAAGTAAAGTTAGTGTAAGGATATGGACATTTACAGGAGCAGAGAAGGAGTCGGAGTCAGAGGGGGGAGAGAAGAAAGCTCAGTGAATCATGGAGTGTTCCCCCAGCAACCTAAGCCTATAGCAGCATAACTAAGGGCTAGATAGGCCAGCCTTAACTATAAGCTTTATCAAAAAGGAAGGTTTTAAGCCTACTCTTAAAATCAGAGAGTGTGTCTGCCTCCCGTACCAAGACTGGAAGATAGTTCCACAGGAGAGGAGCTTGATAGCTGAAAGCTCTGCCTCCCATTCTACTTTTGGAAATTCTTGGGATCACCAATAACCCTGCATCCTGGGAGCGTAAGGTTCTGGATGGGCGATAGGGTACTATGAGCTGTTCAAGATAAGATGGTGACTGACCATGAATAGCTTTGTAGGTGAGAACAAGGATTTTAAATTCTATTCTGAATTTAACTGGGAGCCAGTGCAGAGAAGCCAGTATGGGGGAAATATGGTCTCTGATATTAGTTCTAGTCAGTACACGCGCTGCTGCATTTTGGATTAACTGAAGAGTTTTTAAAATTTTGTTAGGGCAACCTGAAAATAAAGAATTACAGTAGTCCAGCCTGGAAGTAACAAACGCATGAACTAGTTTTTCTGCATCTTGTTGAGACAGGATGTGCCGGATTTTAGCAATGTTACGGAGGTGAAAGAAGGCGGTCCTTGAAATCTGTTTAACATGTGATTTAAAAGACAGCTCCTGGTCAAAGATAACACCCAGGTTTCTGACAGTGGTGCTGGAGGCCAAGGCAATGCCATCCAGATTAACTATGTTGCTGGATAATGAGTCTCTAATGTGTTTGGGGCCCAGCACAATGACTTCAGTTTTGTCAGAGTTTAACATTAAAAAGTTATGAAACATCCAGTTTTTAATGTCCTTAAGACATGACTGTAGATTAGCTAACTGATGGGTTTCATCTGGCTTCATTGATAAGTATAGTTGTGTGTCATCTGCATAACAGTGAAAATGTATGGAGTGCTTTCTAATAATTTTACCTACAGGAAGCATATATAGAGTAAATAGTAATGGTCCAAGCACAGAACCTTGTGGGACTCCATGACTAACCTTGTCATATCTTGATGATTCATCATTAACATGAACAAAATTATATCTATCAGATAGGTAGGACTTAAACCATCTTAGAGCAGATCCTTTAATGCCAATTTGGTGTTCCATCCTCTGTAGTAAGATGTGATGATCGATAGTGTCAAAAGCTGCACTAAGATCTAATAAGACTAGTATAGAGATAAGTCCTGCATCAGATGCAGTGAGGAGGTCATTTGTAACTTTTACCAATGCCGTTTCTGTGCTGTGATGCTTTCTAAAACCTGACTGAAACTCTTCAAATAGACTATTATACTGAAGAAAGCCACATAGTTGTTTCGCTACTGCTTTCTCTAGAATCTTTGAAAGAAAGGGGAGGTTGGATATTGGTCTATAGTTGGCTAAAACTTCTGGGTCTAGGGTAGGTTTTTTTAGGAGCGGTTTAATTACAGCTACTTTAAATGACTGGGGCACATAACCTGTTACAAGGGATAGATTGATAATGTTTAGTAGTGGATTTCTAATTAGGGGTAAAACCTCTTTGAGCAACCTAGTAGGTATGGGGTCTAGTATACAGGTTGATGATTTAGATGAAGATAATGTTGTCGTTAGTTCCTTAAGGTCAATTGGATGGAAGCTTTCCAAACACACATCAGGACTAATAACAGCCTCTATAATTCCTGTTGCTGAACTGGAATCTGTGGAGTGTAGGATATTTTCTCTGATAAGTCTAATTTTATTATTGAAGAAGTTCATAAAATCATTACAGGTGAGGGCTCTAGGAATGCATGGTTCAATAGAATGATGGCTCTCAGTCAGCCTGGCTACAGTGCTGAAAAGGATCCTGGGCTTATTCTTGTTTTCTTCTATCAACGCTGAATAGTAGTCTTTTCTTGCTCGGCGAAGGGCCTTCCTGTATACTTTAAGGCTATCCTGCCAGGCCATGTGTGGCTCTTCCAGTTTAGTGGAACGCCATTTCTTTTCAAGTTTATGAGTTTTCTGTTTTAACTTGCGAGTGTTAAGATTATACCACGGAGCTAGTCTCTTTACTGGTTTTGTTTTCTTTTTAACTGGGGCAATGGAATCGAGTGAAGCACGTAGAGAGCCGGCAGTGAAATCGGCAAGGTGATCAAGCTGGGAGGGGCTAAATTTAAGATATGACTCCTCTGTTATTTTGGGATATGGCACTGAAATTAATGCAGAGGGAATAATTTCTTTAAAATTTTCAACAGTGTCCTCAGATATGCATCTGCTATAATAACTAGTGACTCTTGGTTTATAGTTGATGAGCAGAAATTCAAATGTTAGAAGATAATGATCTGATAAAAGCAGATTTTGCGCAGAGACATTTAAATGCTCAATTTCAATGCCATATGTCAGAACAAGATCAAGGGTGTGATTAAAAGTGTGTGTTGATTCTTGTACACACTGACAGAAGCCGAATGAATCTAATAGTGAGAGAAATGCCGTACCAAGGCTGTCGTTTTCAATGTCTACATGGATATTAAAGTCACCTACAATAATGACTTTATCTGTTTTGAGGACCAAAGCTGAGAGAAACTCTGAAAATTCAGATAAGAATTCAGTGTAGGGTCCAGGTGCTCGATACACTATAACAAACATAATTGGAGTTTTCATGGTTGGATCGGAAATGCTAAGAATGAGATTTTCAAATGAACTAAATTTTTGTTTGGGCTTAGGGTTTATTAATAGGGCAGAATTGAAAATGGCTGCAACTCCACCACCTCTGCCAGTGTCTCTGGGAATGTGTGTGTTAATGTGACTGGGAGGAGTGGATTCATTAAGACTTACATATTCGTCTTGGCACAGCCAAGTTTCAGTAAGGCAGAATAAATCAATATTGTTATCTGATATAAGGTCATTTATTAATACACCTTTAGATGATAGGGATCTGATATTCGAGAGTCCACATTTAAGTCTCTTTACTTTGTAAACTGCCTCATTAGTGGTGTTGATTTTTATTAAGTTCCTATGTGAACTCTTATTTGATTTAGTGAATTTAGTGAATTTATGTGGACGGGGGACAGACACAGTCTCTATGGGGTTGTAGGTGGATGACTCTAAAGGAAGCGCAGAGAAGCGTGTAAGACTGCAACTCTGCTTCCTGGCCTCGACTCTGAATTGTCAATTTGGCTGACTAATAAATCTGGCCATATTTCTAGAAATGAGAGCAGCTCCATCCCAAGTAGGATGGATGCCGTCTCTCCTCATTAGACCAGGTCTTCCCCAGAAAGTTTGCCAATCATCAATGAAACTCACTCGTTTGCTGGACACCACCTCGACAGCCAGCGGTTGAACGACGACATGCGGCTAAACATATCGTCACTGGTCAGATGAGGCAGAGGACCAGAGAAAACTACGGAGTCCGACAGTGTTTTGGCAAAAGCACACACCGACTCAACATTAACTTTAGTGACTTCCGACTGGCGTAGCCGAACGTCATTACTGCCGACATGAATTATAATCTTACTGTATTTACGTTTACTTTTTGCCAGCAGCTTTAAATTTTATTCCACGTCGCCCCCTCTGACCCCAGGAATACATTTGACTATGGCCGCTGGTGTGGAAAATTTCACGTTTCGCAAAATAGTGCTGTCAATTTCCAGGTTTCTCAGTGGGTGCGTCACTGAGGGGGGAGAATCTGTTGGAAACGTGAACGGGGTGACTATGCTTCCTTCGAACAGTCACCCACCTTCCCTGGTTTCCCGGCTGCTTGGGAGCTGTTGGGGGGGGCTCGGAGGGGCTGCTCTCAGTCGACCCGCACCGGCTAATGGGGGCTGGCTAGCTAGCGAAGCTACTTGTTTGGTTTGCAAGGTGCGGATCGTAGCCTCCAAACGCAGCAAATAAACTACACTAAATACAGGTACCATTATCACTAAACGAGGCAGAGGAATAACTAAACATGTGACACACTGAGCAAGAGAGAAGAGGAGAAGAGCGAGAGGGAGAAGCCATCGTTGTGCGCCAGGTACAATACCTGAGTTGCTTATCGCGACACAGAACGGTTGTAAGATTACTGATACAATTCACTAAGATGAGAGAGGGCAGAAGGGTGCTTAAGTCCAAGGGTTTACACTTTTAGTACACAGCAGTTCAACAATTACTGTCGTTAAAAACCCTCCCAGATAGTTAGCAAGGCAGTAATTTAGAGATGCACTTTAAATATGCAGTAGGCAGAAGTGCCCTGAAACAAGATATTTTACTTATATACTTTTATCAATTCTTTACAATCAAGTAAGGTCTCTTTAGCGAGAGTAACAATGTCCTTGGCCTCAGACATTGTTACAAGTCCATCAATTATACATGGCTCAAAGCCTGAGAATCATCTTAGCAGCCTGGCTCTGGCTCAACAGCATGGAACTCACAGATGTAGAGAGGCATATAGAGATAAGAAGATGAAGAGCTTTCACAACGACCTCTCCTGGAGCAAAAACACTGAGGGACAGTACGGGATTTAAGTCTCAACCTTAGACTTGTCACTAAATGTAACTTGCACATGTGAATTTTTGTTCACCGCTAACTGAAATAAGCTGAAACCAATTTAGGAACACAATTTTTACCTCATCCCAATAAATCAACTGTTGCAACTTTTGTGTTGTCTTTATCTGAGCTCCATCAAGCAGGGAGGGAGGGACCAAATTTATATTTTTACAACATCTAATTCAGAGTAGCTGCAAAAGCTTTATCAGTGGCTCTAAATCCTTCAACTTTTATTGATTCTGCTCCATCTTTCACTACCTTACCTTTTAATTTTAGTCTGCTTCCGGCATGCCAAATAGATGTTAACCTGCTGAAATAAAGTTATGAGCGGTTGCTATTAAAATCTAAAAAATTTAGGTGAAAAAAGTGGAAGGGATTGGTTCTCAGCGGGAGATAAATTAGAACAGGGCTGAAAGCCAGTAAGGAAAGCCTCCATTTTGTTATGTTCCTTTGTTGAAATATAGAGGCCTATGACGGTCATTACTTTCTGTTCTTTCACTACGGCATTTTTCAAAATTCAATTCAAAAATCTGGAACATATCCTATTGTTTTATATGGGTGGATTTTAAAATAAGTTTTAAAAAAAGAAATGATCAAATAAACAAAACAAATAACACTGACCTAGCCCCTGCTTGTCAGAGCATGAAAACAATGCGTTAGTTTAAATAATAAAAACATCAGTTTCACACTAACTCCCAATGTAACAGTAATACAGCTTGTGGCTGTTAACTACCAAACTCCTCTCTACAGCACCTTTCGACTTTTTAAAAATTTTACACAGAAGATAAAAGTAATTAAGCTGAAGCAAAAAATACAAGTGTTTTCACAAGTTTGAAATGTCTCACTCAAATCTATTATACATCTATTATATTGTTGTCGCTCTGGTTTTTTTGGGGTTTTTTTTTTAATTCCCAATAAATAACGTTCACAAGGCTCAACAATCACTTGTTTCTATTTATGTCTATTTAGCTGCTACAAAAATAAGGGTCCTTAATACTGAACTTAATAACATTACATATAATGGTTTAGTTTAACATTAAACATAAATAATACTATAATAAAATTATATTCTCATAATGATTTTCTTGACAAATTGACACGTCTTTTATACAATGTCACTATTTCAATTTAGTCATGTGAAATTAAAGGGAATGACATTAAAGCGCATGCACAATCAGACTGGTTATTTATTGAAATTATTAACTTATTAAGTCTTGAGGGACAACAAAGTAAATGAACTCTAAGTCCACTGTGTGCAGGTTACATAAACTGTCAACTTTTTCCATTCACTGCTTTGATGTTTGCAGCTGCTATTTGACATTTTTGAATCGGTGATAGACAGTTGCATCACAAGTTAATGCGCCAACGTGAGTCATAGCTTATCAAATATCCGTATATTTCCAAAAAGACTTTGGAACCATTTGTATGATCCAAAAAACTTTTGAAAGTTCAGGTCTGATTTAAGAAAGAGAAAGAAAGAGTTTACTTTTCTCCTTTTTCTGTTGTCTGTATACGAAAATGTCTTTTTTATTTAAATGTTCGAAATATACATTTTTTTTTTAAATCAAATCATAAACAAACTAGGCATTCATTCAGAATGACCAAAGCGAAAGAACATTTAATAAAGTTATTGCGACGTATTTTTGGGCCATTTTTTTTTTTGCTTCAGAGTGGGAAATTCCATCCCCTCAAAATGCGTACCAATCATTTAGACACTCAATCTGAGGAGTTCGTTTAAGAAATATTGGGAGGAAAGAACAAATTTGCGACCAATCAAGGAAATGCCACTTCTACTTTGTCTGATGTAATCAAACACTTGTGTTAATAAACGTTTTCAAACTATAAACTTTACTGTTGAACCCACCAAACACAACATGTCTCCTAATGACCCCCGTCGTGTCCTATCACCCGTGTGCTCCGTCAAACCATCTACCTTTAAGTACGTCAGCCGAACACGGTTTGACGTTAATATGGTGCAGTTGTTAGCGTTGTCGTCTCACAGCAAGAAGATCCTGGGTTCGATTCCCGGGTCAGTTTGCATGTTCTCCCTGTGTCTGCGTGGCTTCCTCCCACAGTCCAAAAACATGCACCCTGGGGGTTACAGTAGATGAATTGGTCAATCTAAATTGCCTGTAGGTGTGAACGTGAGTGTGGATGGTTGTTTGTCTCTACATATTGGCCCTGTGACGAACTGGCGACTTGTCCAGGATGTCCCCGCCCTTCGCCTGAAGATGCTGACATAAGGCTCCACTCTGCCGATAAGCGGTAGAAGGTGAATCCCCACAAAACAGCTTCACTTTTAAAATTGCTACTTAAAGACAAAAAAGCAAAGTATTTTTAAGCGACCGTGCAAACCATAAATTCAATTGATCATACTGCCCGCCTCGTCCATCGGTTGCACAGCGATACTTGTGTTTTATTCACTTTCCTGTACAAAG
>KV751356.1:3052022-3078778 GCA_001698575.1 Mola mola | reverse complement strand
GCTTTACTTCACCTTCAAGAAGGTGTCCGCTGGACAAAACGCGAGTCACCGCCAAAGGGATGTAGTAAATCCAGGAGCAGCAGCGAGCAGAGGACCGGGCTGGGCGGAGAGCTCTGAAGACGCAGTAAGTCAGCTAAAGATCCGTGAGGAGGACGCGGAGACGTGTTCTGCTGCTACTGAAAGTGTCTGAAGCCAGTCTGATCTATGAATCTATGAAGAGCACCTACCTGATATGGCCTTCGCATGAGAACGGACATGCGCTCCCTGGTCACCGCCTCATCCCGGGACGACAAGGCACTTCCAGCCTGCAACATCGACGTCTCAAGTTTCTAGTCACAGATACGTTAAGGATTTTAAAACTGAAACAGGAAGAGGAGGCGGTTGTGACAAAATCACACGCACCACTTGCAAGCTACAAAAAACGAAAAGGAAATATCAAGGAAACATTATGTGTAAGTGGACACCTTATTTATCCCACTTTTCTGAACAGTATACATTATATATCATATAATCAGGATGAGGCGGAGTAGCTCAATTGAACCCAGCCAAAACTACATTTTCTATGATGTTGCTTAAAAAGTGGCCAGTTTCCTGATGAATAAGAGCAAACAAAAAGCTACAAAAAAAAAATAAAATCCCCTCAAATATGCTAATCACCCCGTAAGGCCTTTAGTTCGCGTGATATTTCAAGTCATTGACCTTCAAACCATGACTAGGATTTGGATCTGAGCCGATATATGCAGTGGATCAGAAGTTATTCACTAAAAGCATTCTGGACTTGATTAGAATATATCTTTTTACTATTTGGTAGGGATAATGGAGGTTGGTTTACTCAAATTTTTTATACTCGAGCTTTGAACATTCTTAAGGTTAAAAGGCAAAAGATCAGTAAATGCCAATGTTTAAGAATCCTTTAAAAAAAAAAATCTGAATATCAGATCTGATCCAGATCACCACCAAGATTTAACAGGATCAAAATTGAGTCAAGAACCACCTCTTAATCAATCTATCAAGTTTAATTTATATAGCCCAAAATCAATAATAACTATTTGCCTGTAAAGGCTTTACAATCTGTACATAACATCACCCTCTGCCCTTAGACCCTCGAACCGGATGAGGAGAAACTCCAAAAAACCGCAGACAAGGAAGAAGAAGAAACGTCAGGGAGAACCACAGAGGAGAGATCTGTCTCCCTGTCCTACAGATGTCCCAAGTACAGAGCACAACAATATGGTTTATGCAAACCAATCCATTTTTTCTTTCCAGATTTTCAGTGACCCGGCCAATTGTTTGACATACCTGGGTTGAGGCCACTGAGATGTCAGTGTATATATTCCCCTCTAATTAAGGTTTTTATGAAGAGCCAGGTTTAAACAGAACATTCAACACTACAGCACAAAGCAGACTTGAACCCACTCATTCTGCAGCCACAGCAACTGACAACATTACATCGGCATGAAATAGGCCTACATCTGCCATTACTTACTCTGTTATTTCACTATAGCATTTATAATAATTAAATGCTAAAATTGTCAAAATATTCCATTCGTTTCTATAGTCAGATTCAAATTTTGTTTTTATTAAATTGTTGCCCAGGTAGGCTATTGCTGTGACAACTTCCAAGTTGTTTCATTTCAGCATTAAAAAAACAAACAAACAAATATCACAGTCAAACCCAGCATCTGGTAAAAAGTACAGTATTTTTTTGACATTTGAATTTTCAGTAATTAATAACTAATAAATGTTTTGTGGGAACACAACACAGTCATGGATGCAGGCAGGCAAAGTGAGAACCATGGACAGAGTTCAGAGATTACAGGCCTGAGAAAAATTCCCCTGCGAGTCCACAGTGGATTAACTCATTAAAAACAATTAAATTAAAGAGAAAAAACATAAATGCGTCAATACAAACCAAATACTAACAGTTAACCTGAAAAATGCACATTGGAATAGACCGCCATCCTGTGGCTATAAATGGTATTGCAGCTTGTACACAAAGCTTAAATAGAACAGAATAATCCCAGTGGTGCCATCCTACACACACCATCACCTAAAACAATTGGAATTTCCTACAACTGACTAGAAGATTAGAAGAGAGGATAGTAACCTTGAATGCTTACCCAACAGAGCCATCGGATCCGTTGAAAGACCTTCAATACCAAAAATGCAAATGCTTTTTCATGCAAAGATAAGACATGCACTTGTTTGTGCATATTTTAGAAACTGTAAGAAGGCAGCGTGGAAGGTACAATTTCCATGCACATACCATCCTCTCTCTGAGTGAATCTCCATTTAATTCCACAGAGTCAAAACTGTCAAGTGTTTTGCAAATGCAACGGGAGGACAACTGACACTCTACAAAGCAGGCGGTGTGTTAAACACAGCATGATATAGGATAGCATTCACTGGACACAAGAAAGTGGAAGGGAGCCTCTACTGAATGTTTTAGCATGGATTAAAAACTGACCCCATCATCGTTGAAAAGCACAGCCAGTCCATACCAGTCCAAAAACTCACAAAGTTTGGATTGCTAGTGCATTGGTCACTGCTGTTTCCTCACAGTTAAATGTTGAATGATAGTTGTGACTGGACACTATTTTTTCCATTTAATATGAGCAAGATTCATTCACATCAGTGAATGGAATTGTTTTTGTGCAGTGGTTATTGTGGCATCTGGCTGAGCCCATCACACATGAAATATTATGCTAAGACTGATTGGGTGGAGGTTATGATATTACTGGCTGAAAATAAGCTGAAGTAAGAAACTTCATAAATGACAACCCTAAAGATTTGCATAAAGCAAAACTCATCCGTGTTATAAATACATTAACCAACCAAACATAAACAGAACTGAATATTGTTATTCATATAAACCAACGGCCTTACTGAGGAACTGGCCAGCGAAGGTGTCTGATAACTGGCTGCTTCTTTAAATTTACACCATAAAAGACTAAGATGGCGACTGTGTGTACAACAATCCAACAGGAGAAGTACTGAAAAGCTAAATAACCAGTACTTACATCTTCCCATTAACACAAAACAATGAAAGAGTGAGAAAGAGTGAATGAGTGAGATCCCATTCTTTCTGAAAGTGCTTCATGTTGTAGTCACTAGTTGTCACTGATGGGCATCCCAACACTCCCAACACTGGATTCGAGACTGCTCCACACAGTAACTGTTACACAAAGGCTGCAGAAATGGTGACTTCCCTTGATATACAGGAAATCCCAAGGACTAATCTCTGTTAAAAAAAAAAAAGCAGTGGCGTGGACATGCATGTGCCCAGATATAGTGGGAGATTTTAAGGCTTTCTTCCAGAAATGTTGTAATGTATTGTAATGTGTTAAACAATGTAAAAAAAAACAACCAAAAAAACCCAAGTATTTTGGTTTAATTGAATATTTTTTCCAAACATAGCTTTCGTTGTCTGTGCGTAAACCAGACCATAGTGACCAAACAATGAATTACTTTGGAGAACAGTCCTCGGATTTCCAGTGAAGTAACGTAAAGAAGAAGTAAAAGTAAAACCCAATGGTTCATGACACTGTGCTTTCATTGCAAGACTAAGGTCACTTGCGGAAGTACTGTCTGCAAAAAAAAACACTGTGGGTTTCCTGTCAAAAATCTTGATGGCTATTTTGATGACTAATTTCCCCCATCTACATTAAAGTTGGACAAGCTACATTACAGAGGGTTCAAAAAAGAATGGATGTCATTCAGAAGTTTGGAGGAGTTCTCCATACACGCACTTAAAGTTGTTTGCTTTGTTTCAGACAAAAAACATGCAACTCCCATTTGGGTGATGCAAAGATCTGAATTATTTTTTATAAGTACGTTTTTTGTGTGCGTTTGTTTGTTTGTTTTCAAAACTATTGTTCTGGTGTACAGAAACAGGAAAACAAAAACGGTGTCACAGTCCAAATACTTGCACCTCACCAAAACTGATCATTATAAATTGACTCTTTTGCCTCACGGCTTGTAGCTAAAGGTTTTTGTTATACCCTAACCCTAACCACATGTAATCTTATAAGATCTATATCAATCCTAACCAAAGTTGTTACTCCCACAAACAAAAGGGAAAAAAGGAGGAGGACCTACATATGTTTTGACTCAAAAGGACATACTGTAAATAAAGGGGAGAAGTTGATCTGCAGCATAATAAATATTTGAAACAGTACTAAAAGCCAGAAATGACTTTGGAATATTCATATGATGTTTTTCTTTCCTTTCCACAAAGAGAGAGAAGAGAGAAGGGCTCCAATAAAAATTTCAACCAAATAAGGAAAAAGTATTTACAGCTTATCTTGGAGGACTCCGTCCTGCTTCTAACATGCGGGACAGGAGCTGTATGGAGGCTGACACTATCAGAGCATATTTATTACCAAATTATTAGTAGTTCATTACAGTATTTACAATTCTCACATTTGGATTCTGTTAAGACTTAAAATGTATTGCAGACCTGTTTCAATCCCAAGAAAGACTGCCAAAGCAAACTGTTGCATTTCTTGTGGGACAAAAACATATTTCTTAAATATATTAAATGTCATTGTTGTCATATATCATTTTATTACATACCCAAAAAACGTCTTATTGGTGATTTTTCAGTTAATGGAGAGATTGGAAATGTTGTAGCATAAATGTTTACAAGGCAAAAAGCACAAGGCAAAAGCAGAAGGCAAAGAGATTGCTGAGAGGCGTTGGGGAAAGGGGGGCAGCTACGAGAAAACAACATGCGTAGAGATAAAAGGACAAGCTGACACATGCAAAACATCATAGTGACATTTTAAGACAAACACCCTGTCTCTGACGCCATACTTCAGTAGCTATGTAGCCATAGTATTTTCTGATGGAGCAGTTTAAAAGTAATCAAATGTATGATATGAATATATTTTTAACAGGTATTTTATATTACGGCGTGCTAATCTAATGTGTCTCATATGGGTTTTAAGCCTTTTCCATCTGCTAGTTTTCCGGATACCGGTAGGTGGCACCACACCCTTTCCGTCTTGTGTTCCTGCCATTGACTGCGGCGCCTACGCGCGGACGTCATCGTGCACTTCCGGAATTTTGGTATATATCTTTCAAAATAAAAGCCGACTAAAGAATAATCCAGAAAGTTGGTTGTTAATCTTCTGACCTGCCAAGCACGAGTATAATTTTAGAATAATAACATACCTTTAAGCTTTGTAAAATATGTTTGCAATGGGGTTAAACTAAGCTTTATACAACAAAAGTGACCTCTGTAGAAAGATTAGCCATTGTAACTCCTTCATTGTCAATACATAATCCAGGACTTGTATTCTACCATACTTGTTTAGCTATGATAAGTCTGAGCTTCAGTGGCAGCACAGCCAAGTCAAACCTGTAGAATACCAGAAAGGCAAATTCCTGCCTCATTAAGTATGCAAAGTATTAAGCTCACAACATTGTTCAACCCTTTTCCATACTTTAACCAGAAAAACTGTGCATATTTTGTGGAAGTGGCTGGCAGAAGTCATTGCTCCCAACCAAGCACATATTCCGACATATAGCACCTAAAACCTCAACGTGGCACTCTCGCATTCCCCCAACATAAAACATTCCCCATACACCCATCATGTACTCATCAATAGAGTTAAGTTCCTCTGTATTTACATTTGTATGGATTTCAAAAGTGCTATTGCTGGACTTCTACTTGGTATATTACATACTGTAACACAGAGTCCATACGTGGACAATATCAGACATTACTCCACCAACAGCCACCCAACCCAGTACTGCAATGTTTCAAAGCAAGCAATGTCATCCTTACGGAGGGCTAGTTATGTTTTAAAATGGGAGAGGAAATGTTCTAATTGAATAATGGGGATTCATTTGCCAACTGATGCATTGGTCAGGCATTTGTGTTACTCACATTGGGTGTGATCAGAACCACTTCCTCAAACATTAGAGGACAATTACAGAACCAGCTGCTTCTGGAGAATCCTCAAGCGATTTGAAACGTTTCATAGTGTTTAGTAGGAAGCAACTGGACTTCTTATCTCGTTTGAAGACTGACCCTCAGAACTGAAGAAGCCTTTCGGACGAGAGGCGAAACGTCTTCAAACAAGATAAGAAGTCCGGTTGCTTCCTACTAAACACTCCGAGATCAAGATGACCTGGATGACTGAGAACCTTCACGGACGATTTGAAAAGTCGTTTTCAAATGTTTGAACTTTGCTCCCTTGCCAACTTGCAGACTCAAGAGGCACATTCTGATATAATTACCCCAAATTCATTGTCCTATTTCCATTTTCTATTTGCTGACAAAAAATGGAATTCACTTGAATGTTGTGTATAGCAGCTACTTTGTTGAAATGATACTTGAATCATGTAGATCAAAAACAACATTAAACCTCACAGAAATCTCCAACTAAATAATAGAGAATTAATTCATTAATCAAAGAATCAAAGAATATTATTATTTATTTATGGCCTACATGATTCAAATAACATTATATCAAAGTAGCCTTAATGTGTTACACATTCATATTATGATCAGTGTTTTCATTTTTTAATCAGCAGTGAGCACATCACAGTAGTAGTGCTTAAGCTTGAAAGATGAAGGGTGTCAACCACAAATGCTGTGGGTAACCCAGAAGAGGCGCTGCTTGTCATCAGGCAAGGTTGGCAAATGCTTAGGGCCCCAAGCCAGTAAGGACCCCCCAAAGGGCTGAGAAACAATAAACCACAGCAGTGCCTCAATATGTGCCAAGTTTGCAGTGATCAAAACCCCATGAAAGTGGATCCATCTGACACCACTCACTCCTGTTGCTTTGCTAAGAGTTGCATGCATGATTCTTGTAAAAACCTACAAACCAATGGTTCTGGACCACCCGTTTTGAAGCCTTAAATTTGGCTTCGATTGTCAGCCATGTTGGCTTGTTGGTTTCTGAAGTTAAGAATTTTGCCAAGAGCTAGGCCCAAGGGGCGGATCTGACTGAGAAACAGTGGCCATGCATGTGTAGCTACATGTCGGCATTTGGCTCATGACTCGTTTTGCTGTGCTATGCATGAGCATTAGCTTTACTGGCTAAATTGGACAGAAAGAATTTTAAACATGGCTTTTTCTACATGTTTTTACATACACAATGACTTTATGTGTGACTGCATATACAACAGGTTCGTTTGCTTAACATTTCGCAACTTGTCAATCTTTAAAGGCTTTAAACTAGAGATTCGGACCCTGACCACAGTTTGAGCCAGGATATTATGGCAGAAAACCGAGTAAGTAGGGTGCACCCCCTGGTGGAATTTTAAAAGAATTCAAGTTTAAGGCTTCAATTTGGAAGGCCAATATACCGTCAAGGAACACAAATAATCCAGTAAACACAACTAGTTCCAGTCCTTGCACACATAGTTCCCTACAATTATTACCTTTAATTAAAAAAGGCTCCATTCATTTCTTTATTCCAAATTTTGCGTAAGATTTTTTTCAATGATCAAATCTTTAAAGTGTGGTAAATGATACTAATTCATAGAAAAGCTCATCCCGTTGACCTTTGACACCATTACGGAAGTGTTGAGTTTGAAGCTTTTATTCTGAAAGCACGTTTCCCGGAAGTCCTGTGCTTGGTATTGCAGCGCAGCAGAGAGCGCAGAGCAGCTGTTTTGAGGGGAACGTCCTTGGCTTTAGGTTGTAGTATATTGGTTTGATAGCATAATATTCCATCCCCGTCCTCCTTCTCTTCGTCCACATCTCCTAGCGACCGGCCGTTACCCCCTCGGCCTGAGGATGGTGTTGTCCACGTCCCAACAAGTCGCCCTGGCTTTCACCACAGTGCTCTTCACGTTTGTGGTCCTGCCGAGGCTGTTTGGCGTCGGCGGCGGGACCGGGACGAAGGAGAATAGATTTGACTCTCGCTACACCAGAAGAGGTATGAAATGTCACTTTTGTCGCAGAGGGAAATCATTTCAAACAACAGTTAGCTTACGTTGACATCAAAAGGGCTAGTCTGTGGACTTTAGCTAACATACCCCGAGCACTGACAACTGGCTAATATCACTAACACAGCACTACTTGATTTATTTTATTCACTGTCCCCTGACAGAAGACTACAGGCACAGTTTATCGTGCAACAGAAGAGATTTTATATCACAATTAACGTCAATTTTAAAGGGTTAAACACAAGTTAACGTTACTTTACTAAGTAGTAAAGCCCATCTGCATGTTATCGGATGCCTTCTTCGTTTGCAAGCCTTTCAAAAAGGATGCCAACAAGCTTTCTGTTTTTCAAAAAAGCGTTTTGTCGCCTTTCAGATGATCCGTAGGCCAAGTGTCCAGCTCCACACTGGGATAACTAGTAAAGGAAGGAGACATATGGAAACCGAATATCGTTGTTTGGGTCTGTTTCTTTCTGCCAACTATCATCCATCAGCTGTTCAGTCATCTGTTGGCAGATGCCAGACTTACTGGGGGCAAATTTGCTCATCCCCTTTGTAGTTGCAGGATTTTTTTTGTTACTTACGCACCAGTAATGAATTCTGGGCCTATACCAATATTTAATGTAACAGTTATCCCCATAACCAATGCCAATATCGTTAAACATTTGTGTCAAGGAAATAAATCAATCCTCTGTATGAAGAGTGACTGAACTGAACTTCTAAAACGTTTACGCCTTCAGCTACTTTGTAGTCCCATGCTGTTTTTTGTGGAAATGGATATGATGTTGTGTTGTGCCCATCTGCACCATAAAAATATGTCAAAGGATATATTGATTCTGGGGAGAAAATTGATATTTAAAATTGTCCAGTAAAGAAAAAAAAAGGAAAACCACACAACTTACATGTATCTTTTTTTTTTTTTTTTTTACATTTCAATGTTTTTTTGATGCGGCAGTGTACTTGAACTGTAGTAGTAGGTGGGACAAGGACCAAAGGTTTCCCAGCAAGATAATGAGTGTTATTCATGTGACTTGTAAGTAGCCCTTTGTTGCTTCAGTTACAGACTCAGGCATGTGCACAGTTTGGCTGTAGATGGCTGTTTTCACTGTCATCTGCTGATCTGAGATCACCTTAAGTCTTAGCTTTGTTTCAGCCTGACTTGTCTTAGACTCATTAAATCTCCTGATGCAGGAATAGCAATGAGTATCACAGATACTTTTCCATCTGTCACCCCATTTGTCCTGTGATATTTTAGTTTTTTTTGTTTTGTTTGTTTGGTTTTGTTTTATTTTTATAGGAGCCAGTCCGGGCCCTGGTGCGGTGAGAGGGCAGCCTGTCAACATGAACGCCCCTGGTTCATCTCACAGCCCTGAGAACATGCAGCAGATGAAAAAGCTGATGGAGCAAGAGCTGAAGAGTGACAAGTTCAAGTCCAACAGCAACAAGGGCTATGTGTTCACGTTGATGCCTCTCTATGCCATTGGGGTGGGAGTGTTTGCAGCTTACAAGTTTTTAAAGGTGAGTAAAGAGACCTTTACTGCCAAATTTCACCTGATTGATCAATATTTTCTAGAGTCTGTATCTGTTTATTTCTACACACAGATCAAGTCTGCAGATGACCAGGCACAAAAGGACAATTTTGCAAAGGGGGCCAAAAAGTCAGTGGAGGCAGGTGTGTCTCACATGTGTTGCTGTAGGCATGTGTGTGCTTTTGTGTGTTCAAACATATGTTTGAGTAACTTGAGTTCTCCCTCTTGTGTGTGTTTGTTCATTTGCAGAGAACCAGCTGAACGAGCTGGAACAAAGACTCGCCCAGACTGAAAAGATGCTCAATTCCATCCTCACGCAGCTGGACCCGCTCACTAACTGGTGAGTCTGTTTGCATGCAGTGCGGTCTACAGGTGTGAGCACTGTGCCACGTCATCCTACCTTGTGTAAACCATGTTTGCATAGAAAGAAAAGCGACACATAACAACATGTTTTTTTTATTCAGCCCTCGGCAGAAAAGAAAAGGAACTCTTAATTACTGACACAGACATTAGCTATGTAGCTGCTTAGTTCAAGTTTAGAATTTACTGTCTGCGAAAAAGCTAGTGTGTTAGAAAAATGTAAGATTTTAGATATATCATGATATGGCAGTGATTTTCTGGTTATTAATTAAGATAACCCTTCATTAGTTCTGCAATTGGGAGATTGTAATTTGCTACAGTAGTCAAAATTCAACAAATGCTGCATTACAGTAAAATTCTGTCATTTTCTGAACTTCTCAGAGTTCTTCTTGTATGTATGATTGTTTATAAAAACATTTGTTTGTGTAGATATCTTGTCATTGTACCAATAATCACCTCCACAATGTTGACGGAGTATCAGTATCAAGATATATGGCCAAAACTATTATGATGTTTTATTTTGTTGCCCAGTCCAAGCATTTTATGGTGAGCTTCAGAGGACACATATCTTGCTATATACCATGCTAATGCAGGGATCTGAAAAAGGACAGTTCATCCCACAATCAAAAATACATAGCTACACCTTTCATCTGTAGTGTTTTTTAATCCATCTAGATAGTTTTAGAGTGAGGTTTCCAGTTTTGCAGATTTTTTTTAGATTAAATAGTCTTGTAGCTTACAAAGAAAAAAACCAAAACGTGAATAATTCAACATTGATGTCTTTTTCCAGAAACCATTTCTTGTTGACTCGCGATAATCCATAGACCTTGTTGTGAGCAGTTTCATGTAGGAACTGTTTTCTTTCCACTGAAGCACACTGTGTCAGATGAGCATGCGATCGGATGAGCCTGAGAAACTCTATGCTTTTCAACCTCATGTAGCTTTGACTTCTCCTTTCTCCTCAGTGTGAAGTCAGTGGCACAGGAGCAGAAGAACGAGATCATGTCTCAACTCCAGACCATCCGGTACCTGATGAAGAAAAGAGGGATGGACTGTCCACCGCTGAGCATCAATGGTGCCCTCATTGACTTTCTCAATTTTGAAAATGTTCACATGTTCACACTTGTTGGTTGGTGATCTGGTCTGACTCCTTGAGCTTAACCATGACACACCGACATTTTTATTAAAACAACCAGAGCAGTAAACTACGATTTAGCTAAAAATATAACAATAATACAGCCATGCATAAGTTTTAGAATCACGGCTTGCCAGCGTTATTAGTGTGACGTCATTGTTGCGTGCCTACATAGCCACAATTTGAAATTCAACTTGAGCAGCCGCATTGCGATACATTCCTAGACAGTGTTTTGCATCTACTTTGCATTTATGAATGTGGTTGATTCCTAATTTACAAAAAGATCAGAACACGAGTGAGCGATTCCGACCAAGCATAAAACCCTCCGTGACGCCACCATTGGTGACCAAAACACAGGTGTCAATGGTTGGTTGATTTCAGAGGTTATGTATTTGACAGGAGGAGAGGCCCAAGGAGCCGATTGTGGACATGCACCTGCACCTGCACTCCATCTCCACACCGGAATTTGAACCTATTTGATATAGAAAAGGTTGATAGCATATAGAACAGTAGCCTGCCCCTTGACACCCACAGATGACCCTGCTTTGACTTTTTATTTTATTGGAAGTGGGGGCTAAAATTTTCTTAAAATAATGACCATTTGGTGTTCCCTGAGACTGTTAACTAGACATTCAGACGTGAAATCAGACCTCATTCAGACCCAACACAGACATTGTTGAAATGGATGACGCGTACAGTATTATGTTTTGCGATACTGCATTGATTTTCAAAAACTGAATTGATTTTAAATTGGGATTGTTGCCATGGTTGTTTTTGTGTTGTGTTAAAACGTTTGACCACTGGCAGAGTTGTGGTCTAGCTAATGTAAATAGACAGAACACTTGAAACGATACGTATTCTTTTTCTTTTAGTATTTGTATGTGACATCATCATTCCTAAATTACTGCGACCAGATCTTTGTTTAATATTTCTGTGCAGCAGTTTTTACTCTATTATATAAAAAAGCTTTAGTTAGCTCTTATTCTCATTGCTCTGTTGTCCTTTCCTACTCATGTTTCTAACTTTACCTGCAACCAAAGAGAGAAGCCAAGTTTTCAGGGCTGTATTGAAGACCAGCCTTTATTACTAATATCCCTGATTTTATAACTACTTCCCTAAACTGTGTATAATTATACAATTTATTGCTGTCACAACAATAACAGTCATGTCACACTCACACACCGCTGCTAAAATTCTCCTAACAGAAATGTTGCTGTCATTCATTGATTATTACTTTTAATTTGATTGTTAATTTTGATTTAAAATTAAACTCAACACCTCCTGCACTGATACTTCACATTAAAAGCTGTCCAGCAGAATTGGTTCCACTCTGCAGTAGTAAGTTGTAACAAAACAGCACTCTAAAACAGTTGAATAGAAGTGCCTGAGATTAATGAAATAAATGAGAACAAGAGTGTTTCTGCTAAAAAGAGAAACTCACCAGTATGTCTGTGATTTTTGGATACTGTCATGCTGATGGGATCATGCAAACTGTAATAATTGTAATAATCACGCTGGTAATCACATTGGTTTGTGTCCAGTTATGCTTTGTGACTGAGGTTTAACTGTAAATGCAGACTTTTTGTCAAATATATACTTCACTTTAGCTATAGTCACTTGTTTTTGTGTTTTTCAGAGGCATCCTGTGGACGTAATCTGGACAACCTCATTGAGTCACTCAGAGCTGCTGACCATTCTGCGGCAGACACTTCTTTTCCAACAAAGCAGAGCTCAGGAGGGACAGCAGGGGCTTGACTCCGCAACAGAAGGTGAAGAGGTGAAGGAGCTCGTGGCAGAGAAATCTGCTGGACAAGCAGAGGAAGAAGGGAGCGAGGACGATAAAGAGGTGGAAGAGGAAGGACTAGAAGACTCTAAGCTCTTGCCCTCACTAGAGGAGCTATATGAGACAAATATTGAGGTGATCGGAGCACAGGAGTCTGTGTTAGGCCTCAGGCGACGCTTCAGGCCTGAATGAAGTGACTGCAAGACTTGTGCACTGTACAAAACTGTGACAGATAATTCAGATTATTTATTAAATGAAAGGATTTTTTTTTTTTTTTTTTTTTTTTTTTTTTTTTTACGAAGGTGCTGTTACTCATCAAAAACAGTGAACACACAGGGACAAGTTGTTGGTCATGTGCACATGATCAGTGTGGCTGTATCCATGCTAATATGTGTACAAAGAGATAGTCATGTTAGTTCTGTTACAGATAGCGCTAATGACTAAAGCTGCATCATCAAGCAGCAAATGTGAGGGATTACAATATTTGGTGTGCTGGTTAAAGTTAAACTTATTATACGTGGTTGCATATAGATGGGTGATTAATATATGGTTAAAACATTGACACATTTTTCAATATTGCTGGACTGAAAGCTCCTGCTCTAAATGGTTCGGATGTCATGTGTTTAGAAAGAAATAGAGCTGGTCCTAAAACAAATATGAATATAACCGAAACAAAATTCCATGTTTCATATCCATGTTAGCATATCACCCACAGATAGCTGGACGCATGCGTGCTTCATCTCTGCGTACTATTGTGGCACAGACCTTTCTGTTTGTTTTTTTCTTCAGGCTTGTAAATTGAAATTAGAGCTCACGCTGTTGTTTAGACTATTTGTCTTCATTTTAAACTCGCCTGATTTTGGACAGAAATGTATCTACATGTCTTATTTAACTAGTTCACCAATTGATCTTAGATTTTGAGTGCTGAATCCAGACATTTAAGATAGTAATTTTTTTCCCAAATTAAGGACCCCTAAACTGACTTAGATTAGAGAGCAGACCCCCTTTTGGAAGATTTTTGTTCCATGGCCCCTCATCTTGATTTAAAATGTTGCTATTCAAGTTGATTTCCAGAAAGGTCCATGTCCCATACATTAATATTATTTGTCTACATCTTCAAAACCAAGTTGAACTCTCAGTAAGAAACAGTAAGAAAGAGTCTTACTAGTCATTCCTGTAAAATAGACAACACTCTTCCCAAGACAGTTTAAAGTAAACATAAGATAAATGACACATACACAGGAGAGGAAAGCGGAAATCCCAAACATTTTTTCTTAAAGATGGGATTAAATGTGCTATAAGGAAGGATATGTAGAAATTATAGGAATTATAAGGGATTTTATTGGAAGCATTGGAATTGCCAGTAGGAATGTGAATTCTAAAAAAGACCCCAGACTTTTCCTTATTGAATTTCTGTGGTATTTCTTTGAAAAAATTTTAATTCTGCAAGACTCCACTTTGAGAACTTCTGCTTTAATAAGAGTAATCCACACTTAAGAAGGATGTTGTCAGACTCACCGATTCCCTATTAGTTTCCTCCCGTCATTCCTGTCTCGCGGTTGGTGAGTTGATAGCCACAGTTGCAACTAATAACAACAGAAATCCAGTCATACTGGGTTACTTAAATGGAACAGACCATTAAAATAAATATGCTGATATTTTTAGCTCCACCTTTGCGTTTCCTAAAATTAAAACATGTTATGTCATTACTCCAGAGGAGACGTCAGTCTAGAGAAAATGTGCTTTCATTGTTACACCTTAACCTTCTACCATCCTGTTCTGTCATCCTGTACCCCTATTAGGTATCACATCTTATGTCTTGTACTATATAATGCTATGTTCTTATTTTATTAATGTATACATATATATATTTTTATCATGAAGGGGTTTGGCAGTGATGCTGCTGAATGCCATGGGCCTGCCTGGACTGCTGAAGTACATAACATGTTAATACATCAAAACATAGCTGCATGCTTCTCATGATTGTATGTTGAGTGTACGTTGTGACTCCACGATATTTTGATTTATTTATTCAAGAGGAAAATGACACTTATTTGACCAGAAACTTATTAACTCACTTTACATGCTTTCATTATTATTTAAATATTTTTTTCTTGTCATGGTTGGAAGGAATCGTTAGTCACACTGCCTTATATTTAATTCTTTATTGTTAGAAGTCACTGTGAGGAGGCTGTCAGGTTGTTTCTATGTTGCCTGCGTGGTAACATGTATGAGGCTACTACAAGGGTGGCTGTAATCTTAAACTTGCCAATACACTGAACTGATTGAGTTCCTGATTTCTGTCGTTATATGTGTGTGTGCGTGTGTGTGTGTATATATAGAGAAAAAAACAAAACATCTTTGCATTTTCCTGTTTGTTACAAAGAGTACAGCACAGTTGAAGTCACAGTCATTTCATTTAACTTCCTGTAGTGGTCATTTATCATTTTGCCAAAATGAGATGCCTCAATATTGCATTTATTGTGTCATAATATAATAACACAGCATGGATTCTTGAAACCCACAAATCATTGCCTTATTAGTGAGTAAATATCGGACTGTAGGATGTATGTGTCGGCTTATTATACTCTATTTTTCTGAGTTCTGGCACAGACAATATGTTGCATGTTGGAAACCACAAATCTTTGCCTTAATTAAAATGTTCTCTCTCTGTTCACCCCCTTCCATGTTCATGTTTCATGTGGGGGTTGGTTGGGAAAACCTGACCTGCCTCTGGGGTAAATTAAATAATTGAAAAATGCACAATGTTGGTCTGCATAACTTCAAGCTTCAATCATTTTGGGCTGTTCTCCATTGTGTTTATAAGCATGAGAGCATGTCCATATGGCTGCTGTGATAATGGTCTAGAAGGAAAATAAAGGGACACCTGCACAGCTGGTTTCAGTTATTCTGAAACCAGCTGTTCTCAGGTTGAAACTTTCTTCTTTCTGGTTTGCAAAATTACATCTGAGAAAAAATATGTCCTCGCTCGTGCCTAATAATATGGATGTTCCTACAAAAACAAATGAACTGCTGTCCTCCGAGGCAGCTGATCCCATATATTGACAATGGACAGCATTTCTAACCATTCAATCATACACATGTACAGTGGAGATACGTTGCCCTCTTTTAACCTGGCTACATCACCATGGTAACTCACGAAAAAGCGAAAAGATCTGAGTTTTTGCTTAAAGTTGCATGCTCTTTCTGAAGCAGAAAGCCTGAGTTAACAGAGAGAATTGATAATCCTGTTATGATACAGATAATCTCTAACTAAAACCTCAGGGTTTGTGGCGCCAGCTCTCACAAAGAAAGCATGGCTCTGTTGAATCCGGTTGGTAGTTCATCCCTCAGGGCTTCCAGTTCACACACACTGATGTTTTGGGAAACTTTGTAACAACAAGGTTTGTAACAACTCCAATTTCATTTTGGCAACGTCTGCTCGAGGTATTTGAATCGTGGTGAGAACAAAAATAGAACCTGTATAAGGAATGCCAGTAAAGAGATATCACATTGTGAGGGTAACTTTTGCCTTCCTTTTTTTTCCCCATTTCTGCCAAATAGAGTCAAAGTACTGCTTGTGTGCTAGTTAACTCATTGGACAGGCTCTGCCATGCTAAATGGAACAGAACCTTAATTACACCTGCGATTACCTACAGATTCATGTCAGTATGTTTGCTGCAAAAAAAGGGTCCATAGCTGACTGAGGTTTGTCCAGATTGTTACCTCTGGGGGCAACAAAGATCCTCTTAAAACACTTCCAACATGGCTGGAGACTGCACTGGGACCAGATACTGCCTTGCAGAGCAGAGCAGGACCGTTTGACTGGGATACAGTACTGGGCAGCACACAGCAGACAGGGACAGGGAACAAGTCAAGCTAAAGAGTGGATGAATTTATATTAAGGCGGTTTTGATGGTTTCCATTTCATGTCTCCTTTGAAGGAGTGACGAATCTGAGGTAGGAAAAATGATAAAACATAGCTCTATTTTCTTCATATTACCTGTCTTTGAATCAAATCAGCATTACACATGCATTTTTACCCCTCAAGTGGTTAATTTACACGGGTTTTAATCACCTCATTATGCTTATAATGGTGAGTAACACTCACAAACAAGTAACAATCACAAACAAGGGTGTGTTGGTGATTTGAGTAACACTTTATGTTTGTGCTGCTCTCTGTAGCTGCATTTACCAAGGTATCTGGACAGGCGTATGATGTCTGCATCTGTCCTGAGTATTCTAATGTGTAACTATCACCATATTCCATCTGGAGGCTGTTACTAAACTACTTGTGATTAAAACTCCCTTTGTAGCCTGCAGATGGCGCAACAGGAACACAGATACAGCAAAGTCAAGCAGGTAAAACAGTTAAAACACTGCAAAGGGTGGCGGACGCATTAATAAGACTGTATTAGACTTAACCAAGAGAAATTAGCTTATGCTATACTAATTTCTCATTCAATTCAGGTATGAAATTGATAAAACTAAATTCATGCGAGGATTGTCTTAACATAGTAAGACATGAACGTCAAACTGCGATCAAGCTCCCTCCTCATTAACTCCAAGTATTTTTTGAGACCTTCTCTTCTCGTTATAACTTATAATTAAACACACACCGTTAGTAATGATTTCCTCTTGCAGTGGTGGGAAAAAAGATCTGGGATTCCTCGCAAATTAGCTTGGCTCTCTCAATTAGGAGAGCAATATTCAATCAGTTCAATGTCCCCCCACTGGGATTGCTGCCTAATTCCATCCAAGGGCCCATGTTTAGCAGGATAGTGTGTCTCTGTGTGTTTTAATTGTACTTGTAGTGAGTGGAGTTAAAAAGGGTTTTAACAGCAGCGTTGCTTAAAAAACTAATTTCCTCCACGGCTCCCTTCAGGGATACACTGGACTTGTAATCACACAAAGCAACGATCTCCAGGGTTTTAAAGTGTTGGTCAAGTTTATTGTGTGTGTGTGTGTGTGTGTGTGTGTGAAAGAGCTGAAATGTTTAAAGAGCGCTCATGGGTGCTTTACTTGCTTGTTGACACAGTTTAAATGCTTTGCACTAGTTGCCCCATATGCAGCTATAATTTCACAAACATTTTTGGTTATTCTGTTTCATGCATGAATTATTGAATTTACTGACTGTATTAATGTAGTAAAAAATAAAATTAAAGATAGAGGACATCTGGTACAAAAGTACTGAGAGGGCAGTTGTACCACTGACCTAATTTTTCTATTTCACT
The DNA here is from genome assembly GCA_001698575.1 of Mola mola. Classification (NCBI taxonomy): domain Eukaryota; kingdom Metazoa; phylum Chordata; class Actinopteri; order Tetraodontiformes; family Molidae; genus Mola; species Mola mola. The sequence continues at coordinate 3,060,835 of KV751356.1, read as the reverse complement.
GAAGTCAGATTTCAAAATCAAAAAAGATATGAGGAGGAACAATGTGACATTGCACATAGTAGGGAGCTTTTCAGGAGTAATGACACCTCCATTTAACATTAGAACATTAATTGATAGTAATGTGTGTTCGGCTTATGTCGGGTACTGTAAAAACCCATGGACATTGGTTTATAGAAATAAAGGGTGAGCTTAGTGGTTTACGTTCCATTCTGTACAGTGCTCTTGTCTTGACTAGGATTTAATAATGTCCCCATCGTTTGGGAAGAATTTTACCCCCGGACAAACTTTTCTTTATGTTGATTTTTATACTGCATTCAAATCCCTCCATAAAAGCAAGGAGTCTGTCTGTCTGTCTGTCTGTCTGTCTGTCTGTCTGTCTGTCTGTCCGTCTGTCTGTCTGTCTGTCTGTCCGTCCCTTGCACAGCCCAACCGCCGTTCGTCAGATTGACTTCAGAGTCAGCAGGTGTGTTGTTGATGACCTGAGGATGTGCATGTGTGCTTTTGGTGCAGTTTTGACACGCGAAGCGTTCGTTTACACGGAATGCCTCTTCTTCTGCCGTTCTGAATTAAAACATGGACAGCAGCACTCCGCCTTTGCATCATATATCGACGGGACTGCATCTGTTACAGAGTTTAGTGAAGCAGGCACAAGACTGTGATTGTGATTGAGGTCATTGAGGATTTGTGCAAGTTACTTAGAATAGTATGTACTTACTCCTGCTACGTATGTCTTTCTATAAAGTCAGAAAAGGTTAAAAAAAAAAAAGGGGGGGACGTCCCCTCTTTAATGCATCTATTCTGTCCAGGTCCTCTAATAGACTTCTATCGATAGTTTACCATCTGGTGGTTGGAAGGTGTGAAAACTAAAGGGACCAAAATGGCTTACAAGTCTTGACCGACTCTAGTGGACTCTGTGCATGTAAGAGTTAAATACAGAGATGCACATCATTTCTCTCATAACGAGTGTCTCAATCAGAACAAAAGTGTGAAGTAATTGAGTGAGATCATGGGTGTTGTTTTAATTGTTAAATAAATGTCAACCAAATGACATGCACCATTATCTTGAATGAAATGTATTTCTCTAAATTTGAACACTGTTGAAATTTGCTATTTTGTAAGTACACAACTCAAAGAAAATCTATTACAGTTACAGTTATAGTTCCTTTTTTTTACTGTCTTTTTCCCTAAATCTCACAATATTTCTTAAATGTGTTTCCACACCTCATTAAATTGTTAAACTTTATTATTATCTTCAAATAATGTCTTTTCTATCGACATATTATGTCTCTTAAATTCTTCCCAACTACTTAAGGAGGAGGCCTCTTTTTTTTTTTTTTTTTTAAACCAAGAGAGGAAAAGAGATTCTGCCATCCTATGGGATAACGTATATTCTCTACCTCCTGGAAAATACACAGCTCGGCAAAAAAAAATCACAAAGCATCTATGAGTGAGTCACCAGAACCACATTTCACACATAGGTCAGAGGAATTTGAAAGAAATGTACAAATTCTTATCTCTAGTATGATATATCTGTGTCAACAGTTTGATATTGTATCAACTTTAGATTTTCATATGTATTGATGCATTGATGTATTGATCCACTTTGTGACTTTGTGTCAGCGGAGGACTTATCAGAGCAAAGTTCTGCAATGAGAAAATGGAAGCAACCAGCCTACTTTATATCATAGATTGTTAGAAGAAAATCAGTGTTATCAGATAGAAATATCAACATGTAAGCATTTCATTTTGTTGTCATTATTGGAACGGGCATTCAAAAGAGTAGCATTCTAATTTTAGGTTTTAGGACAAAAAAACCAAAACAAACTGTCTTTTTAGTCTCTCTTCAAAGTCACCATGATTGTGTTGGCACACCTGCGGGAGGGAGGCAGGAGAGGTCTTGTGCTTCATCCGATATAAACCCAGCAGACAGCCTGCAGGATGGTAGAGAAAGTTCAGGGTGAAAGGCCAGCGAAAGTCTTCTCACCAAAGTCTGACAAGTTTGTTGCTCTGTTCTCCTCTGAAAGGAACAGCCATTGTCTTTATTCTTTTGGCCGAGATTTCTTTTGTCCCACTGCCATTGCATGCTCTGTGTCAGTAATAACCATGGAGACTCACGTCCTCTGTTGTGACCTAGATTACATTTGTCTTTTGTGTCAGTTTTGTCCTATATGATATTGATTGGGATGAGACATTGAAACTGGCTGCTTAGAAAACACTGAACATAATAATATCAGACTCTATTCCTGCGTTTCTAATTGAAACCAGACAAGGCTGCTTGTCTCGCCTTGAGCCAGCTCTGGGAATTATTCTGTGTCTCGACTTGGGGTATGTGGACAGGCCGAGGACCAATAGACTTTTTATTCATTTATTAAATTATTTATTTTACTCTCTAGTTTCCGAATAAAGATCAGCAATCGGCCTTTTTTTAAGTGAAGCTATAACAGGGAGGGACTACGAAGGGTAAAGACACTGGGAATTCTGTTTCCTGTTTCGATGAGTGCAGCGACGGCTGGTTATAAGCAAGGACCGTCTTGACCCATTCCAGTCCCTAGCACTTCATCCTCTGTGATGAATGGCCTCATTACTAACACATTAAAAGGCCTCAACACCCCAATTTCAGAACTCACCAGCTGCTTCGTTTTAAATTGAAATGGGAAGCAGCAGCTCGTGGAAAATGAATTATATCACAACAGCTTTTAATAGACTTTGTGTACTGTTTGAACAAAATTGACCTCCACTGGTGATCAGTAACAACTCCACTTGTGTTGAGCCTAATTGAAAATGTCATTGATGTAGAATGGTTGAGTATCCGGAGGGAATCTGCAGCAGTTACGTCAGGTGCGTAATAACATTCCATTCCCTGAAATACTGCAGTTAAATCCAAATCCTCTTAAAAAGATAACTTCAGTTTTAATATTTTAATTTTATTTGCCACACGCTTTAGAGCTCGGTATTAGTACGTCTCATGCCAGTGTCTTAAGTCATTTTGCATGTTCCGATTCCAAGCATTTTTTTTTGCATATCATTTGAAACCATACAAAAAAGACTTTCCCAGTGTGCAAATGTGACGAAACGAATATCGGATGACACGGTACAAAGAGCAAGAAAGTCAAGGCGGAGGATCGGTTAAACAATCAGAGGAAATGTGTGAAAACAAAACTCAAAAAGGAAGGTGACACATGAAATGACATGCAGATGGCCCTAAGAGCTATACATGGTGTCTCCCTATTACTTGGTATTTCATTGGTGTCTAAATCATATTATAATTATAATTAAACTCAAATTTACCGGCAACTCTTTTTTTTTGTATTTATTTAAGTGCTGCTATAATATTTATTACATATATACATATGTGATCGTATATAAAAATAGAGCAACAGAGGAAGATAATATTTTTATTTCATTATCATCATTAGTTACCCTTACCCTAACCTAACAACAGTCTTTTCTCACACTTTCTCTCATATTGTCCTGTCTGTTTCAATATTAATGTTCAATTCAACACCAACTGGTCTTCTCAGCGATCAGTTCCACTATTTGTAAATAATAGCAGATTGCAGTTAACACATTTTCGCAAATTAGAAAAGGCAAAATATAAAACTGTAGTGAGTGTGGATGACTGTGTACACAGCAGTGAGTACCATAATACAAGGTTTTCGAAGGTGGCTAAATCTGTTAAAATTGATGGAGATCAGGTGTAAATAGAGGCATTTGATTTTGGCTTACCATTTAAAAGTATATATGATTAGTCCTTTCCCATTGCCAGTAGGTGAATTTTGAGATGGTCACATTAATGTCATAAACATGTCTAAAAACAGGGAACAGAAGAATGGAGCATGGAAAACAGTAAGGTCACTTTTTGTTTCACTTCTTTTATTTCAGTCAGTCATCTACAAATTAAAAGCTTTACTTCAGATGAATGGAAACTATTTATACTCAAATTTCAATAAGTGTCATAGAGTGACAGCAGATGTAAACAATCAGCATGTCCACCCAGGCCTCGTATTTACCTCAGTGCTGGCTTGCAGCAGGAACCGATAAAATATATGAAATGTGCATCTTTCTCTGTCCTGCTGAGGACTACAGCCAGATGTTAGTGTGTTAGTGGGTTTTCTGTAGAACGTGAAAGGGAGTATTTTGGTTCTTGTCTAATATTGTCATAAAATGGGAAGAGAAAGGAAAAGCTTATAATGTGTTAGAGGATTTTGTTGTTCTGATTTCCGGTCTGAACATAACTAATCAAAAACACTCAACTCATTTACACTGTTATGGAAAGTCAGTGGAATTTCATATTCATATTTTATAAGCACAAGGTGGGTCTCATGTGTAACTGCATATACAGTTAAATCATGTTTTAACCACGATGATGAGCTATCCTAAAGCAGAAAACTCCTCTATATCTATCACTATAATGTCATCCAATTAGAAGATGGACAAGTTAATTAGCGTTTCTCCATTTGGGATTGTAGACAAGGTCCCCGCTTACAGTTGAGGTCCCATAATTTCAGAACAAAGTAAAAAGAACCAGTAAATTTGGGGCAAAATTTTCATTGACTTACACTGAAATGTTGTTAGAAGTTTTTGTTTAAGCAAATAGCTCTAAAAGACTTTGTCTATTTCAATTTTGACAGCCAGGTTTTAAAGCAACAGGCCCCTGTCTCACAGGAGATTTGATCAAGATAAATAATGAGTTTTACCAAGCAGTCTTTCAACAGGGAATAATGATGCATGTAATTATGGGCAAGCTGCCTGCTGCGTTTCCTCGTTGATTGAGCTGTGCTTAGATTCCCTGAACTGTCACACTTTCCGTCATGTGCGCAGTGCTGTGGGCTCCTTAACCACATCTCTGCTCTTCATCAGCTAATTTCAACTTCAAGAGTAAAGAGTCATTTATCTCTCTCATACGTTTGCTCAGATGTATCGAGGCTTATTGGTGGGTTGGGAGGGCTGAGCCAACACTTAGATGATGTGTCAAGAGACATGTGAACCTGTAACAGAACTAAAGGCACAAATGTAGTCCATGTGAGTACATGTAAGCTCCGTGGAACAACGTGTGTCACCTTAAAGTCTTTTAACACAAATAAAGAGAGCTGATATATACACCCATTTGCTCCAATCCCCTTTTGATAGCATTAAATAATCATTTGAAAACAAATGGATCAGAACAATTCACAATGAACACACACCGTCGTGATGAGAGCAAATTAAAATAGCATACAATCTATGACAGCATTACTGCAGCTGGCCACCAGGAGGTGATCCAGCTATTTTGGCTTCACTTTATAATGTTGTCCATCTTTAAATATGGAAAATTGATGTTAAATTGGGAGCCACCGATCTTCATTCAGACAGTAATGCCATTGAAAAGACATTCCTCCTTAAACCCAGTGATTGTTAACCGCTTTGTGCGTGGAAGCGTTCTGACTGGCTCTATATCGCCCCCTTGTGGACCGATGAATTTGCGCGGTTATTTGGATCGTCAACACCATTGACCACCACCACTTCACTCTAACTTTACCTTCAGCAAGGGCGGTTTGTGGAAAAAAAAGTTTTTAATAACTTTATTATTTCTTTCGATATTATTTCCACGTTGTTCATATGCTCATTTACATCTCTCACCTTTCATTGCATCAAAACGAACAAGTGCACACCGACTTTAAGTGGTGCTGTTATGCTTGAGACATACACCTCTTGTGTTTCATGTGTGTGTGTGTGTGCGCACCTCAAAGACATGTTTACAGTTAGTAGCCAGTTTTGCTCTTTGCTGGGCAGGGCCTCTAACACCATGGGCCAGGACTAGGGCGTCTGCAGGTCTCCGGTTTGCTGTGACAAACAGTTCACTGAGAGTGGGGGGAAATGTGGTGACCAAAAGCGATCCAGAACCATTTTTGTCCTGAGGTCGCCCATAAGAGGTTACTGCAGCCCTGCATGCTTCTTTCTGTTAATGGACAATTGTGTTATTTCTGTCAGAGCATTTCACATTTTATCATCAGTGACTCACTCGTCACCTGCCTGACAACAAGCTGAGTTGTATCATAACTCAGCATAACCTTGCACTTCTCCTATTTATTCTTTATATTTATAATGTCAACACCATTCAACAGGAAGCACACCAGCTCCCTCCAACCCTCCCGATCTCCTCTTATAAGCTTTAGGTTCTTCCAGACGCTAATAATTACTTTGATCCCCAATTACCAATTAATTCTTTAATCATTTTTTTATGTCAATAAAATGTGACGAAATAGTAACAAATAATAAAAATGATCTGAAATTAAACTGACGGACAGACTGTTAGACTGAAACAGACTGACAGACACATGGACAGCTCTACCACCTGCTGCCTTCAGGTACCTGGTGTCAGGAATAATGAAAGAGTTGTGTCCAGTGCCAATTCAGTTTAGATGTAGCAACACGCTGGATTATGGGCATTATTTATACACGCGTGGAAACAGTGTTAAGGTTCAAAACACAAGGCAGTGCTGTTCCCCTATTCTGTGATGCTCAGATGGGAAAGGCACCGTTTCCTCTCGAACACAGATGGATGTGGTAGAAGAATTTAAATTAGGCTGATCGAATGCAACTCCTGTGATCGTGACCTACTGGAACAATTTAAGGGTAAAAAAAGAAAAAAAAGACAATTGATGCAGTGAGATGTTTGACCCTGTTTCTAATAACTCTGTGAGCTGCAGTTTATTGCTTGTAATGAATTGATGTTTGCAGTGGCTGTCAGCCATATACTTTATCAGCAAAAAAAAAAAAGTCGGCCGCAACTCTCTCCTCTGCCTGGTTGTGTCGATCTTAAACCGTGACAACAGATGTGCGCTGATTCATTTCCCCGAAGTTCTCCCGATTCCCCTAAAACAAAGACAGCATTGGGGCGTGACTAAAAAGATTGGTAATGTGTGACTCCCATCGCATGAACAACGAGTAAAGAGCTCACAGTGCTGTTTTTGGGGTTTGTTTTTTTTTGTTGTTGTTCCTGAAAGGAACGTTACATGTTTCTGGAGCGACGAGTCCGACGCTGCCAAGCGGCTGTGCGTCTTGGAGAGGGCAGGGACGCCGAGGACGCCGAGGACGCGCAGCAGCAGCAGCAGCAGCAGTGCAGTCTGTGTGGAGCCACGGATCGCTCTCCACTCCGACTACTGACTGTCTGAAAGGACTGTGGAATACAAATCGACGACCTCCGCCTCCCGGACACCTTCGTAAAAAAAAAAAAAATGACGGCCGTCCTCTTCTGCCACGAAAGCGTCGGATGAGTGAAACCGGAGATGCTGCGCACCAAAATCCCGGAGCGTCTTTGAACAGGACTGTAGGTGTGTGCGCGTCGGGCTCGCCTGCTACCTCCGGACTACACTAGCCAACCCCCCACATCCCCCCCGCTTTCCATCAAGTCATGTCTGATACAGAGCGATGGGCAAGTTTGACGACAACGAGAGGATAATCCTCAACGTCGGGGGCACCAGGCACGAAACCTACAAAAGCACCCTAAAGACCCTGCCGGGGACGCGACTGGCGCTGCTCGCCTCCGACTCGGACATCGACTCCGTGTTGGATCAGCTGCAACAAGTCCCTGGCTTCATCGAGTACAACGCGCGGACCAACGAGTACTTCTTCGACCGCCACCCGGGCGTCTTCGCCTACGTGCTCAACTACTACCGAACCGGGAAACTTCACTGCCCGGCGGATGTGTGCGGACCTCTTTTCGAGGAGGAGCTCTCCTTCTGGGGCATCGATGAGACGGACGTGGAGCCCTGCTGCTGGATGACATACCGGCAGCACCGGGACGCAGAGGAAGCTCTGGACGTGTTCGAGCTCAACGTGGACAACGGGGACGAGGACGAAGAGATCGGGAAGCGGCTCGGCATCGAGGACGTTGCTGCCGACGGGAATGTCAGCCTGTGGAGGAAGTGGCAGCCGGTAATCTGGAATCTATTCGAGGACCCATACTCCTCCAGGGCGGCGAGGGTAAGGGCGCACCGCTGCGTTCTGGGCTCTCCAAACACAACCCTGACTTCACAGCTTACTCCCCACATCTCTGCCATCCACAGGAACACACACACACGCACACACACACACAAATCTCCCTGAAAGAACAAAGAAAGTTATTTAAGTTGGTATCAAGTCAAAACAAAAATCCTCTCCTCCAATCTTAACAGTTCTCTTTTTTCCTCTCATTTCCTCCATTTTATTTGAATAACATTGATGTTTTTAGTCACACTTTTATTTCTCTCCGGGCTCTATTCTGCTTTCGAGATAATCCCACTCCTTCCCCAGCCTGATTTGGGAACAGGTGCAATTATCACATCTAAAGAAGCAGATTTTCCCACTTGTCGGAAGCAAACAGGGTGTTAACACACATCCGCTCAGCAGCATTGTATATTAGGTGTGTAGGCCTGTGCTAAACAGAGTCTATAACCTACATTTGTTGCACTCTGATGGTGCTTATTTTAACCGTGTATCTTATATCGGTGTTACTCTGCTGCTCTGCCGTTAGAAAGGTTTTGTTTGTCAAGATATACAAATGTCATTTCCATGCCTGTTACTGTGGTTAGATCTCATTCAGTCCTTTCTATCCAATCTGAAAATGCTCCACCAAAGTGATGTGTGGGGCTGTTATCTTCTCCACAATTAGTGCAGTGTCTCATGCTGGGAACAGGGGAGATGTATACTTAAAGGCCACATGTGGCGGTTTTTGTCATTCCTTTTTTATCAGCACTAGTTTATTTTTTTAACACTCAAACTCAATGGGAGAGAGAGACATAAACATCACATTTTATCAGGACAGAGCGCATGCTGACATACATCCCAGTCAA